>OW121743.1:16801383-17181383 GCA_933228675.1 Stomorhina lunata
CGTTTTTAAATTTAACGTTTTCAAAATTAACGTTTTTAAATTTAATTCACAAATTTAAAGTCTCCATAAGTTGAAGCTTTTTCGGGATAATGGTGATTCAATTTATAGAAGTTCGACTGTACTGAAAAAAAAAAAAACGAAATACTAAACATTTTTTACTCTAGTTGGCATTACTGGTTAGAGTTACCACTTTGTTTTCATAGGTCTTGCCAGGGTTGACAGATTATTGTTATCAAATGTATGGCCAGATTTTGTGCAAAGCGAAAGGGGGTTGTGTTTTAAGAGGGTTATCTATTTCGTGTTTTCAAAAGTATAGGACTGGAATTCGACATCTGTCACACTAAACCAATTTTTTTCTTTTTAGCTGAAAGTCTGACATTAACGAAAATGAATCGCTTAAGTATCACATAATGCATAAAAATGATCAAAACATACTAAAAAAATGGTGATTCTGCAACAGCCACATATCATAATTTAAGAGGAGATTATGGTTTACCTAATCGTCCAACTACGCAAGCAATTGGCAAAATTGTAAAGAAATTTGAATAGACTGGAGCGGTTACAAATATTGTAAGGCCTGTGCATCAATGTTTCGCTCGTTCCACTGAAAATATCGCTGCTGTAAGTGAAAGTGTGCCGAAGACCCTAAAGTGTCGATTCCTCGTCGTTCTCAGGAATTAAGACGGTCTTACGGCACATTATGGCGTATTTTGCATTTAGATCTACACCTACATCCATAAAAAGTCCAGCTCACACAACAACTGAAGCCAGGTTAACTTTTGAAACCCCAAAATGGACAACCCGATACAAGAAAGAGCAAAATTAGGCTGGGTTTGTTGGTAGCATTTTTCGATACGAAACTTTTATAAAATTGTCCTTAGGAGCAGTTAGAACTTCAGTACGAAGACCTTGCTCTATAAAGCATTTAAACTTTGTCATGGTCAGATATAAACTTTAGCAAATCTGATAGTGTTATCTCGGAGAAAGCTCGATATAAGCCGAAAGATGTGAATACTGACCAAAATGCAATAAATTTTGATAGTGATATGCCACATTTGATCAAATGTCTTAAGAATATATAAAGTTACAACTTTACTTTCGCCAAAGCGGCAACATTTTGCCGATACAAAGTCTCATTTAGAAAATTTTTAGACTCCAAATAGTTTTATACTCATTAAAAGGGACCTACGTTTTAGCTCCGGCTCCGAAAGGCAAATGCATTAGTTAGAGAAGTTTTACATAGCCTAATACTCAATAACCAGGGGCTAGCTGAGTTATAAGGTGAACCGCCGCTTTTTTAAAAATTTATTTTTTTCAATTGAGTCTGGCCGGTTATCGAACCTGGGACCTCTGGTATGCTAGGAGGATGATTAACCTGCTATAACACGGTGGTTTTATTCCATTACTTTGGAATAACCAATCTTTTACTTCTCTTAGAATAGAGCAATTAACTTTGTCAGGCGAAGACCTAATATTTTGCACAGTCAACCGGTATTTGAAATTAGGTTATAACTCCAGATTCTGAATGCTTTCTCTCTGGACTTGACTAAATTTTAGCACAGCAGTTTAAAATATTTTTGTTCTCATTATTACAACATTTTCAAAAAAATTTTTGAGATGACATTGACATTTTGGTCCAGGAAACAAAGTTTTCCCACCTAAAGAAAGCTCAGTCCAACGAGATTTTCTAAATGAATCGTATCACATTCGTAGCTTTACGTGAAGCGTTATGAAGGTTTGAAAACGAGAAAGAGGCAGAAATGGAATAGTCATTTATTTCGTACTTGATGAAGTTTGAAGTTTAAAATAGGTCGAGGGCAATTTTGCCCTTTAACACATGAGATGAGGGTTGATACATTCACTAATAGCGAAGATGACTTTTCGCTGCGTCTAACTAAACATAATGGCCTTTTGGAGTCGTATGACTAGCTACAATGGCTTGTGCTTTAGTGGGCTCAGAATATGATAATACCTAGCCCCAAAAAGGTTAGTTTATAGTTAATACGGAACCGAAAATCTTGAATTTACTTTAACCTTTTTACTTTACATTTTTAGTAATCAATATTAACCCCAAATAAAAACCAGATTTTATTTATCCTATTCGGATCGTAAAGTCCGTTAAAGGGTTAATGATTATTTAAAATTGAATGCCTAATTAGTATAAATTCCATCCAGTTTCGAAAATTTATTAATCCAAATTTAAACAAATTGTTATTTTCTTATTAAAATCTAAAATATTTGCTGTTAATTTCTCCTTCATATAAATTTGAAATTTGTTAAAGTATGTCTAAAAATCATATTTATTTAAACGTTTAAAAAGCTCTAATCTTTTAAGAGTTAGCAACATTGAAACAATGCCAAAACCGAGTGTGTGTCCAGTTTAATGTTTTATGAACCAGGTTTACTTCCCTAAAAACAAAGTTAGTGTTTGAAACCAAGCGTTTAATTAAAATCAATATGGAATAAATATTTTTATATTGATTTCAGAATTTCCATCCGAACTTGAAATGATTAAAGGTTTTAAAATCGCTTATTTATTAGAAGTTAACAACATTACAACATCGCTCTTTAGGTGTTGCCACAGTTTCAAATAAAAAATAATCCGAACTTTTAAAATCGCTCATTTTATAAGGAGTTGACAACATCACAAGCTCGTGTTAAAGAGTTGCCAGAGCTACAAATAATAGTAATAGTGTCTACATAATGGCAATTGGAAAGCAATGGATATTGAAAGCTACCATAGTTTACTAACTTTGGCTGTAGGACCGATAATGCTGCGCAGTGCTATATGACCTGGTAGAGGCTCTTCAGAAGCCAACATACCGTCAAATATTTAAAAGGGTCCAGCAAAGGACAGGTATGATGAATTACGGATGCAATTCGTACTACCTTACTGCATTTCTGAATTTGTTACTTCTACACATAGTATAAATCTGCGGCAGTTGCCTACTGGCAAATGCTATCGAAACTCGGGGTGATTATGGTGCTATTCAGGGTTTGAAATGCAAATTAAAAGTTGAATTTACACTTGTTTTAGACTTTAATTTCTTAAATAATATGGAAAATTTTTTTAATTTTCAAACTCGGATTTGAGAAATAGAGCTCGGAAGAATCGAAGTCTCGAAACCGGTTTTGCCCGTTACTGTAAAATAGCCCTAAAATGAGTGTAAATAATTTAGACATACTTTAATCTCAATTTCTATTCAAAATCTTTTTCTAAAAATAATCATAAAGATCTTATACTTGGATCGGCGTATTTTTTCGACGTCGTACTACCCGCACGTGTTAAGACCTTTTTAGACTTTTTCGAACTTGAAGTTGTTGTAGTCGTATTGGTAGTAGCCGTCGTTGTTGTTGATGACAACGAAGAAGAACTCGAGGTCGTTGTTGTTGTCGTCGTTGACGATGAAGACGATGAGGCCGCCGACGACGATGACGACTTGGATTTAGCTGCAGGTGAAGTTTTAGAAGACAACTTTGCTGAGGATGATGAAGAAGTTGAGGATGTTATAAATGTAGCTTTTTCCTCTTTTGGAGGGGGCGGAGGTTTTATAATTTCCGGTTCTGTTAGGGTTTTATTGACACAACTACTGCGTCTGATAATTTTACGTGTTACCACGCGTCTAACGTTATTATAGGAAGCGGATCGGTTAAAGGTTAAGTTCGTATTCGTGTCATTATTTTGGGAGTCACTATCATTTTGCAGGGAACGTAATGAAGTAAAGGAATTTATACGCTCGGTATCCGTATCGCCCGCGCTATCATTTTTCTTTTTTTTACGTATAATTTTTATAATTTTACGCGGTCGTCCTGTTGATTGATTCACTTTGGCGGTTTGAAGGTTGAGAATTTTATTTGAAATTTACTCTCTTTTTAAAGAGATTTTTTTCTTTGTTAAAAGATTACGTGATTTTTTTTTCAAAACTTTTTTTTGTAAGATCTTAAAATTTTTTTTTAAAACTTTATTTTTTTTTTAATATAAAAATATAAAAAAATTTTCTGGCTTAGAACGAATTTATTTTTTTTTTATTTATTTGATATTTTTTTAAAGAATTATTTTGAACTTTTTTTTAAAAAAATTTTTTGTTCTTATTATTTTTTTAATGAGAGAGAGGTTAATTGCTTTAACGTTTAACTGAAACTAGTTCAATATTAGACAAAGATTTTTTATTAGACCCTCAAGAGCTTTAATTTGCAAATGATTTTGTTTTTTTTATATAAAAAAAAATTGGAAAGAAAAAAAATTTAGTTGTCACATTGTAAAATCAAAGCAAATGTTCGATGCCACGAGACGTTTACACAGTTTTTCTTTTTTTCAAAATTTTTCTTCCGATTTTTAATTGGCATCAAATTCGTTTTTTTCTTCTTAATTCAATTAAATTTTACTCACGTTAAGGTAGTTGCCGCCTTCGATCAATGATAAGCAGATAAAAGATATGTAAAAGTCAAATAAAGGTTTCCCACAAAAAACACGCACCTTTCAATTTCATAAGCAAGTAAAAAAATCGAAAAATTAAGTTTTGAAATTTTTGTTTTTCAAAAAATTTATATACATTTTGACTAATTTTAATTCATTAGTAGAATTTAAACATTTTCTTCATAAAAATTTTGGTCTGGATTTATTTTTTTCAAAAGTGCCATATGGCAACAATCTATATTACTAAATAAAATGATGAATTTTAAAAACTCAGCTGTTCTAAGCTTCCTTTAACGCAAAAATCCTAACCAAATAATCCCAGTAATTGGCAACTCGTTTAAGCACAAAGGCAAAGGTGGCAATATCAATATCTCAGGAGACGCAGTAGCAAGTTCATCAACAGGTCTAAGTTTAAAAGAACTTTAAAGAACCGGGACATTATAAAAGTGCTCTAAGGAAGGCCTATACTCTGCAGCAATGTTCAGAGCACCTTAGGATACGGAAACTTCTGGCTACAATTTAGGTTATTTTAAGAAACCCCATGAATATTGGACAACATCCAATAGATAATTCATGGAGTTGCTCCTGGCAGCTACTTAAATGAGATCTTTACGGACAGTTGCCAGAGAAATTGTAACCGAATCACAAATTCCATGGGTTATTAGTAGCTTTAGACCTTTCAAATCATCCGGACTGGACATTATCCAATCGGGCATTCTAAATTTTGCCTGTTACTTTGTTTGACTAGAAGTATCACAAATTTATAAATAATAGGGATCACAGCTAAACTTCGCACGAAGGCTTCCACTGTATTGTTTTCATATCGATATTCTATCCATTAGAACTCTGCGTTCTGTCTTTCTTCAGAAGTTCGAGATGACTCATTAGTTCTATATGATTTAGGGGATCGAAATTGCTCAGGAATTCATATGACTTAGCATTTCAAGATAACTTAGCAGTTGTAGAAAGCTCAGCATTCAAGATGACTTAGCATTTCGAGATGACTCTTCCTATAGAAGTTCGAGATGACTCATTAGTTCTATATGATTTAGGAGATCGAAATGGCTCAGGAATTCTATATGACTCAGCATTTCAAGATGATTTAGCAGTTCTAGAAAGCTCAGCATTCAAGATGACTTAGCATTTCGAGATGACTCTTTCAATAAAAGTACGAGAAGACTCATAAGTTCTATATGATAAAGCGGTTCGAGATGGTTTAGGATTATATATGACTCAGCATTTCAAGATGATTTAGCAGTTGGATGAGACTCAGAAGATCTAGAAAGCTCAGCATTTCAAGACGACTCAGCATTTCAAGACGACTCAGCATTTCTAGATGACTCAGCATTTCTAGATGACTTAGCATTTTAAGATGACTCAACATTTTCAGATAATCCAACAGCTAAAGATAACATAGCAATTGAGATATCATATCTCTCCGACCTCACTCTGATCTCTAAATTAAGAGAGCTATTACAAAGGTCAAGCCACGGTTACGGTCACAAAGTATTTATTAACACGTTTCCAGGTATATTGACTTCTCCACTGATGGCTCTTGACTCAATTAAAAGAATGTCATTGGGGACTACTCTAAATATCTACAGCTAAATATTATATGTGACCCGGTCTATGAGAAAATCAGCTAATTTTTCGAACTTTTTCAATTTTTTAGCTACTTTTTCGAAATTTTGTTTTTGAGTCATAAGCCACATTTTCCCTTTTCATAGACCGGGTCACATATGAAGGCTATCGGATTACTGCAGTGTTTGGTATAGCAGGTTAGTCTTCCGCACAAATTCCAGATAAACTAGATTTCGTTGGCATGGCCTTTGCACTTACAAGCTCCGAAGGCAGATGATAGCAATTCAACTCAGCAAATGAAAGGAAGGAAGTATTCATTAGAGTCAGATGTGGAAAGCGTTCTGACAGATTACAGGACTATCTTATTGGAAAGATCGCGTTTAGGCTGCGGTGACGAAAAGAAAGACTCCATAAAATATTTTTTCTGTACTTGCTCTTTCGTACTTTAAGAAACTAACTCTGGGCTTTATTTTTTTTTGACACCGTTTGAAGGTCTTGTGGTAATACATGGGACTTCTAAGTGACTCAGATTACCTTACCTCTAAAAGTAAAAGTTTATATTGCCATATGGCAACACATTTAAAGTATATTGGAAAAACTAGAATTAGGAATAATCCCCCTGATGAGATGGCCTAACCAACCATCGAAACGCGTCGATGAAAGGTTTCCATACCAACATTTTTTGGTTTTATTACAATAATAAATAATTGTAATGAATTGGGATCTTAGTGCAATACACTACAGTAAAACTTTTTAAAAAAAATTAGTTTACTTTTAAAGTTTTTTTGATTTAAAAATCTATAAGTTTTCCCCAGAATTTCCTTCTTAAACCCCCCTAATTTTTATCAAATCTTTCTTTTTTTTTATCAATCTTGTTACACTAAATAGATTTTATTCAGAAAAAAATTCAAACTATTAAAAAAAACCTTGACAAATTGTTTAGGTAAATAACTAAATCAAAATATACTTTATATTAATGATGAGGCAAATAAATTATAATTAAAATAAAAATTCACATGTAATTAAAATTTAGCACTCAAGCATGAGATATTTAAATCAACAAAATATATTGCAGATAGACACAAAACAATTAAAATGCAATAATTTTTAAAGGTAAAAAAGTAGAAGACATCAGATCGAACCAAAACAACGAAATTTAAATACCCTGTAAAAGAAAAATGTTAAAATTCTTATTCTAGAACAATGGTAACACGCTTAAGACTAATTTAAGGGTGGCAACTCGATGTTTAACAGAAAAGGCATTTGTGGTGTTGCCAAGTGGGATTTTTTTTGGGATATAAGCGATTTTTGAGATAAAGCTTTACTTGGAAGATTTTTTTAAGAAATCAACCATTTAAACAAGAAAATATTAAAAATAGTGACATTATGAGATAAATATAAAAGAAATTCAATTTATGTCCACTTAAATGATTGTATTCAAGGGCTTCAAAAGCTTTAATAAACTTTTAAAAATTTCGATAACTAAAATCAAAATTTATTCGAAACTGACTTATAAAACAATTTTCAGCTTATTTTTGTTTAAATATAAAATAGATTTCTTATCAATTTCTTTATTTTAAAATAATTTTCATATAAATTTCTCTGACTTATTGGAACAATTAGATCATGTGATGTGACACTTGATGTGAAGGTAATTAAAAATATATTAAAAATAGCAAATTAAATAAATAAATGAATAAAATAATAAATATTTGCAATTCATCTATAAAATTTTTTAGATGTAGGTGAAAATTAACAATTAGCACTTATCTAGCATTATCAGTAGAGACGAAAAAAAAAACATTCCATTCTAAATCTCGTGTAAAAAGGTGTTAATTATTATTAATTTTTCAATTTAATTATGATGGATTTGTTAATTTTATAATATTGAAAGCCGGTTTGTAAGTCAAAATTAAAGATTTAATTTTCCAATTTTTTTTTTTCAGAATCAAAAAATTTTTGCCACGGATGGGCGAATAATCAATTAAGCCAAAATTTTGTTTAAATGTTTAATTTAATGCCGCATAATCAAAGTTTTTGCATAACCCATTAACATACGAAGCCGGCAAAAATCGCTGGTTTTCTAAATTTATGATATTAAAGCTCTAAAAGCCGGGGAATCGCCGCTTTTCTAATATTATGGTATCTAAAAGCGTTAAACCGGCGAAATGTCGATCTAGCTTTATCTTATCATTTTATGCCAAAAGAAACTCAATTTTAAGTTAAGTCTTCCTCAGTTCACCCATTTCGCCATAATGAGAAGGGACCTCTTCTAAAGACTGACTCTGTACTAAGATAGAGGCTCTGACTTCTATTGTTATTATGCGACAACCTTTTATACCAATATCGTCTAGGGATATCAAAATATCGTTTCGAAAATATAACATCGGGTTGTGGCTTTTTCCAACCTAAAAATCTGTTCATGTGGGACGACCCTAATATATCTCTTTAAAAAAAAGCCTCCACTCCCAAATTAGATTCAATAGAGACATATCTAACGCATATGTTTTGTTTTTAAACGACAATTTTATACTTAAAATATGCTATGAACCTTTAGAAAGAGTAAACCTTCAATATATAAATTTATCATATATGAAAACATTCGAGGGGTACTTTTAAGGCTTTCATCTTGAAGCGAAATACGAGTATTTAGAATAACAATAGAAATTTTCATGAAAAAGTTTAACTATTGCTCTAAGATCCCAATTTAATACAATTATTATAATAAATAGTTTTTTGATAAAACAAAAAAATGTTGGTGGGGAAATTTGCAATTACAATTTTCCCTAATTATAAGCTAATCCCAAAACATAAATAGTATCCTTCGCTTTAATGATCATTTTGTTTTTAAATTTTTTATAAAGATAAATTTGACAAATGTTTTAAATTAATAAAATTAATTTAATTTTCTTTCATTGCTCGATTATCATAAAAAAAAAATTTGCAAAATTTATTTTAAAATTATCTTGAAATTGTTTATGAGGCGTTTTTATAGCAACAAATTATGGCAAATAGATAGAAAGAACCTGGCGTTTAAATTTAATTACATGACAATTTATCAAAAAGCGATAAAAATGAATTAATATTGTGGA
Source organism: Stomorhina lunata (assembly GCA_933228675.1). Classification (NCBI taxonomy): domain Eukaryota; kingdom Metazoa; phylum Arthropoda; class Insecta; order Diptera; family Rhiniidae; genus Stomorhina; species Stomorhina lunata. The sequence continues at coordinate 16,810,474 of OW121743.1, forward strand.
AGGGGAGGAGGTAAGAATTTAAACAAAAATTTGAAAATTTTGATTTTAAATTAAAGAGAAAATGTGGTACAAAATAAAATTTGTTTAAAATGTAGAAAATTTAAATTAGTTTAATAATTAAACCATTAAAAGTTGTAAGTTCTTGATACTATTTAGGTTGGCAACTCTTTTCTATACAATGACCTCACCATCATCATAAAGAGATACTTTAAGATGATGTCAACTGTTTGAAAGAAAAAAGCACTAAAAAAAATGACGATATTGTATATTAAACTAATGACCCTTAAAGCCAATCGCCGGTATCTTTAATATGTTATTAAAGCCAATAACCGGTGAAACGCTGGTCTATATTTGCGAAATGATTTTCACGAATTATATACAGTTATTTCGAATTGATTTGAAATCTATTACAAATAATTTAATTAATCTAATTATCAACAGTTTAATAGTCTAAAATCCTCGATTATGTTTAAGTTGGCAACTCTTTCCTAAGCAATGACTTTATGTATCTCTTTACGATGATGTCAACTGCTTAGAGGAAAAAGCACTAAAAAATCAACCAATCGCCGGTCAACTATATTATGATATTAAAACCCGTAAACAGCGAGACGTCCGGTCTAGATACAATTATATCGAATTGATTTAAAATCAATTTCAAAAAAAATCCTTTACCTTTTGAACCCCCTTACGGTTAACAAAATCCGATATAACACTGAACGAAAACTTACTGTTGACAGCTCATTGAAGGTATGAAAACATTTGATTGAAAAGCGAAAAAAAAAATAATTACATATCAAACCGATTTTTATACAAACATCATTATCATCATTAATGTCATCGTCATCACAATAAATCTGATGGCTAAAGAAACAACCACCAAAAAAACAAAAATCAACTGTCAATGTCAACTCAAAATGGGGAAAACAACTATTTGGATAGTACTTAAATTAAGAAATTTAAATAAAAAAAAATTGTATTTTTAGAAAGTAAATAAAAAGGCAAATCAAAATATTTGCCAAAAATCAATATCAAAAAGTTAAGGCAAAAGTCACAAGAGAAAAAAACCGCAAAAAAAAAGAATTTCAAAATTTTCTAGGCGAAATTAAGAAAATAAAATGTTAAACTTGAAATACGTGATCAAATAGTCGTTTGGCATATCTGTCATAATTGAATTTCAAATAAATAAGTACAAATAATTAACACCTTTTTGCACGAGATTTAAAATGGAATTTTTTTCTTATGTTTAAAATAAATATTTGGCAAAAATCAATATTGAAAAGTTGAAGACGAATGACTTGAGAATATTGAAGATATGCAATTGGCTTATTCGGTGCTGAGATTATCTAAATTGAATAAAATTATTCGTTTAATCAAAATTTCGTAACGCTAGTTTTATATCAAAGCTTAAATAAATGTGTTTAATTAATTTCCAAATACGTTAAAATCAAATAATTTTATCAACGAAATGTTAATTAAACGAATAATTGAACAGAAATTCAATTAAATTGAGGTCTTGATTCGAAATTTTATTCTAAAAAACTAGTACAAATCTATTACCTTAGAAAAATTCCAATAAATTTTGGAAAACAATAATAAAAATTATATTTAAAATTTTGACCTAATACAAGAATTTCTTCTAAAATCTCTTCATAAACAATCCCAATACATAATTGGCAACTCCTTATAAAGTTAAAAAAACAATGTGGCAATACCCAGCTTGAAAAAATGTTGCCAAAAGAAAAGATTTTTGTAAATTTAAGCGGTTTTTGAATTATTAAGAAAGTTTTGACAAATTTTCCACAAAATTGTTTTTAGACGAGAAAATTAGTAGAAAATTTTAATTTCCTAAAGGATTTGGAACAATTTTCCAAAAAAAAAAAATGTTGCCAATAGAAACGATTTTTTGTAAATTTAAGTGGCTTTTGAAATATTAACAAAGTTTTGAGAAATTTTCCACAAAATTGTTTTTAGAAGAAAAAATTAGTAGAAAATATTAATTTTCTAAAGGATTTAGAACAATTATCCAATTTAAAAAAAATACAAGATTCTCTTTATAATAAAAAAATCTCTTAAAAATGTTAACGTAATATAAGAATTCCGTTAAGGTCTCTTCATAAACTATCCCAGTAACTGACAACTCATCGTAAAGCAAAGAAAAATGTGGCAATACCTTGAACAATGAGTCAAAATTTAGAAAGTGTAGAAAATTACGATTTTTAAGTTTTAACAAAGTTTTGAAACATTTTGAACAAAAAACCATTTTTAAAAGAAAAAATTTAAAGAAAACTTAAATTTCCCAATGAGACCAGCTAATGGAAGTGTTGCCAATTGAAAACATTTTTATAAAACTAAGCGATATAGTAAAGTTTTAATAAAGTTTCGAAAAATTTTGAAAAAAACTATTTTGAAAGAGAAAATTAAGAGATAAATTAAATTTACTTAATTTTAGATTTCTAAGAATTTAATAAAGTTTCGAAAAAAATTTGGGAAAAAACATTTTGAAAGAGAAAATTAAAAGAAAAATTAAATTTACTTCAATTTATGTAGATTTAGAAGAATTTTCCAATTTTTAAAAGTTTTGGCAAGATTTTTCTTTAAAATTTCCTTTTCAAAATTTTTTAAAATAAAATAAAAAACTTTACGTTGTCTTCGAAGACAATAAAACAAAAAGTAAGTTTTAACAAAGTTTTGAAACATTTTGAACAAAAAAAATGTTTAAAAGATAAAATTGAAAGAAAACTTTAAAAAAATTTTATAAGACTTATCGATTTTTTAAAGTTTTAATAAAGTTTCGAAAAATTTTGGAAAAAAAAAACATTTTTGAAAGAGAAAATTAAGAAAAAAAAAATTAAATTTACTTAAAAATAGATTTAGAAGAATTGTCCAATTCTTAAAAAAATTTTGCAAGATTTCCTTTAAAATTTCCTTTTCAAAATTTTTTAAAATTAAACAAAAAAACTCTACTTTGTCTTCGAAGACAATGAGACAAAAATGTAAGAAAAATCGATAAAAAAAGAAATATTATTTAAGTTAAAAGAACTGGCCCGCCGTCATATCACATGATTAAATAATAATGGTGATGAAGGGAGGGCGGAACGGAAGCCAATTACAGGCCACAAAAGAATTGCAGCCATAAAACTTAGTATAACTGAACAATTTACTACAAACAATATTGTAAATTAATGAATAATTAAGCAGAAAATCTATTTAAAAAATGAAAATAAAAAAGAAAAACAAGTGACGGAAAAGAAAATTTATTGAATGCAGCAGTTAAGCAGGGTAACGGGCAACAGAGAGCCATGATGATAATTTTCATTTAATGTCACGCGACCATTAAAATAATTTTAAATTTTTTTTCTTTGGCTTTCAGAAAAAAAAACTGTTAAAAAATACAAAGAAATGGTATTGCATTAAACAAAAAGTCATTAAAATAATATATGTTTAAGGCAATTATCTTTAAAGACATAAATAAGGAACAAAATATTAAAGTTTTCTTTTAATTTTAAAATTTAAAAGGAAAAATATGAGATAAGAAATTTTTTTAAAAATTTAAAGAAACAAAAGAAATTGCAGCGGAAAAGTGAAACTTGCCATATGGCAACAGATAATAAATGATAAGGAAAAATTCTTATAATTGAAGTTACCCAATTGGGAATCAAAAAAAAGTGCTTCGAAAACTGAGAAAGTGAAAAATTTGTTATCTTGTCAACAAAATAGGAAATTTCTTTTATTTCAAAATTTTGTATTACATAAACAAACTCTCTTAAATATTTTTGAAACCAGTTTCATTAAAATTTAAATATTTAATTAATTTATATTTCTGCTTAGCTTTTTAATAAAAATTCTAATATATTTATTATTTGTTTATTTAAAGAGAAATAAACAAGAAACCACAAAGAAAAAAAAAACACATGACTTTTTTTAAAAAACCAAAAAAAACAACAAAAATATTTACTGCAAATTAGAAAAAAAATCTATGTTAATCATTGAAAAAATAAGAGCAACAAATAAATACTATATTTTTTCTTATTATAAACAAATTTATAAATTTAAATATATATTTTATATATATTTTTATTTTGGCAAAAACAACGAATTCCAGAATATAAAATTATATTAATCTCAAACGCGTGGAGTAAAAAATTTTGAAAAAATAAAACAAAAAAAATTAAATAAATTTTAAAGATTAAAAAAATATTTTATTTATGTTCTTATTCTCAATTTATAATTTCTTTTAATTTTATTTGAGAAATTGTTAGCAAATGTTAAATTTTTTTAAAGTAAAAAAAATCTAAAAATTATTTAAAATATTAAATTTTCTTTAAAACTTGCAAATTTGGAATTTTCTTATTTTTTTTTGCTTAATATCTCCCTCTTTCTAAAAATATATAAAAAAAAACTTAATTTTCTATTTTCTATTTTAAATATTTTTATTTCATATTTTTCTTTACTTTAGAAAGTCTTTAATTCTTCTATTTTATATATATTATTTTTTATTGTAATTCCTTAATTTTTTCTATAATTCTTTAATTTTTTCTACAATTCCTTAATTTTTTCTATAATTCCTTAATTTTTTCTAAAATTCCTTAATTTTTTTCTATAATTCCTTAATTTTTTCTAAAATTTCCCTAATTTTTCTCTAAGTGTAATTACATGTATCTAAATACCGTTAATTTAGCTTTAACATATTGGCATCACTGCTCAATGAATGTAAACATTCATTTGTTAACATTGTTTATGTTTACAATGTTAACACTGTTACCTTTACATTACTAAACAACATCAACATGTTTTTGCCCCCAGAAAATATTAAGAAAACCACAGCATACATCTAGGATGTAAGAAAAACTCACAGAAATCTTTTAATTTATTCAAAAATTCTCAATTTTTTCCATAAATTAAGAAAAATAACAACAAATTATTGGCAAAATAGACACACCCCATTCTGGTGACAACAATAAATGAGTGTTTTGACGTCAAGTCCTATATAATTATGAAGGAAAATTATAATAAAAAAAAGAAAAAATCATGTGTCGATTTTTTTGCAGATAAGTAATCACAGTGTTGAGGTTAAATATACAAAAAAATCGTTAAAAGAATAGGAAAAAAATTGTTTTTTTTTTTTTATAAAATTAGAAATTTTAAAAGAACTAAAAGTTATAAAATATATAAAATAAAATAATAAACAAAAATGATAGGTTGTTTATTATATTGTATATAAAGAAAAGAAAAACAAGGTTTCTGAAATGCCATGCTAAATCATGTTAATTTATGTTAATGGTTTTTAATTATAAAAACAATATAATTTTTTTAATTTTGTTGACTGACACAATTTTGCCTTAGGAACAGTATAAACAATTTTCTGATAGGGGTCTAAATAGCAACAACAACACACGTACATTTTTTTTTAAAAATTTTGGAATTATGTAAATAATTGCAAAAAAAAAAAACTTTGGCCTCCTTAATCATGTTAAGAAATCAGTCATTAATTTCCTCAGATCTCAAGAAAATGTTCTCTGGAAAGAAATGTATCTCCGCGGAAGAGGTAAACGTCAAAACTGGCATCCATTTTGAAATTAAAATAAAAACCGTACGATAAATCAGTGAAAACTATAACAAAATTGTATGAATTGAGCCTTAAACTAATTCCGTATTCACTATTTTCTCCAGTTGTGGCCAAGTCAGTGTCTTTTTTCTGTTCTCAGACAATAGGAAAATGCTCTCTAGAAAGAAATTGATAAACGTTGAAGATGTTATTGTCGAAACTGACAGCTCTTTTAAAAATGAACTGAAAAACGTGTCCCTAATCAATTAACGATGACAAACTTGTAGGAATTGGGCTTCAAATTAATTTCGTATTGATTATATTTTTCAGATCTGTTTTTGGATTTTAAGAAAGTGCTCTCGTCGAATCTGCATTCATTATATTTTTCAGAAATTCTTCAGAATTCAAAAAAATGCTCTCTAGAAAAAAGATTATCAATAATGAAGAGATAATCGTCGAACCCGAGACATATTTTAAAACAGAATTAACACATTTTGTAAACTTTTTAGTAGTAGCATTTTCTTCACAATCAACGTTTAATTTAAGGAGTTAATCTATCATTTTATCCCTTTTAAAATTGCTAAAAACGCTGAATTACTAATAGTTACAATATGACAACATAAATGCTGCAGTATTGTCTAAGATTTACGTATGGCAACTCCTGTTTTAGTTTAATTTTGATACAACAACAATACACACACAAACACAAAAATTAAACAACAAGGCATGAAAGTATAAGCCAGAGCAAAACAACAACACATAAGAGCAGGCCTGCCAGATTTTCTAATTTATCGGCATTTTGGCGATTTTTGAACTGAAAAATTGTAAAATGCCAATATAGAGATTTTGGCTAGAAAATTGCCGATGAGATAATATCGAAAACAAACTTGACTTCAAAGTTTGAAGAGTTTTTAACATATATCGACTAGTTCAACAGGAGATTATTAACTCAAAATTTTTAAATTCACACTTTTTAGAAGAAATTGATGCGATCATATCGAAAACAAACTAGACTTTAAAGTTTTAACAGTTTTTAACATATACCGCACTTGTTCAACAGGAGAGTATTAACTCAAAATTTTTAAATTTTCACTTTTTAGAAGAAATTGGTCTTATCTACCCACTGTAAAAATCTGACATCATTTTCACTGTAATTTCGCCAAAAAAAACTACAGTTTTACCCCTCTTCTTAACATGAAAGTAGTAGTAAACTAAAATAGTTTTTTAACTCCACTTAAAATTTAAAAATTTCGAGGTAATACTCTTTTGTTGAACAAGTGCGATATGACAAATCATTGGTTAAAAAAGGATATAAGTTTTCAATAATTCCCATAAATTGGAATTTAAAGAGTCAAAATTTTGGGAACGAAATAAAAAATTGTGCTTTTTAAAATTTTTTCTACAGAAAACTTTCAATATAAATTTTTTTCTATGGAAAAATTTTCCATTTAAAATTATTTCTACCGAAAAACTTTTAATTTAAATTTTTTTCTATAGAAAAATTTTAAATTTCTTCTGTAGTGAAATTTTTCAATATTTTTTGTATAGAAATATTCTCCATATAAAATATTTTGTATAGAAAATTTTCCATATACAATTTTTAGTATAGAAAAATTTTTAATATAAATTTTTGTATAGAGAAATTTTCAATATAAAATTTTTTGTATAGAAAAATTTTCAATATAAAATTTTTTGCATAGAAAAATTTTCAATATAAAATTTTTTGTATAGAAAAATTTTCAATATAAAATTTTTTGTATAGAAATATTTTTATAGAAAAATCTGGCAGCCCTACATGAGAGTGTTAATAAGAGTTGCCAAATAATAATTTTTGGTTATACTCTCATAAAGGTGTTGCCATAAGGAAATTTTAAAAACTTTTAAAAGTTTTAAGGAATTTAAAAGAATGAAATCATTATTAAAAGAAACTGATGAAGTTTGAATAGAAATTGTTATGAATTTTATTAATGTTTTGATTTTTATGGTAAAAATTCGACATTTTTATTTATATGTATATTTGGCAATTCCGATTTTTTGCCTATTTGTAAAAATTTATTGCCGATAGAACCGATTTTTTTTTTGACAAAATATGACGATTTGTCTGACAGCCCTACATGAGAGTGTTAATAAGAGTTGCCAAATCATAATTTTTGGTTATACTCTCATAAAGGTGTTGCCATAAGGAAATTTTGAAAACTTCTTAACGTTTTAAGGGTTTTAAAAGAATGAAATCATTATTTAAGGAAACTAATGAAGTTTCAATAGAAATTGTTAGGAATTTTATTCAAGTTTTGATTTGTATAGAAAAAATTCGATATTTTTATTTATATTTGACAATTCCGATTTTTTGCCAATTTGTAAAAATTTATTGCCGATAATAACGATTTTTTTCGAAAAAATATGACGATTTGTCTGGCAGCCCTACATGAGTGTAAATAAGATTTGCCAAATCATAATTTTTGATTATACTCTCATAAAGGTGTTGCCATAAGGAAATTTTGAAAACTTTTAAAAAGTTTTAAGGGATTTAAAAGAATGAAATCATTATTTAAGGAAACTAATGAAGTTTCAATAGAAATTGTTAGGAATTTTATTCAAGTTTTGATTTTTATTGTAAAAATTCGACATTTTCATTTATATGTATATTTGACAATTCCGATTTTTTTCCAATTTGTAAAAATTTATTGCCGATAAAACCGATTTTTTTCGGAAAAATGTGACGATTTGTCTGGCAGCACTACATGAAAGTGTTAATACGAGTTGCCAAATAATAATCTTTGGTTATACTCTCTTATTATTAAGGAAATGTTTAAAACTTTTAAACATTTTAAGGGATTTAAAAGAATGAAATCATTATTTAAAGAAAATTATGAAGTTTTTATAGAAATTGTTAGGAATTTTATTCATGTTTTAAGTTTTATAGAAAAAATTTTCCATTTTTATTTATATGTATATTTGGCAACTCCGATTTTTTGCCAATTTGTAAAAATTTATTGCCGATAATAACGATTTTTTTCGAAAAATATGACGATTTGTCTGGCGGCCCTGCATGAGAGTGTTAATACGAGTTGCCAAATAATAATCTTTGGTTATACTCTCTTATTATTAAGGAAATGTTTAAAACTTTTAAACATTTTAAGGGATTTAAAAGAATGTAATCATTATTTAAGGAAACTAATGAAGTTTCAATAGAAATTGTTAGGAATTTTTTTCATGTTTTAAGTTTTATAGTAAAAATTTTACATTTTTATTTATATGTATATTTGGCAATTCCGATTTTTTTCCAATTTGTAAAAATTTATTGCCGATAAAACCGATTTTTTTCGGAAAAATATGACGTTTTTTCTGGCAGCCCTACCTGAGTGTTAATAAGAGTTGCCAAATCATAATTTTTGTTTATACTCTCATAAAGGTGTTGCCATAAGGAAATTTTAAAAACTTCTTAACGTTTTAAGGAATTTAAAAGAATGAAATCATTATTTAAAGAAACTGATGAAGTTTGAATAGAAATTGTTAGGAATTTTATTCATGTTTTAAGTTTTATAGTAAAAATTCGACATTTTATTTATATGTATATTTGACAATTCCGATTTTTTGCCAATTTGTAAAAATTTATTGCCGATAATAACGATTTTTTTCGAAAAATATGACGATTTGTCTGGCAGCCCTACCGGAGTGTTAATAAGAGTTGCCAAATCATAATTTTTGTTTATACTCTCATAAAGGTGTTGCCATAAGGAAATTTTAAAAACTTCTTAACGTTTTAAGGGTTTTAAAGGAATTAAATCATTATTTAAAGAAAATTATGAAGTTTCAATAGAAATTGTTAGGAATTTTATTCATGTTTTGATTTTAAAAATAAAAATTCAAGATTTTTATTAATATTTTGTAATTTGCTCCATATTTCTTTTGTTTTCTTTGTCTTTAAAAAAATGTAATTAAATCACTTCCCTTACACATGACCATTTCTGAACTTTGTTCTGGGTGTTTTAGTAATTATCGCTATTTAAATATAAAAATAAATTATTCTGATTTTTGTTGCTGTGGCAGGCAGGCAGTTTGCGTTTTCACAACTGAGTGAAAACAAAAGAATTGTAAAAACTAAAGTGACGTTTGGCAAAGCTTGGGATGTCTCTATTATTTAATCTTTTTGTATTTTTTTTTTAGTTAAGAAATATGAAAATTCTATTAAAAAGTAAAGAGATTTGTATATTTTTTTTTACTTTACAAGATTTTTTTTAGGCTCTAAGAAGAACAAAGGAAATTAATATAAACAAATTATTAACTTTTTTCTGGGTTGTTTTCCTCCAGTTTAACAATAACATGATAAGAAAATGTTATAGTTGTTAATTACATTTATTTATAGTAATGATGACAGACAGTCAGATGATTAATATGGAAATGTTAAATAAAGAATATTTTAAAGAAAAATATCATATTGATTTATAATTAAAGTTTCAATTGAACCCAGACGTTCCAGTCAAAATCTTAAGGATATGGAGTTAATATTGTCAAAGATTTTGAAATTTTTCAAAAAGTTGATATTGCCATATGGAAAAAATACAGCAAAATGGCCTTAAATATTTTGCTATATTGTTCCCATTTGGCAATATCAACTTTTTCAAAATATCAAAATCTTAGGCAATATCAACTTTTTTCCAAAATTCCAAAATCCTCGAAATTCCTTCAATATAACTTTCTTTTAAACAAAATTTTAAACTTCCCCATAAAACCCATTTACATCAATTTGTATTAACTTTTTGTTATAACATTTAGAGTCCGATTTCTATCTTATCTTTAGTCAAAATTGGCCATTTCTTTGTTTAAATATTGTTATTTAAATCCCCGAAAGATTAACTTCAAAAACAACACTTTACCTTTTGTTTTGGGGGGCGAAAAAGCTCTAATACTTATCTTCATTTGAACCATAAAACATCACGATAAAAACACATAGAAACTTACCTAAAAGTAGAAGAAAAAATAAAGAAAAAATTGATTAAAATAAGTTGAAAAATAGGTGATAAATTAAAATAGATTAAATGGTGTTAAGGCTGAAAGAAAAACAAAGGCTTTTGATTAAAATGTGATATTTGAATTCCTATATTCAGACATTTCTTTTGATATGTAAAAAAAAAATATAGCTATTCAAACCTTATTTGTCTGAAATTTTGTGTCTAGACTTTAGAAATCGTCTTTAATAGCCAAAATTGTATTAAATAGCTCTCGATTTTTATTATAAAAAGCAATCAATTTGCAATCCAGGGAATACAATTATTGCTTTTCAATGCAAATTTTTAAAATCAAAAACTTTTTTTTAATCAAATGTATATAAAAATCTTTCAAATTTGTTTAAAATGAAGCTAAAAAGTTTCTGAGATATTTAAAAAAAAATCTGCATTATCGGCAGTAAATTTTCAGAAATCGGCAAAATATTGGAATTATCAAAAAATTTTTTATAGCACAAACTTTGACAATTTTTCTATCGAACAAATTTTTTATCAAAAATTTTTCTAAAAGAAAAAAATCATATTGAAAATTTTTCTATACAAAAAATTTTATATTTCAAAATTCTTCTAAACCAAAAATCTTATATTAAAAATTTTTCTATACTAAAAAGTTTATGGAAAATTTTTCTATACAAAAAATTTTATATAGAAAATTGTTCCATACAAAAAAAAAAAGTTTATATGAAAAATTTTTCAATAAAAAAAATTTTATATGTAAAATTTTTCCATAGAAAAAAATTTTATATCCAAAATTTTTTTATACAAAAAATATGGAATATACGGAAAATTTTTTTAAACAAACAAATTTATAAGTAAAACTTTTCCATACAAAAGAGATGATGGCCTAACCAACCAACGAAACGCGTGGAAAGGTTTCCCCACCAACATTTTTTGGTTTTATCAAAAAACTATTTATTACAATAATAAATAATTGTAATAAATTTGAATCTTAGTGCAATACATTACAGTAAAATTTTTTAATTTAATGTTTGATGTCCCAAAATTTTTGACAGACCTTTTTAAAAAATTTTATATTGAAAATTTTTTTTTTACAAAAAATATGGAATATATGTAAAATTTTTTTGTACAAAAAATTTTATAAAAAAAAATTTTCTATTCAAAAATTATATATGAAAAATTCTTCTATACAAAAAAAATTTATATAAGCAGTTTCGATAGAAAAAATTTTAAATGGAAAATTTCACTACAGAAAAAAATTTATATAGACAATTTTTTATAGAAAAAAATTTATATAGACAATTTTTTTATAGAAAAAAATTTATATTGAAAATTTTTCTGCAGAAACAATTTTAAATGAAAAATTTTTCCACAGAAAAGAATTTATATTGAAAATGATTCTTTAGAAAAAAATTTATATAGCACAATTTTTTATTAAAATTTTTTTTTTGTACCCAAATTTTGACTCTGTAAATTCTAATGAAAATTTTATATAGGACAATTTTCGATAGAAAAAATTTAAAATGGAAAATTTCACTACAGAAAAAAATTTAAATATAAAATTTTTCTATAAAAAAAAAATTAACTATAAAATTTTTCTATAGAAAAAAATTTAAATATAAAATTTTTCTATAGAAACAAATTTTAATGGAAATTTTTCCATAGAAAAAAATTTATATTGAAAATGTTTTATATAGCAAAATTTTTTATTAAAAATTTTATATAGCAAAATTTTGTATTAAAAATTTATTTTTTCGTACCCAAATTTTGACTCTGTAAAGAAAAAAATTTAAATATTAAATTTTTCTATAGAAAAAAATTTATCAAAAAGGGTTTTTCATAAATTTTGGGACGTCCAACATTTAATTAAAAAGTTTTACTGCAGTGTATTGCACTAAGATAACAATTTATTACAATTATTTATTATTGTAATAAATAGTTTTTTGAAAAAATTTACATTGAAAATTTTTTAATAGAAAATAAAATTACATTTAATGAAAATGTTTCTGTAGAAAAAATTTTTATTAACAAAATTTGTTATGTTTCCAAATTTTGACTCTGTAAATTCCAATGAAAAATTTTTATAGGAAAATTTTCGATAGAAAAAAAATTTAAATGGAAAATTTCACTGCAGAAAAAAATTTAAATATATAATTTTTCTATAGAAAAAAAATGTAATGTAATTTTTGCCATAAAAAAAAAATTATATTGAAAATGTTTCTGTAGAAAAAATTTTATGTAGCTCAATTTTTTATTAAAATTTTTTTTTGCGTTCCCAAATTTTGACTTTGTAAAGAAAAAAATTTAAATATAAAAATTTTCTATAGGAAAAAAAAATTTATATTGAAAATTTTTCGGCGAAAACAATTTTAAATTGAATATTTTAAATGGAAAATTTGTCCATAGAAAAAAATTTATATTGCAAAATGTTTTGTTGAAAATTTTTTTTCGTTGCCAAATTTTGACTCTAAATTCTAATGCATCGAAATTATTAAAAACTTAAAACGTTTTTTAATCTCTGCATATCGTCACTTTACTATTTATCAAGTCAAAAATCGCCAAAATGCCGATAAATCGTCAAATCTGGCAGGCCTGCATGTAACTTGTTTTTATAGGCTATTTGTTTTGTTACTTCTGTTTACAGTAACAGTTACTTCTGTTTAACAGTTGTCTGGAAATGTAAGTAACAGAGTTTTTGTTAACATTGGAATTCATGTGAGATAGTGTTAAGTGCTACCATATTGTTACTAAAGAGTTACCATATGGTAATTAAAGTGTTACCATAAGAGTATCTAAAGCTTTTAAAAAGAATTTTGAATATTTTGCTAAGAAAAATGAGCTTTTAAGAAAAATCAATGAAAACAATTCAAAAATTTTACAGTTTCATAATATTTAAAAGAATTTTTGTAAATATGTATATGAAAAAACCCAAATTACCTAAAATATTTTTGAACTTCTGCACAACTTTTGTCCAACTAACACAGGAAGGTGTCTGTGATTGTTTGGGTTGCTGCTGCAACTCTTCCACTTCCTCGGCTATTTCGGCCTCGCCATCGATGTCTCCTCCTCCTCCTCCTCGATTATTTTCTACATGCAACTTACAACTATTATCAACTGGCTTCTTAATATAACTTAAATTATTTTTACTATTTTCTTTAGTATCACAGTGAGTTTCTAATGAATTTTTGGATTTAACCACCAGCAAATCGACATTGGTTTCTGTGGCGGCTGGTGCTAGGGTAGGTTTTTTGGTAGTTGATGATAATGATGATTCAGCTTCAGGCTTTTTCTTGAGGGCCTTGCTCTGTTGTTTGAGTTCTTTTTGTTTTTGTTTGCGGGCATATTTTTCACGTAACTTTGGACTGCCAAATTCGTCCAAATAATACATACAGTCTTGTAGACCATCTTTCTTATTGATGAGTTTGGGATTGATGGTGGGATCGTCAGAGATATTGAGTAGGGGGAAATAATAGTTGCCATCGGTGGCAAGGACTTGTTGTTCTTTTTTGGACTGTGTTTGAGTTTGTTGTTGAGAATTTGAGGCGTTTAAGTTGGCGGCTGTTGTTGAGGCTAAAGAGTTTTTGGCCTTAGCGGGTAATTTTTTAATTTCCTGCACCACCTGCAAAGAGGTTTTAGGAACATAGTTGTGAAGTTTATCGGGATTTTGTAGAGAAGTAGAGTGTTTGGTTTCTTTGAGGATCTTAGGGGGTATTAGGGCCATTTGCAAGCCACTATCATTAGAATCTTCTTCCTCTTCATCTTCCCCACAACCAGGCAATCTTTCTTGGTCATGATCTTCTTCTTCTTCCTCCTCGTCTTCGTCATCATCATCGTCATCATGTAGATCATCTACCTCGTCTATGCGATCTTCTAGACCCAAACAGCCCAAGGTGGTAGAACTATTACATGATTTATATTTAATCCTGCGTGTGGCACCAAAACTGTGAGTACTACCCGAATAGCCACTGGAGGATTCGGTATCTAAATTATCTTCCGAGTATTTAGATTGTGAAAGGTCACCCGAGGAATTGGCACCCAAAGACTCACTGCTAGACGAAGAACATTGTGTGGACTTGAGTTGCTGTTGCGAGCCTATAGCCGAGTCACGATCATTATCAATGCCACTGTCTTGAGACAACAGCTGCCTATAGCCGGGTTGTTTCAATTTCTGCAACTGCGACTTGGGATGAGCCAAACCCTGCAAGCTCAGCGAGGCACTGCGTATATTTAAAGATTGTGTAGAATCTTTTTTATGATGATGGTGATGATGACCGCCATTCGAGGAAGTGGAGGAGGTCAAAAACCCAGACGAATTAGAGGAGTTAACATTGTTAACAACACAGGCACTGTCAGCCGAACCGGTAGACAATTGTGTAGAGAAACGTTCTTCTTTGTTGAAGGGTATCTTAATGGGTTCTGTGCTACTGCTGGTCGCTGTGGTCGTCGTCGTCTGTGTGGCGCAAAGGGTGTTGATATTTTCTATTGCTAGTGTTGCCATCGGGGGTTTGTTTACTTGTTTACACAATATATTTATTTGTATTTTCAATACAAATTTAGTTTAAATAAATGTTAAAATAGTTTTTGTTTTCTTGGTTAATTGGCTTAAATTTGTGTTGGCTTTAATTTTCTGCCTTTTTTATTTTTTTTTTCTTAGTTGGTTTTGTTTTTAGTTCTTTTTTGCTGTTTATATAATTATTTTCTTTTCAGTTTATTTTTTGTTTTTTGAAATTTTTATACACTTTTCTTTCTTTTCTTCATTTAAGTAACTTTTTTTGCCTTTTGGTTCAATTAAGTCACATGGCTTTTTTGTAAGGTACTACAAAAAGTTTATGAAAGGCACTTTTATTTGTTTTTTTCTTCTTGGAAACTAAATTTTTTTTTGGAAGGGAATTAAAATAATGAGTTTTAGAGCAAAAAAAAAACACTTCTTAAAAATTTAACAAAAAATTTTGGAATTTTTGAAAGTTTCTTTAGAATTTTAAGGGTTTTAAGGGTTAATTTTTAATTTTTGATTGTTTATTTACAATATTTGTTTATACTTTTTTATATTTGTATTATAATTTATTATATTTTAGCTTTTTGTTTTTAATCCCGAAAAATTCGAAAAAAAAATCCCAATAAAATCAAATATGGCAACACTGTTGGCCGGCAATTTGTCCCGTCCCAGTGGGTAAAAGAGGTTTTCTATCCATTTTTGAAAGATCTAATACTCAGATACAAACAGACCGGGCTTATTTATTTAATACCATAACATGTTAGTCCGGTGATTCGCCGGCTTCCTAAATCAATGGGTTAAAGAGGCTTTCTATCCATCAGTAAGTTTTTAATTCGCACCTTCCTCGTTTGTCAATGGGGGTCAAAGAGGGTTCCTATCCTTTTTTTAAAGATGTTAACTTATTCCACTACTAATATGCAGAAAGTCCGACATTTCTTCGTCTCAATGCTAATATACAAAGTTAACCGGCGATTCTCCGGCTTCCTAAATCATTGGGTCAAAGAGGGTTAATTAATTAAAGAGGTTAATGACAGTAAGTTGTTAATTAGATCTTCCCCTTAATCACAAACATTTCTCAAAGTGGTTCCTATCCTCTTTTTTTAAGTTGTTGACTAATTCCGAAACATATGTGCAGAGAGTCCGACATTTCTTCGTCTAAGTGCTTTTATACCCTAATATAGTTAACCGGCGACTTGCCGGCTTCCTAAATCAGTGGGTTAAAGAGGGTTAATGTACGACAGTGAGTTCTTAATTAGCCCCTCCATTTATACGCAAATATAACTCCGCTTCGCCAGCTTAATAAAGCATAACACCATAATATAATTTTCCGGCGATTTGCAGGTCTGATAAAGAGGATTCCCTAAGACTATGAAGTCCATTGTGGTACCACGGAAACTATTCGAATCTTTATATTAAAGATCTTAAGTCTGCCAATGCCTATGTCAGTCAGATCGACTAAGTCTCCAAAGTGATAAGATCCCAGAGTCAATTTTTTTGAATGACAGAGCAAGGCAAGTTCGGAGATGTTTTAAAAACTCCTCCAACTTCTCCCACATCTTCTGCAAAAGTCACTTGCCTTAAACAACCTAAATGCGTGCCTACCAAGCATAGAGTGTCCTGTCGGATTGAGATTTGATAGTGACAGTAATCAGGAAGAACGTTCTATATCAACATGGGGCCACATCTGTCTGCAATAAATGCCTAGGTCTCCAATGTAATAAGAGCCCAGAATTAGTCACCTTTTTTAAAGGACAGATCAAGGCAAGTTCAGAGCAGAAGTTTTAAGAACTCCTCCAACTTGATCCCACATCTTCTGCAAAAGTCACTTGACTTTAATAGCCCAAATGCGTGACTACCAATCAGATTTTTTTTCTGTCGGTTTGAGATTTGATCGTGACAGTAATCAAGAAGAACGTTCTATATTTATATGGAGGTCACATCTGTCTGGAATGAATACTCAGGTCTCCAATGTAATAAGAGCCCAGAGTAAGTCTCCTTTTTTGAAAGACAGATCGAGGCAAGTTCAGAGAAGATGTTTCAAAAACTCCTTTCACATTTTCTGCAAAAGTCACTTGCCTTAAATAGCCTAAAAGCGTGCCCTTCCCCCCGTCGAATTGAGATTTGATATTGACAGTAATCAGAAAGAGCGTTCTATATCTATAAGGGGGTCACATCTGCCTGAAATGAATACAATCACCGACAGTCAACTTTAATCATTTGAAGCTGTTATTCCTTTATGGGTAGGAAGGAGCTTGCTAGTGGCCAGAGACATGTCAGCAGACTCAATTTCCATCTGAAATTTCTATGATAGTCTCAAGTTCTTGTCCTGTCGGATTGAGGTTTCATAGTGCCAGTAATCAGAAAGAACGTTCTATATCTATAAGGGGCAACATCTGCCTGGAATGAATACAATCACGGATAGTCAAACTTTAATCATTTGAAGCCACTATTCTTCTTTGAGTAGGAGCTTGCTAGTGGCCAGAGGCATGTTAGCAAACTCAATTTCCATCTAAAATTCCTAAGATAGTCTCAAGTTCTTGTCCTGTCGGATTGAGGTTTGATGTGCCAGTAATCAGAAAGAACGTTCTATATCTGTAAGGGGGCCACACATCTGCTTGAAATGAATACTATCACGGACAGTCAAACTTTTATCCTTTGAAGCTATTATTCTTCTATGAGTAGGAGCTTGCTAGTGGCCAGAGGCATGTCATCAGATTCAGTTTCCATCTGAAATCTCTAAGATAGTCCCAAATTCTTGTTAAATCATTCATTCACAATTCCCTGATATGAAACTTTCTACTAAAAGTTCTTCAAATCCGGAAACCCTTAAACCGGCAACACCCAATACCGAAACAGTTTATGCCTACGAATTCTGACATCTATGATTGTTTGTCAAATTTGTTTGCTGGACAAGTGTTGTCTTTTTAGTTTTTGTCTTTAAATAATGATTGATTGACGTTTTCTAACATATCATTATTTGTCTATTTTACATGACAGGTACTTATGTAAAAATTACGTGTTTCAATTAATTAGATTTGTCTTCTTTATCTCTCTTTTCTCTGTCACCCTTAGGGCCAATAAATTGGTGGAAAAATTTGAAAGGTTATAGAAAGAGTTCAACGTTTTGTTTTTGAAATTTCTAAACTGAGAAAAGTGTTTTCTAAGGGACATGGGAATTGAAAAATTATTTTTATATAAGTGATGGTCAGAATTATGACCTTATTGCCGTTCTCAACTCAACTCAGTTTGGTCGTCTGCCAGTTGACCCAACTTTTACTCAACCAAACTATTTTTTGATGTTGCGAAACTAAAAAACGTTGAGTGAAAGTTGGGTCGACTTGCAGACAGCAGCAGTTGAGTTGAGAATGACAATAGGGGCATTAGTCTTCTATTATTTAAGACCAAAATCAAGTAAATATTTAATTCGTTGATCTTTTTTGAAGTTCTGTCTTTCAATATTAGGGACTTCTATAAGTACTTGATTATCGTTCGATTTGACAGTGTCACCCACTGTTGAATGCCTCTAATTAAGATCATCTATTTAACTGAACACTTAAGCGAAATTGAAAACGAGAATTATGTTGACACTGAAAACTCATTCCAACTGGTTCTTGGTTTCTTGGCATTTAAGTGACCTTTGATAGTTAGTCTTGTATTAGGAGCTGAGAACTAATTTCATTCGATTCTGTTTCCTCGCATTTGTATGTATAAGTGAATTTTCATGGTAGGTTGGTCTAGTGGACTGATACCAACCAGGTTGCAGGTATTGTATGTGATCTATGAAACGATTCCAACCGATAATGTTTCGTTACATTTAAATGACTTTTGATAGTAAGTCTTGTATTGGAAGCTATAGACCAATTCCAACTGATTCTGTTTTGTAGAATTTGACATGTAAGACATGTAACTATTTCGATTGCATAGTAGCTGAACATGCAAATTGTTAACTGAATCGCCAGTTCTGATTATCAGTAAGGGGTTTTCCCTCATTAGCGGGGATTCGTCCGCTGTCTGTTATTCTCCCACTGGCAAACTTTTAAGTAGATCAATTAGAGCGTTTGAAGAAGGCATAGACATGTTCTTCTCTAGGTCGATAAACATCAAATGATGAAAAATTCACTTTAGAAAAGGAGCATCGTATCTCCCGTTTTTTTACAGAAGGATCAGGGTTGGTTCTATTTTGTGAGTTCGCGCATGTTGGCAACACTACTTTATTACAATGAAAGTCAGCTGTTGGCATCGCTAGATACATTTTTTAAACCGACAGAAACTTTACAAAATGCAGAAGCACGGGTTTCATTTGAAGATGTTGTTCACAACTTTCTCCGTAACACCAAATCCCCGGATTTCAAGCAGATAATTGACAGCTTGTTGAATGTCTCTCAAAATACATTTTCTGCATTGCCATCTCGAATTTTCTCGACGAGCAACTACACCAATCTTTCCGATAAGTGTGAAATCAGGCAAGATCTTAGCCTTATCATACGGATTTGCGAATGAAGGGTAGGAGTTGAGAAACTATCATTGTTAACGAATGACCAAAAGAAGCCTTTACTGCCCCATTTTCGCCATGGCATTGACATTACTGTCTAGGAAACATAATGTCCAATTAAACTACCATAATAGGCAGTTGAGCTTTGAGCCCAACTTTCTTTTACGTGGATCTAAAACTTACGTTTCGTAGCTGTTGGTGAAACGTTACAAAGTTTTGAGAATGGAAAAAGGGAGAAATGATGAGAGGTGCATTTTCTTTGAGCTTATCGGGGATGGCGAAGTGCAAAAAATATTCGAGTTTTGGTGCCTTACAACACACGCCCTATGTCTTGAGTCATTCACTATTTCTGGCCTGCGGACTTAACATATTGACCTTCTGGAGTTGAGTGGCATCAGCCAAGATCAGTTGCAAGCATTAAAATCGCGGGCAACTCTCGAAGATCTTCGTTTGGGAGCCAGAATGGAAGTCATACTGAGTTTGTACTTCTGTACAGGAATCCGAAACGCAAATAGGGCTTCCGGATTATGAATTTAACTCAAAGACAATTCGAATTTTACCCATAAACATGCATCATAAGTGATCAAGGATTGCTGACACTGGGAGACAACTATATCGCGGAGCTATATGTCATTTTCCTATTGGAAATTAAAAAACGATAGGAGAGGATACAAAAGGATATACAAATCTTTTGGATCAACATTCTCAGGTATCTAGATTTTACATAAGACGAAAACATGCAACCGATGGAAGCAATTAAGTGCGTAGACTGAAAAAAAGTTCGATCGAAACTGACGAGCGATAGAAGATGATACAAAGGCATATTTAACCCCTGGACGTATTAATTAGCGCAACGAAGTTCGCTTCCAACTGTTCGCACACAACTTGCACTAAACAAACCAGTTTTGATGCTTAAGAACAGTCGCAAAACGAGTCAGACTCTTGATAATCATGTTAGGCACAGAAATTGTACCGAGTCAGATGTTGGATACCAAGCTACGATTCTGATTGATCTAAACTTGCTACGCCCAGACTCATCTTAATTATCTTTCATCTCAACTGAGGAAAATGACCTTCCCGTGGTATCACCCTGGGAACTTTGTTAAAACCCTTTAATGTATTGAGCTAACATGTGCCGCGAGTTCTCCCATATGAACGATAAAAAATATGGGTTAGGATGTCGGGCTAGTAACTCAACTCCTGGAAAAGAAATTACTTTGAAAAAGCTAAAATTTAAATAGCTTTAATGTTATAATGAAATAGCTTTCGATGGCCAGACCAAGTAGAGGAAAATCTATCAAAGCTTGACCTATGAAATTGGAGAATATGCGCACAAGATCGTAGCATGTGGATTTCTTAAATATGCTTGGCCTTTGACCTTAACAGGTTGTAAATACAGGCCATATAAGTAAGTATCATTTATTTTCAACCTGTTAAGGTCAAAGACCGAGCATCCATCCATGCGCTTTGATATTGTGCTCATATTCTCTATAAAAATCTTGTGGATCAACATTCTTAGATATCTGGGTTTCACATAAGGCGACAACATGCGGCCGATCAAATGAGTTAAATGCGTTCTGAGCCCATGAATATTGCTGAAATGTAATGGGAAACGATTCTTTATTAAGATATCAAAAAGTACAATTACAGTCAGTTCTGGATCAGCTGCTGGTAAAAAAATTCTTTGAAATCGAATATAAACATTTCCGAATTTTACAAAATAAAGAATTTTTGTTTCAATTATTATATTCGGATTTTGAAGACATTTCAGGATGTGATGGAAATCGATCGTTTTTAAATCGATCGAGCGATCTTAGATATATTTTTAAGATTATTTTCCCCATTTCCAAAAAAAAAAAAAAAAATTCAAACAAAATTATTTTTTTTTGGGGATATAACCGAAAATTATCTCAAAAATATATTAGAAATCGTTGGTTTTGAAAACGACCGATTTCCATCGCATACCGGAGTAAGTCTGTCTTCTTAGTGAAATAGGGGCCGCCCTAAGGCTTGAAGATTTTTATAAAGAAATTTGTAATTTATTCAAAATTTCCTGGGATTGTTTAATTTTTTTTATTAGAATTTTATTTGTTTAAACTGAGATTTTTTCAAAATTTCCATTTAATTGTTATAAATTTATTGTTATTTAAGTTAAAAAATATTCAATTTAATTTTATTTTTTTCAAGAATTTTTTTATTAATAGAAATACTTTATTAATTTTTAAAATTTTGTTCGTTTTCAAAATTTTATAAAATTTTTTAAATTTTGATAATTTTCAAAATTTTGTTAATTTTCAAATTTGTTAATTTTCAAAGTTTTGTTAATTTTCAAAATTTTGTTTTTTTTTAAATTTTGGTAATGTTCAAAATTTTGTTAATTTTCAAAGTTTTGTTAATTTTCAAAATTTTGTTAATTTTCAAAATTTTGTTAATTTTCAAAATTTTGTTATTTCCAAAATTTTGTTAATTTTTAAAATTTTTGTTAATTTTTTAATTTAATTTTGATAAATTTCAAATATTTTTTATATTAAAGTTTCTTTATATTTTTTAGGTTTTTTCTTCATATTTTTATAAATAATGTTTTTTTTTTTTATTAAATTTACAAGATTTGTTGTTATTAAATTTGTTATTAATTTTAATTTCTTTATATTTTTTCAAAATTAAATTTTTTTGGTTTTAAAATTTTCGTTTAAAATTTTAGTTTTTTTCGCAAAAATTCTTTAAAATTCGAATTTTTATTGACTTTTTTTTTAGTTATTATTTAATTATTTTATATTTGTTTCTTTAATTTCAAATATTTGTTTTAATTTTTTAATATTTATTTAAATTTGTTGTTGTTTTCATTTCTTCCAAATTTTATTTATTCACCAAAAACAATTTTTTTGTAGCAGAAATTTCTGTTCCATTTTTTTTCACTTATAAAATTTTTTTTTATTTTTTATTTCATTTGTTCACACAAAAATCTTTATAAATTCGTTTTTTATTTGTTTAAATTTTTCTATATTTAGTTATATTTTTTTTTTTTTGTTGGCTTCTTTTGTTGAATTATGGAAATTTTTTTGAAATTATTTTAAATTCTATAGATTTCAGAAGAGAGTAAATTTCGTGGTTTTAAGACAAAATTGAAAAGAACTTCATAAATTCTCAAGGAAAAAGTTAACATTTTTAAAGAGAAAATTAAAATTTTCAAAGAAAAAATTAAATTTTTCAAAGAAAAAATTAAAATTTTCAAAGAAAAAATTAAAATTTTCAAAGAAAAAGTTAAAATTTTCATAGACAAAATTAAAATTTTCAAAGAAAAAATTTTAGTTTTCAAAAGAAAATTAAAATTTTCAAAGAAAAGATTTGAATTTTCATAGAGAAAATCAAAATTTTCAAAGCAAAAATTTTAGTTTTCAAAGCAAAAATTTTAGTTTTCAAAGAAAAAATTGAAATTTTCTTAGAAAAAATTTAAAAATTCCAAAATTTAACTACTTTTTTTAAATAAAAAAACATAAAATTCCAATAATTTTTTTTAAAATTTGTTATTTGCTTTAAGTTTTTTCAAATTTCTCACTTTGTTTTTTAAACACTTTTTGAATTAAGTTTTTTTATATTCAAGTTTTGAAATTAACGTTTTGTATTTCTTTAAATTTTGTGTTTTTTTTATATATATATTTTCAATATATATGTAAATAATTTTTGAAATAATTTGAATTTTTGTGTTAAATATTTTGGATTGATTCAAAACAACATGTTGTCGCTCATAAGTGCACAAATGTACTGAAATTGTTGAAAAAAAATTCATTTGTTTTTGTTTTATATATTTTTTTTAGTTTGTTCACTTCACTCTGGGTCGGTCGGTCTTCGTGGGTTTCTCCTACAGAGTGGAGAAGAAGAAGAATAATTATTACCCATGTATGGGTGACTCTGAGTGAGTGAGTGGTTGAGCGAGTAAATTCAAATATAAAAAATATAAAGAAATAAATTTTTTATTTACGCCAAAATGGACAAAAAGTAGTGTCAGAAGAGCCAGTCAGTCTATCTGTCACTCCGTCAGTCAGTCATTCATTCATTTGGTGAAATAGTTAAATGTTAAAGTACTCGGCGTATGGCAGCACTAGAGCAAAATAATCGCAACAACACCAACAACCGTTACCAAGTCCTAAGGCAATTTTTCAAATAAAAATGCGTTCTTTAACTTAAATAATTATTGTTATTTTGTTTTGTCTAACACTAATACAACTTTTATCTCTTAATAGCAACAAAAGCAAAAAAAAAACATGAAAAAGGAATGAAAAATTACTATCAGTTGAGTAAACACAAAATAAAGAAGAAGAGAAAGCAGTGGAGAACAGAGAACGTATGTGAGCGACAAAGATGCCAGATGGTGGGGTTTTCAAATGTTAAGAAAACATAAAGTATATGATAAAACTCATTATATTGAAATTATTAGTGTATGGGTTAGGTTGGAAAGGTGGAATTAACTCGGTAGCTCCATTTGGAGACCCAATGGGTCAATTGTGAACAGGATCGCAATTAGAGATGGATTTAGACCCATACACATGCATCATAAGTGATCAAGGATTGCTGACACTGGGAGACAACTATATCGCGGAGCTATATGTCATTTTCCTATTGGAAATTAAAAAGCGATAGGAGAGGATACAAAAGGATATACAAATCTTGTGGATCAACATTCTCAGGTATCTAGATTTTACATAAGACGAAAACATGCAACCGATGGAAGCAATTAAGTGCGTAGACTGAAAAAAAGTTCGATGGAAACTGACGAGCGATAGAAGATGATACAAAGGTAAACACAAAATAAATTTGGAGACCCAATGGGTCCATTGTGAACAGGATCGCAATTAGAGATGGATTAAGACCTGGATATTTACCTAATGTTGGGTATTTACTAGGGTTTGCAAAAAACCGTGAAAATGAGAAACCGCGGTTTCGGTTTTAAAACACCCAAAACCGGACGGTTTCGGTTCGGTTTTCGGTTTTTTAAATAAAACTATTTTGATTTAAATTTGTAGTAAAATTTTGATTATTTTGTTAAAACCAAGTATAAGGTATATTTATTAAAGCTCAATTATAATTTAATACTAAAATTCAGGAAAATAATTCAGGTTTTTTAAATATGAGGGGGGATTTCTTAAATAAGTCTTGTTTCTTTTGGAGCGTAAATAATCGAGCGACAAATTGCTTCACTAGTAATTTTTACAAATAGTAACGATTTTAAAGAATTTACAATTTCAAAGTCGATAGAATGAAGCAAATCTAAGGTCGACAGCATTTTTAAACTCTCATAAATACTTTGTTTTAGAAGCAGAAATCTAAGAGTAAACTTTATTCACGATTATGATGCTTTTTAACGCTTGTTTGTAAAATTTTATAACGAACTGACGAATTTTTGAAATACCGAACAATTTTTCTTACAGCCTCTAGGTTCAAATGTATATGGGCAATCGGTTTTAAATGAGTCAAAGTTTCATCGCCGCCGTCTTCAAAATTGATTTTCAGATACAAATTTGATATTGGCTGCTGCTCCTTCTATAGTACATGCTACGATGCTTGTATCAAGTGAAATATTAAACTCCATTAGCCTTTGTTTAATGGTTTTTTGAGTTTGCTTGAAATTACACGTTCCTAAAATACCGCCCAGATTATAAAATTAACCATGAGAATCGTGAATATTTACGTTCATACACCGTCTTCCCCTTACACCTGTCCATTGGTCCATTGTAAACACATTTTGCTTGTTTCATTCTTCTGCTTCATTAAATAGACAAATTATGTGCAAATTTATGATAAGCTAATGATATTTCTAAATAATACCATCAAAAAATTATGAAAAATAAATAGCTAAAACCGTGTTTTTTTCTACGGTTTTCGGTTTCGGTTTTGAGGCATAAAAAACCGAGGTTTCGGTTTCGGTTAAAACCGAACTGCAAACCCTAGTATTTACCCATTTATAGCCACTTTCATACCCGGGTATTTATCTAATTTCGGGTAAATACTTATTTGAATAACAAATACTCGTTGCTACGTAGAGCAACAGAATTTTGAACATTTTCGAATTTATCTGAGGTACCTTTTGCATTGGAACTCATTTACACAATGTCACAGGCTCTAAACATAAACGTAATGGCAGATTTTGTCCATTACAAGGCCAGAAATAATTTTTGGCCAAAACTTTTGTTTGCATAAAATTTCTGCAGTAAATTAGCGGAAAAGAATTTGTGGAAGTACGCAATTAAGCAAATTAGATTTTCAAGTTTTAACAGCTCCCTGTACTTTAGCTGCTTCTAAACGTCCCCTTAGCACGCACAGCTTCTTCTTTTAAATTTTTTTTTATTCTGATTTATACCCACATTTTGGGTAAATACCCAAGTGCTTGGGTAAATATCTGGGTATTTACCTTTAAATACCCAATTTACCATTTGGGTATTTACCCTTGTCCCATCACTAATCGCAATAGATGGATGGTATAAAAAGAGTTAGAATAATAACAACTAACAAAGTTATATTCAACTGTGCCGAATCTGATATACCAATATCCAATCAAAGACTAAAATATAAAGATGTTGCACTTCCATACACTGATTTGCCGTATGGTCGTTTTGAAAAATCCCCTAACAAAAGAGAGTATACATACAGCTTTTACACTAATTCGAAATCATGAATAATGAAGACGATTATCCAATGAGAGAAAGCTAAGACACATACACGTGCTCATAAAATGAATGTTCATTGTTTTTTGTGAACAGCCGTGTTATAGCAGGTTATTCATCCGCCTAGCATACCAGAGGTCCAAGTAAATTGTCTTCTTCATCAGCAACATAAAAATCTTGGTCGGGAAGTTGAAAAAAGTCTGCCATATATGTTTCGTCATCCGTCACATTTTTTTCTTCTATAAAATCGTTTTTTTGCTTTTAAGTTCTTAACCAAATTGCATCTGTAAGTTTCTGAGCTTTGTTTATCTTCAGCCCAGCATAAGCAGTGGTTCTGTGGACAAAATTATTAGACCATTTCACCATACGAGCTGCATTTCTGATCCAAGTGTAAGGCACTCTTCAAAGAGTTGTTCGACTTCTTTTGCTTAAACAATATTCCATGGACTTTTTCAACTTCCTGCTCCAGGTTTTCTTTCAATGCTCAGGTCTTCCAAATTGTTTTGTAATTTTTGGAATATGTGGTCCCTACAACGTATGAAAATGTAATCAATAATCAGGTTTTTATCATTTTTATACCCTCCAAGGATTTTCAGGACACGCACAATTGAGGCATCTAGGTTAATATTTTTAACTAAAACACATATGAATTGCATGAAACGATTTCAATTACTTGCTTTCAAGGCTCATTTTGCTAAAACTGAAATGTGACTGAAGAATTTCGCAATAATTCAAGTAGCGGTAAATCATACATAAGAGAAATGTGATAAGCAAATACAATCGATACATTCTAGTTTATTTAACATTGGCCTAACAGATGTAAAAATATTGAAAACGAAACCCACCCGCACAATCGATGCATCACAGTCTGAAACGGTTATACTATTTAATGGAATACGAAACAGTTCGAGCGTTAACTTTAAAATTGTTTGCTATTTTCTTATTTATTAGAAGTAGTTTAAGGTAGTTGGAGGTCACATTAAAGCTATGGCTAAATGTGAACCGATCTCGCTAAATTTCAATACAAATCTTTCACAATGACGAACATTGCTTTATTTTAGAATAAGAATACAAAGAGCTTTTGTCTGAAAGACGCTACAAGAACTAATAAGATCATTTGATATCAAGTTCTGTAGGTACAAACCAGAACCGATGCTGATGTACGTCTTTGAAAGTTTAATATTGAGCCCCGTTTCCTTAGAATTGACTCTGAAATTATGCACTTAATATCTTTTTGGCTATAATCCAACTGATTCAGATCTAAATACTTGTTTGAAATCAAGTCTATTGCTTTTAGGATAGCTAGAATTTCTATCTCATATTTTGTTCCATCGCACCTAAAATACCCTCCCAATTAACCCTGGGAAGAATTATGACTTTTCCCATCTCCCTATAACAAACAATCCTTAACCCACCAATTATAAACATCTGGCATCACACGCTTCATTTTTGCTTTAATACCACACAGATACTCTGACACACAAACACGTGTTGATGATTATGGTGATGATGACGGCAATGAGAGCTGGGCTCCCCAGTGTTGTTGTGTGGGAACGTGTATGGATGGAAGTGCGTAAGCAGTAAAATACAATTTTAATGAAATCAGAACACACTTGCAAACGGACCGACCGACCGACCTACAACAATAAGTACAACAAAGATTCTACAACATTTTATTATAGAAAACCCAATAGATGGAAAGATAACCGAGTCTATTAATCGTTTAATGTTTGCATTTTTCGTTCGTTTTTCACGAACATGTAGAAAATGTGTGAGAAGAGGGAGAGAGTGAGGGCGAGAGTAAAGTGAGCCGAAAAATGACGATATCTCAAAGAAAAGCGAAAGTTTTTCCAATTTAAAATAAAAATAATTTTTGAGAGAATTAAAGAATAAATTAAAGATTATTTAATATATACAATTAATTACATATTAAATTGATTTTTTGTTTGTTTTTGAATGAAAAGGAAAATAGTGTTTCGGTGAAAATGATAAAAGTGAAAGAGTGAGAAAGGGAGAGATCAGAAATGAGACAAGTGTTAATTTGAAAACAAATGTTTTGAATGATCTTATCGATCATTTTCACACATCATTAACAAAATGAGTGTGTGTGTGTTCTGGAAAATTTACACATTTTCTTTGTTGGAATGGAAAATTGTTACAGATTAAGTGATCTTTAAATAAATATTAAAATTATATTTAAAAGACAAAGAGGGAAATGCGGTGGGAACCCAAAATTTTGTGTAGAAGAGCTTTAGACAATTGGAATCCAGTTTTTTACACAAAATATTTATACATAACTTTTCAGCCTTCACTTTTTCCTATAGAAAATAGTTCAGTCTCCACTTTTTTCTATGGAAAATAGTTCAGTCTTCACTTTTTTCTTAAGAAAATAGTTCAGTCTTCACTTTTTTCTTAAGAAAATAGTTCAGTCTTCACTTTTTTCTTAAGAAAATAGTTCAGTCTTCACTTTTTTCTTAAGAAAATAGTTCAGTCTTCACTTTTTTCTTAAGAAAATAGTTCAGTCTTCACTTTTTTCTTAAGAAAATAGTTCAGTCTTCACTTTTTTCTTAAGAAAATAGTTCAGTCTTCACTTTTTTCTTAAGAAAATAGTTCAGTCTTCACTTTTTTCTTAAGAAAATAGTTCAGTCTTCACTTTTTTCTTAAGAAAATAGTTCAGTCTTCACTTTTTTCTTAAGAAAATAGTTCAGTCCTCACTTTTTTCTTAAGGAAATAGTTCAGGCTTCACTTTTTTAAGAATATAGTTTAGTCTTCGCTTTTTTCTTAAGAAAATAGTTAAGTCTTCACTTTTTTCTTAAGAAAATAATTCAGTCTTCACTTTTTTCTATAGAAAATAGTTCAGTCTTCACTTTTTTCTTGAGAACATAGTCCATTATTCACTTTTTTCTTAAGAAGATCGTTCAGTCTTCACTTTTTTTAAGAAAATAGTTCAGTCTTCACTTTTTTCTTAAGAAAATAGTTCAGTATTCACTTTTTTCTATAGAAAATAGTTCAGTCTTCACTTTTTTTCTTAAGAAAATAGTTCAGTCTTCACTTTTTTTAAGAAAATAGTTCAGTCTTCACTTTTTTCTTAAGAAAATAGTTCAGTCTTCACTTTTTTCTTAAGAAAATAGTTCAGTCTTCACTTTTTTCTTAAGAAAATAGTTCAGTCTTCACTTTTTTCTTAAGAAAATAGTTAGGTCTTCACTTTTTTCTTAAGAAAATAGTTCAGTCTTCACTTTTTTCTTAAGAAAATAGTTCAGTCTTCACTTTTTTCTTAAGAAAATAGTTCAGTCTTAACTTTTTTCTTAAGAAAATAGTTCAGTCTTCACTTTTTTCTTAAGAAAATAGTTCAGTCTTCACTTTTTTCTTAAGAAAATAGTTCAGTCTTCACTTTTTTCTTAAGAAAATAGTTCAGTCTTAACTTTTTTCTTAAGAAAATAGTTCAATCTTAACTTTTTTCTTAAGAAAATAATTCAGTCTTCACTAGTTTCTTAAGAAAATAGTTCAGTCTTCACTTTTTTCTTAAGAAAATAGTTTAGTCTTCACTTTTTTTCTTAAGAATATAGTTTAGTCTTCACTTTTTTCTATAGAAAACAGTTCAGTCTTCACTTTTTTATATAGAAAACAGTTCAGTCTTCACTTTTTTCTATAGAAAACAGTTCAGTCTTCACTTTTTTCTTAAGAAAATAGTTCAGCCTTCACTTTTTTCTTAAAAAAAAAATAGTTCAGTCTTCACTTTTTTCTTAAGAAAATAGTTCAGTCTTCACTTTTTTCTTAAGAAAATAGTTCAGTCTTCACTTTTTTCTTAAGAAAATAGTTCAGTCTTCACTTTTTTCTTAAGAAATTAGTTCAGTCTTCACTTTTTTTCTTAAGAAAATAGTTCAGTATTCACTTTTTTCTATAGAAAATAGTTCAGTCTTCACTTTTTTTTTTAAGAAAATAGTTCAGTCTTCACTTTTTTCTTAAGAAAATAGTTCAGTATTCACTTTTTTTCTATAGAAAATAGTTCAGTCTTCACTTTTTTTCTTAAGAAAATAGTTCAGTCTTCACTTTTTTTCTTAAGAAAATAGTTCAGTCTTCACTTTTTTCTTAAGAAAATAGTTCAGTCTTCACTTTTTTCTTAAGAAAATAGTTCAGTATTCACTTTTTTCTATAGAAAATAGTTCAGTCTTCACTTTTTTTCTTAAGAAAATAGTTCAGTCTTCACTTTTTTTCTTAAGAAAATAGTTCAGTATTCACTTTTTTCTATAGAAAATAGTTCAGTCTTCACATTTTTCTTAAGAAAATAGTTCAGTCTTCACTTTTTTCTTAAGAAAATAGTTCAATCTTAACTTTTTTCTTAAGAAAATAATTCAGTCTTCACTAGTTTCTTAAGAAAATAGTTCAGTCTTCACTTTTTTCTTAAGAAAATAGTTTAGTCTTCACTTTTTTTCTTAAGAATATAGTTTAGTCTTCACTTTTTTCTATAGAAAACAGTTCAGTCTTCACTTTTTTATATAGAAAACAGTTCAGTCTTCACTTTTTTCTATAGAAAACAGTTCAGTCTTCACTTTTTTCTGTAGAACTTTTAAAGAAAGGATTTTTCTTTAAACAATTCCGTTTAACGTATTCATTTTATGTAGTAATTAAGTGACAATATTTCTAGTTCTCCCTTTTTTTTCCTGGAAAATGACATAACCTTTTCTGAAACTGACCTGGTACGCCTTAATAATGACCAGTCCCATGTTAATATGACTCCTGGGTCAAATAATTTGTTGGAAATTACGTTTTATTTAACTAAAAATATGCAACAAATAAGAAATTATTAATTATTATTATAGTTCAGTCTTCACTTTTTTTTAAGAAAATAGTTCAGTCTTCACTTTTTTCTATAGAAAATAGTTCAGTCTTAACTTTTTTTATAGAAAATAATTCAGTCTTCACTTTTTTCTTAAGAAAATAGTTCAGCCTTCACTTTTTTCTTAAAAAAAAAATAGTTCAGTCTTCACTTTTTTCTTAAGAAAATAGTTCAGTCTTCACTTTTTTCTTAAGAAAATAGTTCAGTCTTCACTTTTTTCTTAAGAAAATAGTTCAGTCTTCACTTTTTTCTTAAGAAATTAGTTCAGTCTTCACTTTTTTTCTTAAGAAAATAGTTCAGTATTCACTTTTTTCTATAGAAAATAGTTCAGTCTTCACTTTTTTTTTTAAGAAAATAGTTCAGTCTTCACTTTTTTCTTAAGAAAATAGTTCAGTATTCACTTTTTTTCTATAGAAAATAGTTCAGTCTTCACTTTTTTTCTTAAGAAAATAGTTCAGTCTTCACTTTTTTTCTTAAGAAAATAGTTCAGTCTTCACTTTTTTCTTAAGAAAATAGTTCAGTCTTCACTTTTTTCTTAAGAAAATAGTTCAGTATTCACTTTTTTCTATAGAAAATAGTTCAGTCTTCACTTTTTTTCTTAAGAAAATAGTTCAGTCTTCACTTTTTTTCTTAAGAAAATAGTTCAGTATTCACTTTTTTCTATAGAAAATAGTTCAGTCTTCACATTTTTCTTAAGAAAATAGTTCAGTCTTCACTTTTTTCTTAAGAAAATAGTTCAATCTTAACTTTTTTCTTAAGAAAATAATTCAGTCTTCACTAGTTTCTTAAGAAAATAGTTCAGTCTTCACTTTTTTCTTAAGAAAATAGTTTAGTCTTCACTTTTTTTCTTAAGAAAATAGTTTAGTCTTCACTTTTTTCTATAGAAAACAGTTCAGTCTTCACTTTTTTATATAGAAAACAGTTCAGTCTTCACTTTTTTCTATAGAAAACAGTTCAGTCTTCACTTTTTTCTGTAGAACTTTTAAAGAAAGGATTTTTCTTTAAACAATTCCGTTTAACGTATTCATTTTATGTAGTAATTAAGTGACAATATTTCTAGTTCTCCCTTTTTTTTCCTGGAAAATGACATAACCTTTTCTGAAACTGACCTGGTACGCCTTAATAATGACCAGTCCCATGTTAATATGACTCCTGGGTCAAATAATTTGTTGGAAATTACGTTTTATTTAACTAAAAATATGCAACAAATAAGAAATTATTAAAAGCCCAAATGTATGCTATAGATTTCTAACAAGCCTAAATATAGGCAAAATTTTTAAAGGTAAAACGCAGTTATTTAGTAAATAGAGGCAATTACTTCCAATTTTTTTAAACTTTAATTAAAAAAATCAATAAAACCTGATTCTATTATATTAAAAATTACTCTAAAATTAAAAATAAGTTTTTAGTTAAATGAATTTTCTTGTTTTTCAATGTAAATTATTAACATTTTCCCTTTTATTTTCTATTATAATGAAATGAAAATGTCTAATGGAAAAACTGTCATGCATACATATGATCTCATTGACTTATTCTAATAAAAAATACTTTGTTATAATGGAAATTTCTCTGTGGACTCACTCCTTTTCAAAATTAAAAGCAGGAAAATTCTAGAGAAGTAGCTTCGCCTTTATGTCCTTTAGAAAAAGTCTCATTTTTCAAATAACAATTTGTTGAATGTTAAAGAAATATCATATGATAAGAAGGGTTTTGCGCTCGGAAAGGGGTCATCATTTAGTCATAATGATTGAGTGTTTAGAAATTCTTAGTTTGTAATTTAATTTTTTTACTATTTGCATATAAAACATTTAATAACATTTCAGTTATTAAATTGTCTTTGTGCTCTGACATAGGGTTTTCTATTCAATTAAGGAGTGATAACTGAAGGTCACAGGGGAGAGGGAAGAAAGGAAGTTATTTAAAAAAATATTCCACATAATTTAAATGCATTATCATAAGTTTATACATAAATATCCACGATTTATAGTGCAAATAATGCATTACAACGCATTCAAATAATGATAATACGCATAGAAAACAGTTCAGTCTTCACTTTTTTCTATAGAAAACAGTTCAGTCTTCACTTTTTTCTATAGAAAACAGTTCAGTCTTCACTTTTTTCTATAGAAAACAGTTCAGTCTTCACTTTTTTCTATAGAAAACAGTTCAGTCTTCACTTTTTTCTATAGAAAACAGTTCAGTCTTCACTTTTTTCTATAGAAAACAGTTCAGTCTTCACTTTTTTCTATAGAAAACAGTTCAGTCTTCACTTTTTTCTATAGAAAACAGTTCAGTCTTCACTTTTTTCTATAGAAAACAGTTCAATCTTCACTTTTTTCTATAGAAAACAGTTCAGTCTTCACTTTTTTCTATAGAAAACAGTTCAGTCTTCACTTTGTTCTATAGAAAACAGTTCAGTCTTCACTTTTTTCTATAGAAAACAGTTCAGTCTTCACTTTTTTCTATAGAAAACAGTTCAGTCTTCACTTTTTTCTATAGAAAACAGTTCAGTCTTCACTTTTTTCTATAGAAAACAGTTCAGTCTTCACTTTTTTCTATAGAAAACAGTTCAGTCTTCACTTTTTTCTATAGAAAACAGTTCAGTCTTCACTTTTTTCTATAGAAAACAGTTCAGTCTTCACTTTTTTCTATAGAAAACAGTTCAGTCTTCACTTTTTTCTATAGAAAACAGTTCAGTCTTCACTTTTTTCTATAGAAAACAGTTCAG
This sequence comes from Stomorhina lunata, assembly GCA_933228675.1. Lineage (NCBI taxonomy): Eukaryota > Metazoa > Arthropoda > Insecta > Diptera > Rhiniidae > Stomorhina > Stomorhina lunata. The sequence goes on from OW121743.1 coordinate 16,844,194, forward strand.
TCTTCACTTTTTTCTATAGAAAACAGTTCAGTCTTCACTTTTTTCTATAGAAAACAGTTCAGTCTTCACTTTTTTCTATAGAAAACAGTTCAGTCTTCACTTTTTTCTATAGAAAACAGTTCAGTCTTCACTTTTTTCTATAGAAAACAGTTCAGTCTTCACTTTTTTCTATAGAAAACAGTTCAGTCTTCACTTTTTTCTATAGAAAACAGTTCAGTCTTCACTTTTTTCTATAGAAAACAGTTCAGTCTTCACTTTTTTCTATAGAAAACAGTTCAGTCTTCACTTTTTTCTATAGAAAACAGTTCAGTCTTCACTTTTTTCTATAGAAAACAGTTCAGTCTTCACTTTTTTCTATAGAAAACAGTTAAGTCTTCACTTTTTTCTATAGAAAACAGTTCAGTCTTCACTTTTTTCTATAGAAAACAGTTCAGTCTTCACTTTTTTCTATAGAAAACAGTTCAGTCTTCACTTTTTTCTATAGAAAACAGTTCAGTCTTCACTTTTTTCTATAGAAAACAGTTCAGTCTTCACTTTTTTCTATAGAAAACAGTTCAGTCTTCACTTTTTTCTATAGAAAACAGTTCAGTCTTCACTTTTTTCTATAGAAAACAGTTCAGTCTTTACTTTTTTCTATAGAAAACATTTTAGTCTTCACTTTTTCTATAGAAAACAGTTCAGTCTTCACTTTTTTCTATAGAAAATAGTTCAGTCTTCACTTTTTTCTATAGAAAATAGTTCAGTCTTCACTTTTTTCTATAGAAAACAGTTCAGTCTTCACTTTTTTCTATAGAAAACAGTTCAGTCTTCACTTTTTTCTATAGAAAACAGTTCAGTCTTCACTTTTTTCTATAGAAAACAGTTCAGTCTTCACTTTTTTCTATAGAAAACAGTTCAGTCTTCACTTTTTTCTATAGAAAACAGTTCAGTCTTCACTTTTTTCTATAGAAAACAGTTCAGTCTTCACTTTTTTCTATAGAAAACAGTTCAGTCTTCACTTTTTTCTATAGAAAACAGTTCAGTCTTCACTTTTTTCTATAGAAAACAGTTCAGTCTTCACTTTTTTCTATAGAAAACAGTTCAGTCTTCACTTTTTTCTATAGAAAACAGTTCAGTCTTCACTTTTTTCTATAGAAAACAGTTCAGTCTTCGCTTTTTTCTATAGAAAACAGTTCAGTCTTCACTTTTTTCTATAGAAAACAGTTCAGTCTTCACTTTTATCTATAGAAAACAGTTCAGTCTTCACTTTTTTCTCTAGAAAACAGTTCAGTCTTCACTTTTTTCTCTAGAAAACAGTTCAGTCTTCACTTTTTTCTATAGAAAACATTTTAGTCTTCACTTTTTCTAAGGAAAACAGTTCAGTCTTTACTTTTTTCTATAGAAAACAGTTCAGTCTTCACATAAAACTTTCGTTATAAAGTATTATTATGTATAAAAACTACAAATTCTTTGAGAAAGTTCTATTTTAAAGCCAAATCCCAATTTCCCGGGTAGTGTAAATATAAGTTTTATATCATTTTCTTAATACTTTTTTTGTTAGCTTAAATCTAGTTGTTGTTATGTCCCTTAAAGTTGTTGTTTTTACTGTCATTTTTATAAATTTTGCCATATTTGTCTTTATCATAGAGAACAAAGAATGAAGCAAAGACGTCAAAGATTTTATGACATTTTTCTTTTGCTCTAATGATAATAAGTGTCAATGTAATGCTTTAATAACCTTTTCAAAATATTTTTATTATATATAATATTTCTGTTTGTTTTGATTGAAAAGTAGAGGGAATGACCCACAACCCGACCGACAACTGGGCTGGATAGACAGACAGGAAAGATGGACAGACAGAAGGATGGAAAGACAGAAAGATGGACAGACCGAAGGCAGACAGACAGAACGATGGACAGACAGAAGGATGGACAGACAGAAGGATGGACAGACAGAAGGATGGACAGACAGAAGGATGGACAGACAGAAGGATGGACAGGAAGATGGAAAGACGGAAGGATGGACAGACAGTAGGATGGACATACAGAAGGATCGTTTCACAAAGTCGATCTATAGGTGTCCGAAAAATATCTGTGGGCTATCCAATACAGCCATGACACGGTAAAGATTAAAATTAATGACAAACTTATATATAACGCCGAATGTAGGGTTTATATACAAAACTTTTAAAGACACGCAAAAATAAAAAGTGGAAGAACTGAATAATAAGTCATTTAAACTATAACAACGCCACAAAATTTGCACAAGTCGTCTGTCTATTTTATTTAGATATCCTCAAAGAATGACATAAACTAAACGAAAAAAAAAAAAAAATAGAAAACAAAAAAAAAATGGGTAACTTGGGTGGATGGAGCCTTTTCGCCACCATTATTATCATCATCATACAACTGGTGGTGGTTATTCATTAATGGTTTAAAAATTTGCATACTCTAGATGACAGCAGACAGTAGAGACTACGTTTTGGACGGTTAAAACTGTAGCACCAAGCAAAGTCAGTCAAGTGTAGCTAACACCTCTAATTCGTTGTTGTTGTTATTGTCGTTGTTCCTAGTGGTTCTATTGTTTCTAGTAGTCGTCTCTTATATATCATCATCATATCCTTTGTTCTGGTATTTTGTATTATATTTACTATTTGTTTCTATTTATTTTGTGTTTCTATTCAAAATATTTGTTAAATGTGGCGCCACTTATACGAACGAACGAACGACAACATGCAAATAAATGAGTTTATTTGTACAAAATGCAGAAGAAAAAGTTGTCTATTATTAAGAGGGAAGTATAGCCATTAAAAGGGGACAACTAATATTCTTCCAGTCAGCAAATATGAAAAGCTATAAATACATTATAATCGCATTATAATGAGTCATAATACATTATAACTGCATTATTTTGTAGTATAACACATTATAATAGCATTATAATAGGTTATAATACATTATAATCGCATTATAATCTATTATTATTAATTTATAGCAAGTCATAACGCATTATATATATTTTATGGCATGTTTAAAATGTTTATAATATCACTATAATAAGTTTTTGAACAATATAAAACATTACACTTTGTTATAATGCATTCAATTTTTATTATAGCATATTGAAATGTCTTATATATCCATTAGTTCAAGTTATAAAGAGTTAAATACGCATTATAGCAAGTTATAATCAACTTTATTTCTATTATAACAAGCTATATTCCCATTATAGCAAGAAATAATAAGCTAAATTAAAATTATAGCATGTTATAATGCATTATATATAAATTATAGGAAGTCGTAACGGATTATATTTATTTTATAGCAAGTTTAACATGTTTATACTATCACTATAATAAGTTTTTAAACAATATAATACATTACAATTTGTTATAATGCATTAAATTTTTATTATAGCAAATTGAAATGTCTTATATATCCATTATTTCAAGTTATTATGAGTTAAATGCACATTAAAGCAAGTTATAATAAACTTTATTTCTATTATAGCAAGTCTAAATGCATTATATTCTCATTATAGCAAGTACTAATGAGTTAAATTAAAATTATAGCAAGTTATAATGCATTATATTTAAATCATAGGAAGTCAAAATGCATTATATTTCTTTATAATTCAGTATAATGCATTATAATAGCATTATAATGCGGTATAATGCATTCGAATAGAGTAAAATACAAATTATGGCAAGTTATAATGTATTCAATTTAAATTATGGGAAGTCTTAAGGCATTGTATTTATTTTATAGCAAGTTTAACATGCTATACTACCACTATAATAAGTTTTTAAACAATATAATACATTACAATTTGTTATATACCATTAAATTTTTATTATAGCAAATTTAAATTCCTTATATATCCATTATCTCAAGTTATTATGAGTTAAATGCATATTATAACAAGTTAGAATAAACTTTATTTCTATTATAGCAATGTATAATGCATTATATTCCCATTATAGCAAGTAATAATGGGTTAAATTCAAATTATAGCAAGTTATAATGCATTTTTTTTTAATTATAGGAAGTCAAAATGTGATAATTTTTGTTTAATATTGCGGTATAGTGCATTATAATAGCATTATAATGCGGTATAATACATTAGAATCGAGTTAAATACAAATTATGGCATGTTATAATGTATTGAATTTAAATTATAGGAAGTCTTAAGGCATTATATTTATTTTATAGCATGTTTAAAATGTTTATACTATCACTATAATAAGTTTTTGAACAATATAATACATTCTACTTTGCTAGAATGCATTCAATTTTTATTATAGAAAATTTAAATGCCTTATATATCCATTATTTCAAGTTATTATCACATTATACCAAGTAATAATTAACTTTATTTCCATTATTACAAGCTATAATACATTATATTCCCATTATAGCAAGTAATAATGAGTTAAATTCAAATTATAGCAAGTTATAATGTATTAAATTTAAATTATGAAAAGTCAAAACGCATTATATTTACTTTATAGCATCTTAAAAATGTTAATACTATAACTATAGTAAGTTTTTAAACAACATAATGCATTACAATTTGTTATAAGGCATTATATTTTTATTATAGCAAATCGAAATGTGTTATATACTCATTATTTCAAGTTATAATAAGTTAAATGTACATTATAGCAAGTTAGAATAAACTTTATTCCTATTATAAGTTATAATGCATTATATTCCCATTATAGCAAGTAATAATGAATAAAATTCAAATTATAGCAAGTTATAATGCATTATATTTAAAATTATAGGAAGTCAAAATGCAGTGTAATGCATTATATAGCATTATAATGCGGTATAATACATTAGAATCGAGTTAAATACAAATTATGGCAAGTTATAATGTATTAAATTTAAATTATAGGAAGTCATAAGGCATTATATTTATTTTATAGCATGTTTAAAATTTGTATACTATCACTATAATAAGTTTTTGAACAATATAACACATTATACTTTGTTAGAATGCATTCAATTTTTATTATAGCAAATTTAAATGCCTTATATATCCATTATTTCAAGTTATTATCACATTATACCAAGTAATAATTAACTTTATTTCCATTATTACAAGTTATAATGCATTATATTCCCATTATAGCAAGTACTAATGAGTTAAATTCAAATTATAGCAAGTTATAATTCGTTATATTAAAATTATAGGAAGTCATAATGCATTATATTTTTATTTATAATACATTATAATCGCATTGTAATGCTTTTTAATACATTATAATCGCATTAAAATGCGCTATAATACATAATAATCTCATTATAAAGCGCTATAATGCATTATAATCCCATTATAATGCGCCATAATACATTATAATCGCATTATAGTATGTTATAATACATTATAATCCCATTATAATGCGCCATAATACATTATAATCACATTTTATAGCACTATAATACATTATAATCGGGTTATAATGCGCTATAATACATTACAATCGCATTATAATGTGCTATAAAGCATTATAATCGCATTATAATGTGCTATAATACATTATAATCTCATTATAATGCGTAATATTACACCATAATCCCATTATATCGTGCTATAATACATTATAATACATTATAATCTAATTATAATGCGTTATAATACATTATAATCGCATAATAATGCACTTTGTTACATAATAATCTTGTTAAACTGCGCCATAATACACTATAATTGCATTAGAATGAGCTATAATACATTTTAATCGCATTATAATGCACTATAATACATTATAATCCCATTACAATGCTTTATAATACATTATAATGACTTCTAACATTTAATTTTTGAGTGCAAACTAAAACTTATCATTATAAATTTTTCTCAACGTAAAATATTTCATTTCACTGATAAGATTATCTTCATTTATTTTTAGCATTTTCATTTTAATTTTCATTCTTAATCTTTTATTAATAAAAAGATAATATTTTGACGCTAAATTCCTCTTCCTATTTACATTTTATTGTTCTTTTTTCTCGCGGCTACAAAATATTAACAAAAATCTCATTTAAAGTGGAAATTTTAAGTAAAACTCATAATTACTTTTAATATTTGTTTAAAAAAATTTATTTAAATAACAGGCCAAAAGATAAAGATAAGTCGTAAATTTATTTTGAATTTATGCTGATATGAGATGCATGTGTTAATTACTTAAGTTTTCATTCGGTTAAAAGCAGTGTAAAACGGTTAGAGCTAGTGTGAAGGGGCTTTAGCCGGGTGTAAAATACCGGGAGCTAGTGTAAATTTACTCTGGCTGCTGTGATTTACACTGACACAAAAAATGGTGTGAAAAATATAAATTTAAAGGAAGATTTTAGCTTTTTCTGTTTATGAATTAAAAGATTTTTTAAATGAAAAACTTTTTATCAAATAAAAGCAAAAATTGGATATTTGAAAAATTAATACAAAGTTATGAACCCTTACCGGTTTACTAGGGACCTCTTAAGAAGACAATTTCAAATTCACTGTTTATTTAGTTGCAGTAAAGTAGACACTTGTCTTATTATCGTCTAGTCATTTTACGTTTTTTTTTTTTTCAAAATAAATTTTATTTCATTTTAAAATTTTTTTTTAGAAGAAAAAAAAAATAGTCTTAAAGCCTCAAATTGTAGTTTTTTAAAATAAATTTCTTGATCTTTTCCATGACATTCAGAAAATAATTTGAGGTAATTAAAGCGATAAAAGAAAAAGAAATATAATCTAAAATTAAACTTTCAAGACTTGACAACAGATTAAAAATATTCAGAAAAAAATTTATTATCATTTTTATTCAAACAAAATTTGATAAAAAATTAACCCCCTAATTCATAAACGAGTAATATAGCTATGACAAGCTTATAATTCAAATTTTTCAGACAAATTTTCTACTATAAGATTTTGATAATTTGGTAATTCGTTTATGAATTAGGGGGTAAAAATTTTCTTAAAAAAATCAAAAATTGTTTCGATTCTTAAAAATATATAGAAATAGGTTTAACAAATAAAATCTTTTCAATATAAAAAGTTTTAATTAATAACTTTAAAAAGCAATATTATAAAAACTTGGCAATTTTATTTTTATTTCCCATCCATTATTATCTGAAGTCATCCTTCCCTTTTAAAGGTAATAATTTAATAATCGAACACTCCCTAACCTTTAGAATTCCTGCCAATTCATATCAATTTTAATATTAAAAATAAATATTGAAATGTAAAAACTAAAAAAAATAAATAAATAAAGGTAAAGAAAAGGGTTACCAAATGACACTCAAGACAAAATAAATAAAAATTGACACTCCCTAGGAAAACAATTGAGAAAAAAAGAATAGAAAATATATCATATTCAATAAACATTCAATTAAAAAAATAGAAATTAATTAAAATTAAAAAAAAATGTATTAAATGCAACTAAAAACCAAATGACCACTTTCTAGTTTACTAAGGGTCTATAAAGTAGACAATTGACTACATTTTTGTCTAACTAGGCTTGGTATAAGCTTAATATCAAGTTAGAATATATAACAGTCTGATTTAAACATATTTTTATGTGTGAAATATATATTATAGCAAGTTATAATACATTATATTTCAATTATAGCAAGTTTAAAAGCATTATAGCAAGTGCTTATTAATTAAATTCAAATTACAGCAAGTTATAATGCATTATATTTAAATTATAGGAAGTTATTTTCGATTATATGAATTTTATAGCATGTTTAAAATGCTATAAAATAAAAGTTTAAAAAATTTTAAAACAATCTTATACATTAGAATCTGTCATAATGTATTTAATTTTTATTATAGTAAATTTAAATGCCTTATATTTTCATTATTTCTAGTTAACATGAGTTAAAATCACATTATAGCAAGTTATAATTAACTATATATCTATTATAGCAAATTATAAAGCATTTTATTTGCATTAGAACAAGTTATAATAAGTTAAATTCAAATTATAGCAAGTTATAATACATTTATTTCAAATTATAGGAAGTTATAATGCATTATATTTATTTTATAGCATGTTTAAAATGTTTATACTATCGCTATAATAAGTTTTAAGGTTATTTTACACACTAGAATCTGCCATAATGCATTTAATTTTTATTATAGCAAATTTTAATGCCTTATATTTTAATTGTTTCAAGTAATAATGAGTTAAAAACACATTATAGCAAGTTTTAATTCACTACATATCGATTATAACAAATTATAGTTTATTATATTCCCATTATAGCAAGTTATAATAAGTTAAATTTAAATTATAGCAAGTTATAATGCATTTAATTCAAATTATAGGAAGTCATAATGCATTATATTTATTTTATAGCATGTTTAAAATGTTTATACTATCGCTATAATGAGTTTTAAGATTATTTTATTCACTAGAAACTGCATTAATGCATTTAATTTTTATTATAGCAAATTTGAATGTCTTAAATTATCATTATTTCAAGTTATGAGTTAAATTCATATTATAGAAAGTTATAATTCACTATATAACTATTATAGCAAGTTATAAAGCTTTATATTTGCATTATAGCAAGTTATAATGAGTTAAATTCAAATTATAGCAAGTTATAATACATTTAATTCAAATTATATGGAGTTATAATGCATATTATGTATTTTATAGCAAGTTTAATATGTTTTTACTATCACTATAATAAGTTTTAAAACAATCTAATACATAACAATCTGTCATAATGCATTTAATTTTTATTATAGCAAGTTTTAATGCCTTATATTTTCATTATTTGAAGTTATAATGAGGTTAATTTACATTGTAGCAAAATATAATACACTAAATATCGTTTATTAGAAGTTATAGTTCATTATAATCACATTATAGCAAGTTATAATGAATTAAATTCAAATTATAGCAAGTTATAGTGCATAATATTTTTTTATATTACATGTTATAAAGCATTATATTTTCATTATAGCAAGTTATAATGAAGTAAATTCAAATTATAGCAAGTTAAAATGCATTATTTTTAAATTATAGCAATTTATAAAACATTATTTTTCCATTGTAACACGTTCTAATGAGTAAAAATCACATTATAGTGAGTTATATTTAATATATATATTATAGCAAGTTATAAAACATTTTATTTCCATTTTAGGAAGTTATAAAGAGTTAAATGAGCTATATTTCCATTATTACAAGTTTAAATGAGCTATATTTCCATTATTACACTTCAAAAATGGAAAATTAAATTCCATTTTAGTGAGGAAAAAGTTGTTCCGGTTTTCTCATGGAAACTTAAGTGGACAACTATTTACCTTCTAGGTTACTTAGGTACAGTAAAGTGGACAGTTTAAAAATTTCAACATGAGTCGAAAAAATTAGAAAATATAAAAAGAAATGGCAAAATTCTTAAAAATAGATTTCAAAATCTACAGAAAATTTTAGTTAAAAAATATCTTTAAATTTATTCCAAAGTAGTCAATTATTTACTTTACAGGTTACTTAGGTACAGTAAAGAGAACAGTTTGAAAATTTCGAAATGATTCGAAAAAATAAGAAAATATAAAAAAGGACAGTTTGAAAATTTCTAAATAATTCGAAAAATTAGAAAATATAAAAAGAAATGGCTAAATTCTTAAAAACAAGATTTAAAAATCTACAGCAAAATTAAGTTTAAAAACATCTTTAAATTTATTCCAAAGTAGTCAACTATTTACCTTACAGGTTACTTAGGTACACTAAAGAGGGCAGTTAGAAAATTTCGAAATGATTCGAAAAAATTAGAAAATATAAAAAGAAATGGCTAAATTTTTAAAAACAAGATTTCAAAATCTACAGAAAATTTAAGTTAAAAAACATCTTTAAATTTATTCTAAATTTTTCCAATATTTTTTTTTAAATATGTTTCCCATTTATCATCAAATATTTCAAAACTGTTCCTCCAACACTTTTACTTTCAAAATGTTTATCTTTTTTTTCGCAAATAAGAAAATTAAAATTTTGTCTTAGTATTTAAATTTTCCTTTTTTTTTGCAAATAAAATCTTGTGCCAAAAAATTTTAATTTAATTGAGGCTGAATTTTTTATGTTGTTTTCTATTGCAAAAAAATTATATTTAGAATTTGTTTTTGTTCAAATCAAAACAAAATGCGTGAAATTTAAAAGCAAAAAAATGGTTAAAAAAAATAAACAAATTTTAAAATTTTCTAGAAAAAGAAAAAAAAAATGTCGCATAAAATAAAAACAGTGAAGAAAAAAATTTGTTAAAATATTAGTAAAAAGTGAGGAAGGAAAGAAGAATTAAACTCCTTCTGCTTTGCTAAATAACTCTTTAAGTGGGCAAGTTATTACAGCCCGGTTTTCTTTGCGAAGAAGCCGTTTTGAAGGCACTAGGCCGTCAAAACGCTGTTTAATCTTTGTTTAATCATTAGGCTAAAGAAATATGAAAATTTCATCTCAATGTAATAAAACTACTATCAACCCCTTTCTGCTTTACCTAGAGCTACTAAAGTTGACAATTGGTTACATTCTAGTTTACTTAGCGGCAGTAAAGTAGTTAATTGTTATATTTTACAAGGCAACAAATTTTAAAAGGATTTTACAAAATTTTTCAGAAAATTTCTAAAAATTTACTTAAATTTTTCTTATTTACTGTAACGATTTTTGGCTGAGGTTTTGTGGTATTTCATTGAATTTTGTGCGCCCGAATTAAAAAAAAAAAGACATTCGCACTCTCTGTAAATGCTAGACGCACTTTAAAATATCAAGTGGCATTTTTCAATTTTGACCTAGACCCAAAAAAAAAAAAAACAAAAAGATTTTTAATTAAAATTTATTATAAACAAATAAATAAACAACTAAATAATCAAATAAAGAAATTAAAAGATTAAAAATAAAGAAAATATTCGAAAAACGAAAAATTCTTAAAACCTGCTAATCAACATTACTGATAAATTTCAAAACTTCTTAATCATTTTTAAAGAAATATTTAAAAAAAAAAATATAGTCAAAACTTAGTAAAATTGTTTATCACTTTTAAAAATCTCTTTTTCAATACTTTTGAATGAAATTGAAAAACAATAATATAAAACTATGTATTTTCAAAAATCCTGACATTATAATCTTTGAGTCAAAATAAAATTTAATCTTATCTTTCTTTTTTTTTTGTTTAATAATTATAGACAATCTTATCTTGATAACAAGTTAAACAGAAAAAGGGCAATTAAGTATAAAAAAAAAATATTGTAAATATTCATAAATTTCAATTAGAAGGGATTTTGGAATGAAATATAACTTCATTTAAACAAAAAATAAGTTAATAAAAATAAGTCCAAAATAAAGCAATTAAAACAAATTGAACATGAAAAATAATTTTGATGTAGACATGGCAACACCTTTATCAGGGCAATGCCATTAAATATAGTAGGATTTTAACAAGTTATAAAAACATTATAGCACATTAAATGCATTACATTTCAATTATAGCAAATTACAATGCACTATTTCTGAAATATAGCAAGTTATAAAGCATTATATTTCCATTATAGCAAGTTTAATGGGTTAAACTCAAATTATAGCAAGTTGTAAATCATTATATTTCTATTATAGAAAGTGATAATGGGATAAATTTACATTATATTTCTATTATAGAAAGTGATAATGGTATAAATTTACATTATAGCTTGTTTTGAAACATTATTCATATTATAGCAAGTTATATTGCAATATTTTTATATTATAGCAAGTTAAAATGCATTATATTTCCATTGTAGCAAATTATAATGGGTTAAACTCATATTATAGGAAATTGTAATGCATTATATTTCCATTATAGAAAGTGATAATGGGCTAAATTTACATTATATTTAGTTTTGAAACATTAAATGCATTATAATTCCATTATAACATGAAAAAATGAGTTAAATTCATATTATAGCACGTTATATTGCTCAACTTTTCTATTATAGCAACTTAAAATGCATTATACTTTCTTTATAGCAAGTTATAATGGGTTTAATTCATATTTTCATTATAGCAAGTTATAATGAATTATAAATTCCATTTTAGCAAGTTATAATGCATTATAGTATGATTGTATCTAGTTATAACGCATTAAATTTCTATTATAGCATGTTATGATCGGTTAAATTTGTATTATAGCATGTTATAATGCACTATATTTTCATTATACCCTATTAAAATGCATTTTACTTTCATTATTACAAGTTAAATTTATATTATAGCAAGTTATAACGCATTATATTTTCATTATAGCAAGTTATAATGAACTAAATTGCCATTATAGCAAGTTCTAATGTATTAAAGTCTGATTTCAAAAGCTTATCAAACATTAAATGAATTGTATTTTTATTATATCATATGCATTACATTTTCGTTATAGCAAGTTATAATGCATTATAGTCTTATTTTGTCTAGTTATGATGCATAAATTCATTTTACCCTATCAATACGCATTATACTTCCATTATTACAAGTTATATAATGGGTTAAACTTATATTATAGCAAGTTATAATACATTATATTTTCATTATAGCAAGTCATGTTGAGTTAAATACACATTATATCAAGTTACAATACATTATACTTCCATTATAGCACATTATAGTGCAATATATTTTCATTATAGCATGTTACAATGGGTTTATCGTATTATAGCAAGTTATAAAGCACTATGTTTTCATTATAGTAAGTTATAATGAATTAAATTCATATTATAGCAAGTTATAATACATTATATTTCTATTATAGCAAGTAATGTTGTTTTAAATACATATTTTATCAAGTTATAATACATTATGCTTCCATTATAGTAAGTTATAATGCATTATTTTTCCATTATAACAAGTTATAATGGTTAAAATTCATATTATAGCTAGTGATAATGCATTATTTTACCATTATAGCAAGTTATAATAAATAATATTCATATTATAGCAAGTTATAATACATTATATTTTCATCATAGCAAGTTATGTTGAGTTAAATACACATTATATCAAGTTATAATACATTATACTTCCATTATAGCAAGTTATAATGCATTATTTTTCTATTATAACAAGTTATAATGGTTAAAATTCATATTATAGCTAGTGATAATGCATTATTTTTCCATTATACCAAGTTATAAGGAATTAAATTCATATTATAGCAAGTTATAATACATTATATTTTCATTATAGCAAGTTATGTTGAGTTAAATACACATTATATCAAGTTATAATACATTATACTTCCATTATAGCAAGTTATAATGCAATATATTTCCATTATAGGAAGTTATAATGGTTTAAATTCATATTAAAACAAGTTTTAATGCATTATTTCTCCATTATAACAAGTTATAATGAATTAAATTCATATTATAGCAAGTTATAATACATTATATTTTCATTATAGTAAGTTATGTTGAGTTAAATATACATTATATCAAGTTATAACACATTATATTTCTATTATAGCAAGTTATAATGCATTATTTTTCTATTATAACAAGTTATAATGGTTAAAATTCATATTATAGCTAGTGATAATGCATTATTTTTCCATTATACCAAGTTATAAGGAATTAAATTCATATTATAGCAAGTTATAATACATTATATTTTCATTATAGCAAGTTATGTTGAGTTAAATACACATTACATCAAGTTATAATACATTATACTTCCATTATAGCAAGTTATAATGCAATATATTTCCATTATAGCAAATTATAATGTTTTAAATTCATATTATAGCACGTTATAATGCATTATTTCTCCATTATAACAAGTTATAATGAATTAAATTCATATTATAACAAGTTATAATACATTATATTTTCATTATAGTAAGTTACTTTGAGTTAAATATACATTATATCAAGTTATAACACATTATATTTCTATTATAGCAAGTTATAATGCAATATTTTTCCATTATAACATATTTATCACATTATAGCAAGTTATAATGAACTATGTTTTCATTATAGCAAGTTATAATGAATTAAATTCATATTATAGCAAGTTATAATACATTATATTTTTATTATAGCAAGTTATATTGAGTCCAATACATATTATATTAAGTTTTAATAGATTATACTTCCATTATAGCAAGTTGTTGTGCAATTTATTTCCATTATATCATGTTAAAATGAGTTAAAATCATATTATAGCAACTTAAAATACACTTTATTTTCATATTATAATGCATTACTGAAATATAATAATGTAATATAATGCAGATTATGATATATTATATTTAATAAAACTGATTTTTCTAGAACTTTTATTACATCGTTTTCGTTTGTTTTTGTAAAGGTCATTTTTAAAAATCACCCAATTTGTATATCTAACAATTTATTTTCTAGCGTCTAGACAATTTTGCTTTTTTTTTTTTTTGTTGTCGTTTCTTGACCAAGATATTATTCACACACGCACTCAAATCTTTAGAAAAATAACGTCAAAACATTTTAAAATCTTAAAGAAATACTAATTTCTTAAGTACCCCCCTTATGCCCCTCCTTTAAAGCAAGGCGCTCATGTAAATGCATTATTTTAACCATAAGAGGATTATTAACGAATCTCCTCTTCCCTTTAACCCCTCATTTAAATGTTAATAGTTTATTTTAAAAGACAAAATCCATATTCTAAATTTAAATTCAGTAAAAAAAAATACATACAACTAATTTAAAAATCCATGACTAATAACAAATTTCCAAACATTTTAATATAAAATTTTGAATTAAAAAACATTTTTGATTAAAATTCTTTAAAAATCCCCCTCCAAAAGTTTGTTATTTTATAAAAAAAAATTTCTGTGTATGTGTAATTTGTGCATTAAATTCCTCTTTCCCTCTTCAACCCCTCTCTATTATAATTTAACGTAGCTTTACTTTAGTATGAGTGTCTAAACATGTATGTATGTGTTGTCATACATAAATTTATCTTAAAGTTTTCATAAAAAAGAGTCTCCATATTTTTCGCATTCTCTGTTAATGTTTGTTTTGATTGAAACAATTTTTGGGAGATTTTTTGTTGTAGTTGTATTAAGTTTTATAGCAATTTAAACTAAAAATTGCATCATACAGCAAAAAAAAAAAGTGTGTGCCGCTTTAAATTTATAGCAAGACAAATGAACTTTAATTGATTGGTAGCAGCAAAAAAAAAAGGTATATTTATAGAATATTTTATAAATGTTTGATGGAAACAAAAACTAAACCAACCGAACTAATGACATTGATTGGTAAATAATTGAAATAATTATAAATATTACAAAAATTACCTTAAGAAAAATTAATCAAGGTAAACGAACTTGAGAGGCAAGCCAGCAAACATTTTAAAGAAGAAATGCAAAAAAAAATCATTATAAACACTTTATAAAGAGTTTTATAGCATTTTAATCGCATTATGTTTTAATCGCATTTTAATCCAATATAATTGCATTATAATGCGCTATAATCCATTATAGTAGCATTATAATGCGTTATAAGACATTATAATAGCGTAAAATCCATTATAACGGCATTATAATGCGTTATAATCCATTATAATCGCATTATAATAATATATATAATACATTACAACCGCATTATAATGAGTTATAATCCGTTATAATCCCATTATAATGCGTTATAATACATTACAAACGCATTACAATGAGTTATAATCCATTATAATCGCAAAAGCATTGTAATGAGTTATAAACCATTATAAGCGCATTATAAAGCATTAAAATCCATTTCAATAGCATTATAATGATTTATAATCCATTATAATCGCATTATAATGCGTTATAATCAGTTATTATCATATTATAATGCTTTAAAATCCATTATAAACGCATTATAATGAGTTATAAACCATTATAAGCGCAATATAAAGCGTTATAATCAATTATAACTGCATTATAATGAGCTAAAATCCATTATAAACGCATAATAATTTTTGATAAAAAAAATTTGCTATAGAAAAATTTTCGAGAAAAAATTTTCCCTAGAAACATTTTCTATAGAAAAATTTTTGTATGAAAATTTTCTATAGAAAAATTTTTGTATGAAAATTTTCTATAGAAAAATTTTTGTATGAAAATTTTCTATAGAAAAATTTTTGTATGAAAATTTTCTATAGAAAAATTTTTGTATGAAAATTTTCTATAGAAAAATTTTTGTATGAAAATTTTCTATAGAAAAATTTTTGTATGAAAATTTTCTATAGAAAAATTTTTGTATGAAAATTTTCTATAGAAAAATTTTTGTATGAAAATTTTCTATAGAAAAATTTTTGTATGAAAATTTTCTATAGAAAAATTTTTGTATGAAAATTTTCCATAGAAAAATTTTTGTATGAAAATTTTCTATAGAAAAATTTTTGTATGAAAATTTTCTATAGAAAAATTTTTGTATGAAAATTTTCTATAGAAAAATTTTTGTATGAAAATTTTCTAAAGAAAAATGTTGATAAAAAAAATTTCTATAGAAAATTTTCTTATAAAAATTTTTCCATAGAAACATTTTCTATAGAAAAATTTTTGATAAAAAAAATTTTCTATATAAAAATTTTTGATAAAAAAAAATACAGAAAATGTTTCTATAGAAAAATTTTTGAAAAAAAATTTTTTATAGAAAATTTTTTGATAAAAAAATTTTGTATTGAAAAATTTTTGTAAAAAATTTTCTATAGAAAAATTTTTAATAAAAAAAATTCTATAGAAAATTTTCCTACAAAAATTTTTTCCATAGAAAATTTTCTATTAAAAAATTTTCGATAAAAAAATTTTCTATATAAAAATTTTTGTAAGAAAATTTTCTATAGAAAAATTATCTATATAAAATTTTTTGATAGAAAAATTTTTGATAAAAAAATTTTCTATGGAAAAATTTTTGATAAAAAAAATTTTCTATAGAAAAATTTTTGATAAAAAAATTTTCTATAAACAAATTTTTAATAAAAAAAAATTTTCTATAGAAAAATTTTTGATAAAAAAATTTTCTATAGAAAAATTTTTGATAAAAAATTTTTCTATAGAAAAATTTTTGATAAAAAAATTTTCTATAGAAAAATTTTTATAGAAAAATTTTTGATAAATAATTTTCTATAGAAAAATTTTTGGGAAATTTTCTATTTAAAAATTTTTGATAAAAAATTTTCTATAGAAAAATTGTTGATAAAAAAATTTTCTATAAAAAAATGTTTAATTAAAAAAAATTTTCTATAGAAAAATTTTTGATAAAAAAATTTTCTATAGAAAAATTTTTGATAAAAACAATTTCTATAGAAAAATTTTTGATAAAAAAAAATTTTGTATAGAAAAATTTTTGATAATTTTTGTAAGAAAATTTTCCATAGAAAAATTTTTGATAAAAAAATTTTCTATACAAAAATTTTTGATAAAAAAAATTTTCTATAGAAAAATTTTTGATAATTTTTGTAAGAAAATTTTCCATAGAAAAATTTTCTACAGAAAAATTTTTGATAAAAAAATTTTCTATATAAAAATATTTGTAAGAAAATTTTCCATAGAAAAATTTTCTATAGAAAAATTTTCTATTGAAAATTTTTTGATAATTTTTGTAAGAAAATTTTCTATAAAAAAATTTTCTATAAAAAAATTTTCTATAAAAAAATTTTCTATAGAAAAATTTTCGTTAAAAAAATTTTCTATAGAAAAACTTTTGAAAAATAAAATTTCTAGAGAAAAATTTTTAATAAAAAATTTTCTATAGAAAAATATTTGATAAAAATTTTTCAAACTTTTTAATAAAAAAATGTTGTACAGAAAAATTTTTGCTAAAAAAATTTTCTATAGAAAAATTTTTGATAAAAAAAATTTCTATAGAAAAATTGTTGATAAAAAAATTTTCTATATAAAAATTTTTCGATAAAAAATTTTGTATAGAAAATTTTCTTACAAAAATTTTTAAATAGAAAAATTTTTGAAAAAAAAATTTTCTATAGAAAAATTTTTGATAAAAAAATTTTCTATAGAAAAATTTTTGATAAAAAAATTTTCTATAGAAAAATTTTTGATAAAAAATTTTCTATAGAAAAATTTTTTATAAAAAAATTTTCTATAGAAAAATTTTTAATAAAAAAATTTTCTATGGAAAAATTTTTGATAAAAAAATTTTCTATGGAAAAATTTTTGATAAAAAATTTTTGTATAGAAAATTTTTGATAAAAAAAATGTTTATAAAAAAGTTTTTGATAGAAAAAATTTTTAATAAAAAAATTTTATAAAGAAAATTTTATAAAGAAAATTTTTTGATAAAAATATTTTAAAAAATGAAGTAGAAAACTTTTTCCTTTTTAAAACTTCAGAACTACACATTAAAAAAAAAAATACCTATTTTAATTAAAAGTATAAAAAACGGCAACTCTGTCTACGATTTTTTTGTTTCGTTCTCTTTGCGCCGATCCGTGGTTATAATCCCTTTTAATCGCCTAATGATGCGCTCTGATATGTTATAATCGCTTTATTATGCGTTATAAAACATGTAAATACATTATAACCGCATTATAAAGCCTTTAATATCCATTTTAATCACAGTATAAACTCTTAATTGAAAGTTAGCTTGTTTTTCTTTTTCTTATTTTTTTTCTTAAAATTTTAAATTACCCTGAACTTTGACCCCAAATGAAAGATTTTTTTAATTTCTAATAAAACTGTTATTTTGACAGTCACATGATCACACAATTTCAGGGGATTTTTATTTAGAAATAACGTGTCAAAATTCATAATTTTAAAAGCAAAATTTTTAAGTTATTAAGAAAAACAAGTAAGAGAGCCGACTAACAGTGGGTCAAGCCGGTAACATATGATACCCTAACAAACTGAGGTCAAATGTCTTTTCTTTTTTCTTGCATAATTTGCAAAATTTTGCGTATTTGCAAAATTTTGTCATCATACAAACAGTTCCCTAAAAATTATTCATATATTAATGAGTTTTCCGTCATTGGATATTTTATGGGTCTTAGGGTCAAATGTGTAGCCTTATTTAAAGTCTATACAAAAATTATGAGTAGAACAAATAAATAAGAAATTGTCATTATCTTGAGATTAATGAGCGTTTTTGTGACATTTGTCAGAAGATCTTATATGGAATCTATGGTCTAATATAGACTGATCTATGTTCAAATATAGACTGATCTATGATAAAATATGGACTGATTTCGACTAAATTTGGTATGGTCAAATATGGACTTATTTCGACTAAATTTGGTATGGTCAAATGTGGACTTATTTCGACAAAATAAGGTATGGTCAAATATGGACTTATTTCGATAATATTTGGTATGGTTAAATGAGGACTGATTTCGACCAAATCTGGCATGGTCAAATGTGGACTTATTTCGACAAAATTTGATATGGTCGAATGTAGACTGATTTCGACAAAATTTGTTAGTGACTTTTTATATAAGCCATATTTCTTCTAAATTTTATATATGGTCAAAATCCCAATTCCTGGGGAAAAAAAACCTATAGGAGTTACCCGAAATAATGAAAAAAATCAAGCCTTCAATTACATGAAAGCCCACCTAGTCAGAAGGTATAGTTAAATCGACTTAGGTAGTGATTCTGAGTAGACATGTATACTTAAAGGTGGGTCATTATTTCTATGGTGGTGTAGGGTATAATTATGAAAAAATATATTTATGCAAATTAATTATCTAAAAATTAGTAACAAATTTAAAATAAATTATGTCAAATCTATAAAAATTTGCATTTCAAAACTAAGCCGCATTTTTTCTTAAAAGAAGAAGAAACCGGCTAAAATTTTGGTTTTAAGACGAAACATTTTTGAGTCATGAACTTGAGATGAGATAGAGATTTTAAAAATTGAACCAGTTCAGGATTATTTTAGAGTTCTATTTCTAAATTTTTTATTTTTAGAAGATTTTAAAAATTATATATAATTTTTTTTTTTAAATTTCATTAAATTAAGTTCAAAACTTCATTAAATTTCGTTCAAAATTTTAAAAATGCATTTAAAATTTTTTTGGACATTTCAAGCCCGGTTTTAAAAACTTTCTTTGCATAAATAATTGGCAAAAAAAAAAAAAACAAAAGTATAAGAAGAAAAAAATAGCTTATAAAATTAACGATTCTCCCCCAACACGTGTTAATTGATTTTTAATCTGGAATTGTTTAAAAATGATATTGAAATAAAATTAAAAAAAAAACAGGTTTGAGAAAAAAGTTACAAAAATGTTTATCATAAAACCAACTAAATCATTATTTTATACTATAAACTTCACAGCAATTTTAAAGTCTTGGTCAAAAATCGGCTAACAAATAACTAAAGACCTACAGCAGATGAAATTTGGCAACCAAGCAACGACTGTCATAATATTCCGCTTTCCTAGCCTCAAGTTTTAAGTCAAAAGTCTCCACCGATTAAGTCAATTGTCTCCTTAACTGACCCAAAAGTTGCGTTAGAATGAAATCTCGTAATTTTATACTTAAAATTTCTCTTCTCTTTAACGTTTTCAATCACTAGAACTTAAAAATTCACTAATTTAGAACAATTTTGAAATTTGACAACGTTGCGTGGAAATCAAAATACTTAAGTGTTATATTAAAAACTATTATTTACTATTTATTTCATAGTTCTGTATCGTTTTGAAGCATCACAATTTTGAAATTTGGTCTTTTGGAATCATTTTGAAATTTGACAACGTTGCCTAACAGTTAAAATCTCAAAATTGTATACAAAAAATATATTAAGAACTTTTAATTTCTCTTAAATTTATAATTCTTCAACGTTTTTAATTACAGGAAATTAAAAATGCAATAATTTTGAACAATTTTGAAATTTGGCAACGTTGCGTGGAAATCAAAATATTTAAATGTTATACCTATTAAAAACTTTTAATTCCTATTTATTTCATAGTTCTGCATCGTTTTAAAGTATCACAATTTCGAAATTTGTTTATTTGGAATCATTTTGAAATTTGACAAAGCTCCCTAAAAGTTAAAATCTCAAAAAACTATAAATTTATTTTATATTCATAGTTCTTTATCGTTCAAAAGTACCACAATTTTCAAATTCGGTCATTTGGAATAATTTTGAAATTTGGCAACGTTGCCTAAAAACCAAAATCTTAAAATTCTATATTAAAAACTATAAATTTATTTTTAATTCACAGCTTTTTATGGTTTTGAAGTATTAAAAGTTAAAAATTTATTGGTTTAGAACAATTTTGAAATTTGGCAACGTCGCCTAGAACCCAAAATCTTTTAATTTTGTATTCAAAACTTTGAATCTCTATTAAATTCATAGTTCCGTAGGGTGTTTAAGTATCAAAATTTCACAATTCTGAAATTTTGAACCCTTTGGAAATTTGGCAACGTCGCAGAGAAATAAAATCTTTCAAAAATACCCAAAAAAGCAAAACTATATGAAAATATGTTACATTTTGAGTAATAATGTACTAACCTTTTTATGAATTTGACATTTCCTTGTTACAGTTAAGACTTTTTCGGTCAATTTTGAATTTTGGCAACATTGCTTAAATGCTTTTTATGTGGCAAAACTTAATATTTCAAACCCTTTTTAGCTTTTTTAAACCGCCTGAAGTTTTACTTTCTTTTTCTATTAAATAAATCAAAAAGGCATTGATTGTCCTCTTAACATCTGCTTGAGTAATCGTCAAAGAAGTCAAATGTCTATTTTACTGACCCCAAGTAAACAAGATTTGGCTTTTGTAATTTTAAGCCCTTTCAAACAAATTTTTAATTCATTCATAATTTTTAACAATTATTTTGTAAATATTTGATTAACTTTATAATTTTTTTATAGCACATTTCGTTATAATTTGTAATCAAAATTTGTTATTTTATTTTTGCTTTTAGAATTTTTAATTACAAATTAATTATTAAAGCCACCCTCAACTAAAAATATAAATTTGTTATTTATTTTGTATAAACAATTATTAATTCAACACGTTTAAAAAATGCAAATAAATATAAAGAATTTAATGCATTTATGAATAATTTATTACTAATAAATAAATAAATTTTTAATATAAAAAAAGCAATTAATTGTTTATGGTTTAGGTATTAATATATATATTTTATTAACTATTTTTTATAGAAAAAATATAAAAAAAATAACTTCGTTCCAATATAAAGAATTATAAGGCGATTATAATGAATTATGACTCATTATACTACGATTATAATAGACTATAATGTATTATAAAACGATTATAATGGTTTAAAACGCATAATAATGCGATTATAATATATTACAACTCATTATAATGTGATTATAATAAATTATAACGCATTATAGTGCAATTATATTAATTTTTCCTATGTAAAAACCATTTAAGCGAAGTTGCCAAATTTCAAAGTTGACCAAAAGGTCTTAATTGTAAGAAGAAATTGTTAATTTCTGAAATAGGTTAAGTGCCTTATTACTTCAAATGTTTGAAATATTAAGTTTTGCTACATAAAAAGCATTTAAGCAATGTTGCCAAATTTCAAAATTAACCCAAAAGCTCTAAATTGTAACAAGAAAATATGAAGTTCATATATTGGTTAATGCATTATTACTCAAAATGTAAAATTTTTTCATAAATTTTTGCTTTTTTTGCATATTTTTAAAGATTTTATTTCTATGCGATGTTGTCAAATTTCAAAATTTCAGAATTGTGAAATTTTTATACTTAAAAACGATGAATAACTTTAAATTCAATAGAACTTCATAGTTTTTAATACAAAAATTAAAGATTTTAATTTTTAGGCGACGTTGCCAAATTTCAAAATTGTTCTAAATAAATAAATTTTTAACTTTTAATACTTAAAAACGATAAACAAAAACAGAATTTAATAGGAATTTATAGTTTTTAATATAGAATTTTAAGATTTTAAATTTTAGGCAACCTTGCCAAATTTCAAAATTATTCCAAATGACCGAATTTGGAAATTGTGATACTTCAAAACGATAAAGAACTATGAATTTAAATGAAATTTAAAGATTTTAATATAAAACTTTGAGATTTTGAGTTTTACGCATTGTCAAATTTCAAAATTATTTCAAATGAACGAATTTAAAAATTGTTTTACTTTAAAACGATAAAGAAATAGTTAAAAATAGTTTTTAATATAAAATTTAAATATCTTGATTTCCACGCAATGTTGCCAAATTTCAAAATTGTTGTAAATTGGTATATTTTTAACTTCTAACAATTTAAAACGTTAAAGATATATAAATTTAGGAGAAATTTAAAGTTCTTAATATAAAATTACTAGATTCTGTTTTAACCCAACATTGCTAAATTTCAAAATTATTCTAGATGGATAAATTATGAATTTTTTGTACCTAAAAACGATTTAGAACTATGAATTGAAGAGAAATTTAAAGATTCTTATATAATATTATAATACTTTAATGTTTTTGCAACGTTGACAAATTTCTGAATTGTTCTAAATTTAAGAAATATTTTATTTTGAATCATAAAAAAGTGATGAAGAACTTTGAATTTTATAGAAATTTAAAGTTTTTAATGCTAAATTTAATGATTTTGAATTCTAGGCAACGTTGCCAAATTTCAGAATTTTTCTAAATGGATGAATTATTCATTTTTTGTAACTAAAAACGATTAAAAACCATGAATTTAATAAAAATTTATACTTTAAAATATAAAATTAATAGTTGTTAATTTCTATGCAACGTTGCCACATTTCAAAATTCTCCTGAATGGTGAATTTTAAAGTTTTGATACTGAAATAATGTTTATAACTACAAATTGGATAGAAATTTATAGTTTTAAATATAAAATTAAGAGATTTTATATTCTATGCAACGTTGCCAAATTTCAAAAAAGTTCTTAAATCAGCAAAAAATTGCTTTTAATGCTTAAATTTTGTTAATTGAAGTCCTAATTGATATTTGAAAAAGAAATTTTCGTGAAGATATCAATTTAATGTATTAATCTAAAAATTGTTCAATATTTTTTTTTTCACAAAATTTCAACTCTTGCATTTTAATTGATTTTTGATTAAATATAAATTTCTACTGATAACGAGTTTATAAATTAAATCATTTCTTGAAAATAATTGCTTACACGTGGCGCATGTAAATGTAAAAATGTATAGTAAAAATTAATCAAACGTAAATTGTAAGGTGGCACTTGATTAGTGAAAATTGAAATGATAAAAAGTGTTGCGAAATATTGACAAACTTCAAATCTGGAGATAAATCAGTTTTTGGGAAAGAATTTTTTTAAAAGTTGGTTCTTAGCATAAAATTATATGTTTTAGAACCCACTTTTCCAAATGCAGTGAAATTTTGAAAATTTTCAAAGTAAAAGCGAATTTTAAAATTTGACAACATTATAAAAAAATCTAAAAATTTAGATATCCAGTTCTAAACTCCTTGGGAGAAAATGACAAGTGTTGCCCGCAAACACTTTCTATAACAAACTCAAGATTTTTTTCTGTAAAATAAAATCGTCAGACAAGGAGTTAAAGCTTTAAAAGTAAATATTTCTTTAAAACAATAAAACCAATCAATATTGAAATGACATGAGAATTTTTAATGACGTATTTGAGTTGTTGTTGTTATAATTTCTTTAAAAAATTGTAAATACTATTTCCAACACCTGTTTCAATAAATAAACTATTAAAAAAGTTAAATAGAAATATACACCCAGTTTTTTTTTGTTGGCATTACAAATTAGTACTAACTAAAAGTATAGCAAAAAATTCAAAAAAATTTCTATGTTTAGAAAATCCAATCAAATGTGAACTATTTTAACTGATATATAATTTGAATAAATTTGTATTACAAAATTTGCTGTTTTTCTATCGAATAATTAACAGCAAAAGTAAATAATCATAAATTATTTATATTATATGAACCATAATTTATAAAACTAGTAAATAAATAACAAATAATAATGAATTTATAATTTATTTAAACAAGATAGTATTCTGTTGTATAAACAGAAATTCAAAAATTATGTCATTTTCAAGGGAAATTTTTGGGGAAATTTAAGTAAATAAAAGAAAAATTTAATTTTAGAACAAACTTTTAAAAAGTTTCCAATTTAAAGCACCAATTAAGACTTTAGACATCATATTTAATCGTTAAAAACCAAAATTTGTTATCCAATTAACATTTGGGACGTTTTTTTGAAATTTGGCAACATTGCTAAAAATTTTAAATAACTAAAAAATAAAGTTATATGTTAAATATTGATAAATCTTTGATCGATTTATGCTAATAAAAAATTAAGACATTAAATTATATGCCTTAAAATATATATTTTTAACAATTAAGAAAATTTAAAAAATTGGCAACGTTGCATAAAATTTTTAAATTGATATTTTTTGACATATTTTCACGAAAATGTCTTCTTAAATATTAACTAGGACTTCAGTTAAAAGATTTTAATCATTAAAAGTAATTTTTTGCTGATTTAAGAATATTTTTGAAATATGGCAACGTTGCTTAGAATATAAAATCTTTTAATTTTATGTTTAAAACTATAAATTTCTAGCTAATTTGCAAATATAAACATCATTTCAGTACCAAAACTTCATAATTCACCCATTCAGTATAATTTTAAAATGTGGCAACGTTGCATAGAAATTAAAATCTTTTAATTTTATAGTTTCAACTATAAATTTTTATTAAATTCATAGTTTTTAATCGTTTTTAGTTACAAAAATTTAATAATTCATCCATTTAGAATAATTTTGAAATTTGGCAACGTTGCATTAAAACAAAATCTCGTAATTTTATATAAAAAATTATAAATTTCTCTTAAAATTAATAATTATTTAACGTTTTTTATCATTAGAAGTTAAAAATCCAACAATTTAGAATAATTTTGAAATTTGGCAATGTTGCCTAAAAATTAAAATTCCAAAATTTCATATTAAAAACAATAAATTTTATTTAGATTCATAGTTCTTTATCGTTTTACAAGTAGCACAATTTCCAAATTCGGTCATTTTAAATAATTTTGAAATTTGGCAATGTTGCCTAAAAATCAAATTCTTAAAATTCTATATTAAAAACTATAAATTTTCGTTAAATTCATAATTCTTTATCGTTTTCAAGTATTACAATTTCCAAATTCGGTAAATTTAAATAATTTTGAAATTTGGCAATGTTGCCTGAAAATCAAAACCTTAAATTTTTTTATTAAAAATTATAAAAAAACTAAAAATTTCTTTTAAATTCATAGTTTTTTTTTATCGTTTTGAAGTATTAGAAGTTAAAAATTTCATTATTTAGAACAATTATGAAATCTGGCAACGTCGCCTAGATATTTAATATTGAAATTTTGTTTTAAAAGCTATGAAAATCTGTTTAATTCATAGTTTTTTTTCATCGTTTTTAAGTATCAAAATTTCACACTTCTGAAATTTCGAACCCTTTTGAAGTTTGGCAACGTCGCATAGAAATAAAATCTTTCAAAAATCCGCAAAAATGAACAATTATGAATTTTGAGTAATAATGCTAGACTATATATGAATTTGACATTTTCTTGTTACAGTTAAGACTTTTTGGGTCAATTTTGAAATTTGGCAACATTGCTTAAATGTTTTTTACGTGGCAAAACTTAACATTTCAAACATTTTAAGTAACAAGGCACTTAACCTATTTCAGAAATTAACAATTTCTCCTTGCAATTAAGACCTTTTGGCCAACTTTGAAATTTGGCAACTTCGCTTAAATGGTTTTTATGTAGCAAAAATTTATATTTCTAACATTTTAAGGAAAACAGCTTTAACCTATTTGGAATAAATAGTAGTTTTTTGTGTTAGTTTTCTTTTAGAAATTTTTATTATCTTGTTTAATTTAGCAATTTCCTCTTTTCTCTTGTATGTATCAAAAAAGTCTTTCCGTCTGTCTAGTCTTGGCCATAAAAACTATGACATAGCCATCATGTAATTTAAACCTTCCATAGAAAGTAAAAAGAAATATTTTGCGACGCATTTTAGTTGGCAGAGAGACCAAATATAACATAAAAAACTACTTTTAGTTTTTAACAATTACTGGCTTCTTTTTTGTGTAATTTTTTTGCTGTTTTTCGCTAATAACATTAAAAATGTTAAACAAATAATATATAGACTGGCTCTGGGGAGAGGGTAAACGACAAGAAAACGGGACCAAAAAAATAACATATATTTCCATGAATTAAAACAAAATGCGCAAAATATTTGAAAAAAGTTAATGATTTGTAAACAATAATTAAGCTGCTATTAAAGGTTTAAGACCGAAAAACCAATTGATGAATGAATGAAATTTTGCAGAGTATATACCTTCCCCTAAGGCGTTAAAACGCAAAAATTCACTTCTTCTTTCAAGTCAAAGACCTTTTTTTTAAACAAGAAACAAAAAATAAAAATTTTGCAAGAAATTTTTCAAAAATTTGTTCATTTTTTTAAAAATGAAATTTAAAAAATACATAAAAGAAAAATGTTAACTCTCTCATTATAAATGACAATTATTAATGATTATTTTGTCTGAATTATGTTAATACAAATCAACGTCAATATAATAACAAAAAAAAATCATAGACAAAACAAGTCATTAAAATACGCCTTAAATTTTATATGTTGTTATTATTTAGAGGTCGATTTCAAAGAATACGTACTATTTTGGGTATTTTAGAAAAAACAATTGATATATGAATCATAGTTTATTTTTTTAATTGTATATAATTTTAAATATTGTATATAATTTATGGAAATTTTTTTGACAATGAATCAGTTAGTCTCAAGAGATCAATATTGAAAGTAAACAAAATTAAAAAAGGCATTTGTAAAGACAAGAACCGGAAAAAAACTAAAAAAAAGAAATATATCTTGTCAATTTAAAATTGAAGTTTCCCATAATTTTCACATTTTTACAAATATTAACAAAGCAAAACCTACAAATTTCTTTTAAGTTTTTAATCGTTTTTAAGTTTAAAAATTACATAATTCAAAAGTTTTGAAAAAATTTGAAATTTGGCAACGTTGCCCAAAAATCCAAAACTTGAAATTTTCTATAAAAAACTATAAATTTCTATTAAATGAATAATTCTTTATAGTTTTTAAGTATCAAAATTAAATAATTCAGACATTTGGAATAATTTTGAAATTTGGCAACATAGCATGGAAATCAAAATCCTTAAATTATATATTAAAAACAATAAATTTCTATTCAATTCATGGTTCTAAATCGTTTTAATGTAGCAAAACTTCATTATTCACAAGTTACGTATGACTTTGAAATTTGGCAACATTGTCTAGATATCAAAATCTTAACATTTAATATAAAAAACTATTAATTCATATTGAATTGATAGTTCATAATCCTTTTAAAGTATCAAAACTTCATAATTCTGAAGTTAAGAATAATTTTGAAACAACAACGTTCCAATGTCTACAAATTAAATCTTAAAATTTTCTATGAAAAAATATGAATTACTACAAAATTTATTATTCTTTACTGTTTCTAAATATCAAAATTTTAAAGTATAGACATTTGGAAAAACTTTGAAATTTGGCAACGTTACCTAGAAATCGAAATCTTAAAATTTAACATAAAAAACTATTAATTTGTATTAAATTCATAGTTTAAAATAATTTTAAAGTATCAAAACTTCATAATTCTGAAGTTAAGAATAATTTTTAAATTTGGCAACGTTACCTATAAACGAAAAACTTAAAATTTTCTATGAAAAAATATGAATTACCACAAAATTTATTATACTTTAATGTTTCTAAACATCAAAATTTAAAAATATAGATATTTGAAATAATTTTGAAATTTGGCAACGTTGCCTAGAAATCAAGATTTTAAAATTTTGTAGTAAAAACAATAAATTTCTATTAAATTCATAGTTTAAAATCGTTATATTATATAAAAGCTTTATAATTCAGAAATTTCGCATAATTTTGAAATTTGGCAACGTTGCCTAAATATTAAAATCTTAAAAACAGAAAATTTCTAATAAATTTTTAGTTCAAAATAGTTTTTTAGTATTAAATTTCAATAATTCACTCATTTAAAATAATTTAAAAATTTGGCAACGTTGCATAAAAATAAAAATCTGTAAATTGCATATAAAAACTATAAATTTCTATTCAAAGTATAAATCTTAAGCGTTTTTAAATACAAAAATTTCATAATTAAAACATTTCGCATAATTTTGAAATTTGGCAACGTTGCCCAGAAATCAAAATCTCAAAATTTTATAATAAAAACTATAAATTTCTATTGAAATCATAGTTATAAATCGTGTTTAAGTATTAAAATTTCATAATAAGGACATTTGGAATAATTTTGAAATTTGTCAACGCCGCCTAAAACCAAAATCATTCAATAAGAAATAAACTTAAAATTTGTTATAAGAAAATTGTGTTTAAATTGCTTAAATCTCAAATACGTACAATTCGGGAATTTAGATCAATTTTAAATTTGGCAACAACGCATTTAAATTAATTCTTGGATTTTCAAAAAAAATGCTTTGTTGCAACTGTCAGAAGTGTCTTAAGATGCTCCAGAAGAGTTTGTTTAATTATTTGGAAAACAAAATCCACCTTTATAGCTTCATTTTCACTGAAATTTTATAATTTTTTAAATTTTTAAAAAAAATGCGTTGTTGCCAAATTTTAAAAGAGTCTCAAAATGCTCCCAAAAGGTTACCTTTTATAATTTCTAGATTTTAGCCATTACAGAATTGTTATTCTTATTAATTATAAGGGTTTATTTAAGGATTTTATTTAAAAATGCGCTGTTGCCAAATTTCAAATGTGTCTCAAAGTCCTCTAGAAATGTTTCTTTTAGTATTAACAGTGTTTGAACGTTGTAAATTGTTGTTTTTAATAATTATATGGTTATACTTCAGGGGTTTATTTAAAAGAAATGCTTTGTTGCCAAATTTCAAGTGTCCTCAAACACTCTTCTAGGTCTAGCTGCATTATTTTAAAAATATTTAAATGATTAAACTTAGTAATTCGACACAAAATCTTTCGATTTACAAACCAATAACTGTGCCATTTGCATTTTCTTATCATCTAAAACTTTCAATTTGTATTATCTATTATTCAATATTAATAATATTCATTAACAATATTTTTCTTATCTAACCTTGCTGCTAAGTATTTGATTTATTTCGGTTACATTATACCATTATCTTTCAAAATCACGTTTAATTGATAAAAACCAATTAATAAATAAAGCAATTCAATTCGAAACAAAAAAGTTAACTAACATTTCAACGCCATATTAAGAATTATCTTATCTCGTGTTTGAACGTCTAAATGACGTTATTACTTAAAGTTTTATGCAATTTTTGTGTAAATTTCAATGGCAAAAAATCGATTTTAGTCATAAATAAATTAAGCATTTGTTTTATGGATTATCTTTTATTGATTGGATTGACCATAAAAGTTCAGCAATTTCGAGTTATGAAATGTAATGACTTCAACTGGACCATTTAGGGTAAAAATATTAGCTACAAAAATAGATAATTGAAAGAAAAATTTATGTGATGGACAATTTTGTAATTATTATGTGATAAAAAAAACGAATTATTTATTTGTATTCGTGAAATTTGGCAACATTGTATTTTATATAAAAACATATTTTTATACAAGTATCAATTATATTATTTATAAAATGTCCATTTTGATAATAAAAACATTTTAGAGCGTTTAGTAATATTTTGAAATTTGGCAACAACGCTTTTTTTAATAAAAGCTTTTAATACCCCCAAGTTATTATTGAAAATAACGATTTTATTGATTTTTAAATCTATAAATTATGAAATAAACATTTTTAGGACATTTTGAAACCCTTTTGAAATTTGGCAACAACCCATTTTATTTTAGTTCTGGAATAAGCCCAAATAATTGGTTAAAATATCAACTGTTCACGTATTAAATATGCTAATATTAAAGAAAAAGATCTAAGATCATTTTACGATTCTTTTGAAATTTGGCAACAGCGCATTTTTTATAAAATCGTTAAAAATTACCAAATAAGTTATAAAAAGTACTTTTTTATCAAGTTAAAACCCTGTTTATAATAAAAGAACTCTTTTTAGACCACTTTGTGATGCTATTGAAATTTGGCAACAACTCATTTTTGAATAAATTTTTAAGAAATATGTAAAAGCATTAAATGAAAACAACAATTTTGCAAAATTAAAATAAATTTAATGTAAAAGTAAACATTTTGAAGCATTTTGAGACACTTATGAAATTTGGCAATGGTGCATTTTGAATAGAATGTATTTTTGCAGCATTTTAAGTTAGTTTTGAAATTTGACAACAGCGGATTTTTTTTAATTTTTAACGTTTTTTTATAAAATTGTTAAAAATTACAAAACATTTTGTCAAAAAAAAAACTATTTTATGAAGTTAAAACCCTGTTTATGATAAAAGAACTCTTTTTAGAGCATTTTGTGACACTATTGAAATTTGGCAACAACTCATTTTTTTAATAAAATTCCAAAATATGTAAAAATATCAAATGAAAACAACAATTTTGTAAAATTAAAACAAATTAAATGTAAAAGTAAACATTTTGGAGCATTTTGAGATACTTTTGAAATTTGGCAATGGTGTATTTTAAATAAAATCCTTAAGTATGACCAACTATTTATTAAAAACAATAATTTTACAGTGCTTAGAATCTCTTAGTAATAAAGCAAACATTTTTGCAGCATTTTGAGGACCTTTTGAAATTTGGCAACAGCGCATTTTTTTAATTTTTTACGTTTTTTTTTTATAAAATCGTTAAAAATTACCAAATAATCAAGTTAAAAACCTGATTATAATAAAATAACTCTTTTTAGAGCATTTTGTGACACTAATGAAATTTTGCAACAACTCTTTTTTGAATAAAATCCTAAAAAATATGTAAAAATATTATATGAAAACAACAATTTTGCAAAATTAAAATAACTTTAATGTAAAAGTAAACATTTTGGAGCATTTTGAGACACTTTTGAAATTTGGCAATGTTGCTTTTTTAATAAAATCCTTAACCCCTTGACGTATCAATTAGTGTAACGAAGTTCGCTTCCAACTGTTCGCATACAACTTGCACTAAACAAACCAGTTTTGATGCTTAAGAACAGTCGCAAAACGAGTCAGACTCGTTATAATCATGTTAGGCACAGAAATTGTACCACGAGTCAGACTCGTGGGAAAACGTCAAGGGGTTAAGTATGACCAAATATTTATTTAAAACAATAATTTTATAGTGCTAAATATCTCTTAGTAATAAATAAAACCTTTTCGGAGAATTTTGGGGTCCTTTTGAAATTTGGCAACAGCGCATTTTTTAATAAAATCTTTAGAAAACTTAAAATTATAATAAAATCGGCCATTTTAAACACATATTGGGTGTCTCAAAATTAAATTAAACTCTTTTATAACATTCTAAGACACTTTTGAAATTTGGCAACTATGCTTTATTTTACAAAATTTATAAACAAGCGATAATTATTCACAAATTTAAAAGTGTTTATCATATATGAAGTGTTAATTTCGTAATTAATAATTTATTAGGCTTTTATTTCAACATAATTTCTTAATTTAATTTCAATATTTTTAAAATTTTGTAATCTTAAGTTCCAAAGTCCATTTACAAGACTTCCTTCCCCTTTTGGGTTAAAATTCTTTGTTTGTATTTTTTGAGATTTAAGTTTCAATAATTATATATTTAAGTCTTTTTAAAAATGTTCTTTTTAAACCATAGGCGGAAGTTCAATAAGCTTGAAAAATCAAATTAATTTGGAAAATTAAAAAGAAAGAAACTCAAAATCTATGAGTTCTTGTTTCATTCTGACAGCTGCCAAATGATTTATTTACTTTTTTTATTTCAGTTTAATTTTGAAAAAAAGATTTATTTTATTACAAGTTCATTCACTTTTAATAAGAGTACAAACAATTTTAAATTTAAGATAAACAATTACAGTTTTTTTTTAATATCTGCAACGGAATAAAAAATTAAATATTTCTTTAAAATTAAAATTTAACCTTGTCACTTAAGGTTTATTTTAAATGTGAAACAAAAAAGATTTTCCTTAAATTTTAAACAAAAAAATTCATTACTTCTTGTATGTCTGTATTTAAAATACCTCTACAATTTCAAACAAAAAGTATTAACATACATATGTATTTAAAAGTATAAATTTTTTTGGTTTTTGTGGCTTTCAAATCCAAACAATGAGTAATAATCAAATATTTGAACAAAAAACTTAAAAAAAACTGACGAAATTTTAGTTTTAAAGCAAATCAGCCAAGCATTTAAAATAGCAGAAAAATTTCGACTGTAACCTAATGCCTAATGACCAATTAAGTTATGCAACTGAAAAAGAATTCGAAATGAAATATAAACAAATTGAAACACTTTATATTTTTTATTTCTAAAATACATTGTTGCCACATTTCACAAGGCTCTTAAAAGGCTTCAAAAGGAATTACTCCTAAATATTAAAATTGTATATGTCATAAAAATTGCATTGCTATCAATAATTAAAGCTTTATTTAAGGATTTTATTAAAAAAAATGCGCTGTTGTCAAATTTCAAAAGCGTCTCAAAATGCTCTAAGAAGGTTTCCATTTTGACCAACATATTTTTGGAATGATTAAATTGACGTTTTGTTTATTTATTTGGTCATTCTAATGGATTTTATACAAAACTGCGTTGTTGCCAAACTTCAAAAGGGTCTCAAAATGCTCCAGTAAGGTCTCCTCCATTATTTACAGATGTTTAACGTGATAAAATTGTAATTTTTATAATTTTTTTTAAATTATATTTAAGAATTTTATTAAAAATGCGCTATTGCCAAATTTCAAAAGTGTCTCAAAATGCTCAAAAATAGTTTTCCTTAATTGTTAATATAATTTAAACTTGATAAAATAGTTATACTAATTAATTATTTGGTCATAATTCAAGATTTTATTAAAAACTGCATTGTTGCCAAATTTCAAGTATCTCAAAATTATCGGAAAAGGTTTCTTTTAATATTTACAAATTTTTAACATGATAAAATTGTTATTTTCATTAAAAATTTGGGATTATTTAAGGATTTTATTAAAAATGCGCTATTGCCAAATTTCAAAAGTGTCTCAAAATGCTCAAAAATAGTTTCCTTAATTGTTAATATAATTTAAACTTGATAAAATAGTTATACTTATTGATTATTTGGTCATATTTCAATATTTTATTAAAAACTGCATTGTTGCCAAATTTCAAAAGTGTCTCAAAATGATCGGAAAAGGTTTCCTTTAATATTTACAAGTTTTTAACATGATACAATTGTTATTTTCATTAAAAATTTGGGATTATTTAAGGATTTCATTAAAAATGCTTTGTTGCCAAATTTCAGAAGTGTCTCAAAATGGTCATAAATAATTAACTTTATTGTTAATAGAATTAACACTTATTAAAATAGTTATATTTATTAATTATTTGGTCATATTTAAGGATTTTATTAAAAACTGCGTTGTTGCCAAATTTCAAATATGTCTGAAAATGCTACAAAAAGGTTTCTTTTAATATTTACAATTTTTTTTTTTATATAAAATTGTTATATTCATTAAGAATTTGGGATTATTTAAGGATTTTATTAAAAAAATGCGCTGTTGCAAAATTTCAGAAGTGTCTCAAATGCTCCAGAAACGTCTCCTTCATTATTTACAGATATTTAACGTAATAAAATTGTAATTTTCATTATTTTCTGTAAACATATCAAAGAATTTTATGAAAAATGCGCTGTTGCCACATTTCAAAAATGTCTCAAAATTCTTAAAGAAGGCTTCCCTTATGTTTTACACATGAAATACGTAATAAAATTGTTATTTTCATTAACTATTTGGGATTATTTAAGGATTATTTATAATGCGTTGTTGCCAAATTTCAAAAGTGTCTCAAATAGCTAAAATAAGGCTTCCTTTATATTTTACAGATTAAATACGTAATAAAATTGTTATTTTCATTAAGTAATTGGGATTATTTAAGGATTTCATTGAAAAATGCGTTGTTGTCAAATTTCCAAAGTATCTCAAAATGCTCCAAAAAGCTTTTTTTTATTTAAAACAGATTTTAAGTAAAATAAAATCGTTATTTTCATTCATATTTTGGGCTTATTTAGCGTATTATTAAAAATGCGCTGTTGCCAATTTTCAAAAATGTCTTCAAATTCAAATTTTTTTAGTATTTTTCGATAAATTTGATACCATTTTAGCAATTAAACATATAAATAACAATTTTAACATTGTTTTAAGCAAACATTTATACTAAAACTCAGCCTGAATGAATTGAGTTTAAGCAAATATTAATACCTTCTACATGCTATTAGTCATGTACGTACTACATATAAGGTGGGTACGAAATGGACAATGCATTTTAAATGTATTTTAAAAATAAATATTTATAAATATATGAAAATTTTATAGGCTGTTGTTATTGGTTTTAGCCTCAATTTTAAAACAAATATGAAAAAAAATACTGACCATTAAAAAATTGTACATATAGAAAAATGAATGCAGTTAAAACATAACAAATGGTTTTCTTTACTTGGGTGTTTTCTATAATTAATACGACGAAGAGGAGTATGTGTATGACGACTTTGTTGGTGATGATGACGTGCTTAGTCATACATAATTTAGATATTTAAAAATTCCATACGATTTTTTTTCAAAATATTTTTTTATTTTTAGTAATTTTTATATAAATAATTAATCATGTATTAAAAATATAGTATTTGTTTTATTTTTAGTTTATTTGTTTATTGAATGGAAAATTTTTTAAGGGGCGGAAATTATTAATTATTTCTTATAACAAACTTATTTTTCTATTAATTTTTTCTTCCAATTAGATTTAACCTTTTAAAAAGGTATATTTTTTCAATTATCACTTATTCAATTATAATTCAATAAGCTAAATATAATTTAATTAATAAATAAATAAAATACATTATTTATTATAATTATTTACTTGAGTTATTAAACAGTCTTGATTAAATATTTCGCTATTTACAAAATTTATTTGCATTTAATAAAACTTTTTAATTTAAATAATAAAGTTATTTAAACTAAATTGCGATTTTATGGAAAAATTAAAAAATTGTGTTAATTAAGAAAAAAAATCATTTATATATAAGTTTATTTAACGGTTTTATTAAAAAATGCGCTGTTGCCAAATTTTAAAAGTATCTCAAAATATTCCAAAAAGACTCCCTTCATAATACGAGTACACAGATTTTAAATTTATTAAAATTAAAGATATCATACAAATTTTATTTTTCTTTTAAGATTTAATCCAAAAATGCGTTGTTGCCAAATTTCAAATGTGTCTTAAAATGCTTTAAGAAGTCAGCCTCTATTTTCCAGATATTAAGTGACATACAAATTTGTTGGCAAGATTAAAATTGCTAATTTCATTGATAATTTCTTGAATTAAAAAAAAATGCGTTGTTGCCAAATTTCAAATGGATCTCAAAATGCTCCAGAAAGGTTTATTTTATTATTTACAGTTTTTTCATGCAGTCAGTTTTTGTTCTCATTAAATATTTGGTTTTATTTAGTGATTTTATTAAAAATATAAAATAATTTTTTAAATGCGTTGTTGTCAAATTTCAAAAGTGTCTCCAAATGTATCAAAAATATTCCTTTTATAATTTACAGGCTTTAAAAGTAGAAAAAATGTTGTTTTGATTAATTATTTGGTCATAATTAAGGACATTATTGAAAAATGCGCTGTTGCCAAATTTCAAAAGTGTCTCAAGATGCTCGGAAAGGAACCTTTTAATTATTTATAGATTTTATACGTAATTAAATTATTGTTTTAATTTTTTATTTGATCATACCTAAGGATTTTATTAAAAAATGCGTTGTTGTCAAATTTCAAGTGCCTCAAAATGTTTCAAAAACGTTTACAAATTTCAAAGTGAACAAATTTTTGTTTTAATTTATTATTTGTTCTTATTAAGAGGTATTTAATGCGCTGTTGCCAAATTTCAAGTGTCTCAAAATGCACCAAAAAGGTTCATTAAATTATTTATAGATTTTATACCTAAAAAAATTATTGTTTTAATTTTTTGTTAAGTCATACTTAAGGATTTTATTGAAAAAATGAGCTGTTGTCAAATTTCAAAATTGTCTCAAAATGTTTCAAAAACGTTAAAAAAGTTTGCCTTTGATAATTTAAAAATTTTATAAGTGAAAACGTTTTCGTTTTTACTGATAATTTGGTCTTCTTTAAGGATTTTATTATTTAATGCGCTGTTGCCAAATTTCAAAAGTGTCTCAAAATGCTTTAAAAAGATTTCTTTTCTAATATAGAGCTTTTATGTGTGATAGTATTAACTTTTTTGGTTATAATTTGCATTTTTCCGATGATTTTAAAAACAAATTCCGCTGTTGCCAAATTTCAAAAAAATCTTAAAATGCTTTAAAAAGTTATCCTTTATATTAAGGAAATTTTAAACGTCATTAAAATTAATTATCATGCTAAAAACTCATGTTTTCGTTCACAATTCCCTGGTTTTATAAAAAAATGCGCTGTTGCCAATTTTCAAAAGTTGAGACCCTTTTGAAAATTGGCAACAGCGCATACTTTTATAAGCGCATGCTTTTATAAAATTCCTTTTAAAATGTATCGTCTTTATATGTCATAAAAATTGTAACTTCATTCGTAATTTGAACTTTTACTATGGCCTTTTGGTAAATTTAATATTTGTTTATTTTTCTTGTTCCTTTCCTTTTTTGCCACACTGTTGTTTTCAAGTGAAATAATTCCTTTGAAATTATTTTATAATTTTAATACGTCATTTTAATTATTTAATAAAAAAATAAGAAGTAAACATTGTTATCACGAGTTTTTAAAAAGCACGTAAATAAATAATAAATTATTTATATTAATTTAAACATCTAACAAGAATTAAGTAAATATTTTTAATGAGGCCCAAAAGAATGCAATAAAAAAGAATTAATACGAATATAACAAATTTCAAATCACGCGATCAATAGCTCTTCAATTTTGAGAATAAAATTGACACATCTTTTTAAAATTACTCCCCCTTTTTTTGTGGGAATTTTGGGGATTTTTAAAAATTTCTCTTTTTCCATTAAGTTTCACTTCTTTGCCCATTGTTGACATGATGTAAATAATTATTTTATATCCAAAATAATTACAAAATGGTTTTAAATAATTTTTAGAAATTTTTTAATACCTTTAGACATTAAAATTCAATTGTTTACCTATTGTTGACATGGTGTAAATAATTAATTTACATCAAAAATAATTTAAAAATTTGTATAAATTATATTTAGATATTTATAGATCTCCTTTTCCTCTAATTTTCAGTAGTTTACCTATTGTTGACATGATGTAAATAATGTAAACAATTAATTTACACCTAAATTTTTATAAGAAATAAGACAAAACAAACTCTTATTAAAAGAAAAAATATTTCTTATGCTATTTCTCAAGTTTTCATAGAGATTTTTAATTGTTTACATTATGTAGATAAAGTAAATAAATAATTTACATAGAAATTTTATACTAAATCGAGCTGTAGTAAAACCTTTTATTAAATTTAACAACTTCTGTGAAGTTTTTATTTAATTTGGCAATTGTTTACTTATTGTTTACTCTAAGTAAAAAATGTAAATAACTGATTATCTTACAATTTTTATGTAAAAATGAAATGAAACATAAGGTATTAATAAAACTTTAATAATTCTACAATTTCTGTCCAATTTTTACTTGGTTTTTACATTGTTTACCTATTATTGACATGATGTAAAAAATGTAAACTATTAAAATTTGTCTTATATTTAATAGAAAACACATAAAATAAAATTTCTAAAGTCTAAAAACTATTTTTTAATTGTTGACATCGTGTAAAATAAGGTAAATAAACATTTTAAATTGTATTTTTTCTCGAAAATAAAGTAAAACTGAAAATAATTTTCAAAAAAAAATCTTCTTATAGAAAATTCGAGATGTCTTTTACATTTTAACAAAATTCTTTCAACCATGACTGTAAAAACTTTTTTTCTGCAAATTAAAAAAGAAAAAAATCACATACCAACAAAAAAAAAACAGAACACACACAAAACTTTGGGAATTTTCCATTAAAACGTCACATGTCTGTGCTGTTGGGTTATAATGGCGCTGTTGCGCTTTATATGTCTGATGGTCCGTTCAACCGTCCGTCCCTTCTACCATCCGTCCCTCCATCCATTAGTCCGTCTTTCTGCTCACAGTGTTTAGACATTAACAAAGTAAACGATCATACCAAACAAAATTGTACGAGGGGGGGTCTAGGAGCAGGGTTTGGAAAACATAAACAA
Organism: Stomorhina lunata; assembly: GCA_933228675.1. Taxonomy (NCBI): domain Eukaryota; kingdom Metazoa; phylum Arthropoda; class Insecta; order Diptera; family Rhiniidae; genus Stomorhina; species Stomorhina lunata. The sequence goes on from OW121743.1 coordinate 16,883,506, forward strand.
GTAACAGCATGATTGGGCCTGTTTGTAACAAAAAAAAAATATTTTTTTGCCCACAGACTAAGGATAGCATTTTTTCTTCTTTAAAACATGAGATCAAAACGGAAAAAGAAATAACTTAAAAAAAATCTGAAGCAGCAGAAAACACATTTTAAATCATAAAATTTTAAGAAGACTTTAACTAAAAAAACTAAGAAAAATATCTCAAAAAGAAGGGGAAATTGAGTTTTAAAATCAGGGGAATTTTCCTTAAAACAGAACCAGTAAAATTTAAAAAAAATCTATAAAAATTCAAGGTAAAAATAAATTATCATCAATGAATTTTAAAATTGTTTTGCTAATTTTCTTTCAACATTTTCAAATTTTAAATATGCCACAAAAAAACTAAAAACATCTACAACAATTTACAAAAAAAAAAAATAAAATATCAAACTCATTGTTAGGAATTTTTTTCCTTCTAAAAATAAAATGCCAACATTTTTTTATTAAATGTATTTTAGAGGCGTTAAAAAAGGGGTGGAAGAAGGTGGTGAGAGGGGAGTTGGTGAGGAGAGACATTTATAAAGAGAAGAGTCTTTTCAAATCTTACTCATTAAACCTGAGAGGAATAAACTAAACACAAAAAATATGCCAAAAAAGGTGTGTGCTTTTGATACAAAAAGAAAAGTAAGGCTAATTTAGAGCTTTTGAAAAAGCAAACTAGCGATTTTTTACATAAAACAAATTTAAAATTTGCCTATATTACATACCCATACATTTCTAGACCTAATGTCTCTAAATTTTAATTATTTACCTATTGTTGACATTGTGTAAATGAAAAATAAGGCTTATTTAGAGCTTTTGGAAAAGCAAACAAACGATTTTTTTCACATCAAATAATTTTTAAAATCACCTTAATTAAAAACAGATTAATTTTGAGAAATATTTTCTTCAAATTTCAATTATTTACCTATTGTTTACATGGTGTAAACAAAGTCCAGTGTGAATTTACAACGAAAATAATGTAATGTAAAAATTTATCTAGATTGTAATCTTATAAGTTTTGTCAAATTTTGCTTTAAATTTCAATTGTTTAGCTATTGTTGACACGGTGTAAACAATGTAAAAAAAACTAATTCATATTAAAAATAACTCAAAATTTTCCCTAAAAAATATTCCAACAACTTTTAACCATTTTTCCAATGAATTCAAAGACTTTTTCAATTGTTGACATTGTGTAAATAATGTAAAAGATGTCTCAATAGGTAAATTTTTTTTTAAATAACAAATTAAAAATGTTTAAAATTATATCCTAATAATTTTAGAGCATATTTTGATAAAAATTGCAATTCTTTACTTATTGTTTACCTATTGTTTACATGGTGTAAATAATAAAAATAAGGCAAATTTATATATATATATATATATTTTAAATTATGGATATCTTAATAACATTTGAAGCCTTTTTTCATTTAATTCCAATTGTTTACCCATTGTAAACATAATGTAAACAATGTATACAATTAGTTTACATCTAAAATAAATTGAAAATTTATTTCAATTTTGAATATCGATGTACTTTTAAGTCTGTTTTTAATAAAAATTTTAATCGTTTACCATATGGTTGACATGATGTAAATAATGTAAAAAATTAGTTTACATCTGAAATAATTTAAAATTTTTATAAATTATAGGTATCCGAGCACTTTTAGATACATTTTCCTATTAATATTCAATTGTTTACATATTTTTGACGTGATGTAAACAATTTAAATAAATAATTTGTATCTAAAAGAAATAAAAAATCTTTAAATTATATCCTGGCACTTTTAGATTCACTTTTTCAATAAATTTTAATTGTTTACCTAATGTTGACATGATGTAAAAAAATAATTTTCATGCCAAAAAATTTGAAAATATCTTTAAATTATATCCAGGCACTTTAAAATTCTCTTTTCCATTAAATTTCAATTGTTTAGCTGTAGTTGACATGATGTAAACAATGTAAAAAACTCATTTTTACGTAAAATAATTTCAAAATTTCTTAAAATCATAAACAGACACTTTTAGATTCTCTTTTCCAATAAATTTCAATTGTTTACCTATTGTTGACATAATGTAAACAATGCAAAAAAATAATTTTCATCTCCAAATAATTTCAAAATTTCTTAAAATTATAAAAAGGCACTTTTATATTCCCTTTTCCAATTAATTTCAATTGTTTACCTATTGTAGACATGATGTAAACAATGTAAATAATTACTTTACATCTAAATTAATTTTCCTTTTTTTTAATTACATGCCTTTTAAATCCATTTTTTCATTTAAATTCAATTGTTTACCTATTGTTGACATGATGTAAACCACGTAAACAATCGTTTTACTTTTAAATTTTATACGTAATTCATGTAAAATTAATGTAATTAATTATATTTTAAGGATCTAATTAATTCTGGTAATTTTTGATAACGAATTTGTATTATTTACCTATTGTTTACACCATGTATAGAATGTAAAGAATTAAATTTAATGATTTTAATTCATATTTACTTTTAAATTACATTTATTATATAAAAAAGGAAATTTTTAATTGCTTTTCTATTATTGACATTGTGTAAACAATGTAAATAATTGCATATCCTGGAGGTTTTATATAAAATTAAAGTGAAATTAACTGAAATTATTTTTACTAATTAAATTAAACAGTTTTAAGTTAATCAACTTAAGATTTTCAACTGTTCAGCTATTGTTGACACTGTGTAAACAATGTAAATAATTATATAACTTTGGGGTTTGATATGAAAATGAGTAAAATCGAATTAACTTAATTACAATTTAATAAATTAAACATTTTAAAGTTAATTTACTTAATATTCCAAAGTGTTTACCTATTTTTGACATTGTGTAAATAATGTAAAGAATTACATTTTACTCAATTTTAAGGCAAAAAACTTTCTAAATAATATTTATGCTATTAAAACATATAATTTTAAATTGTTATTCTATTGTTGACACTATGTAAACAATTGGCTTACTTTTAGGTTTTTTTTAAAAAAGTTGAGTAAAACTAACTGCTTTCGAAGTAATTTAATAAATTAAACATTTTGAAGCAGTTTTGCTCAAGATAGTGTAAATAATGTAAACAACTTAATTTGAGCTAAATTTCAATTAAAAAGCTTACGAAGTACTTCTGAAGGTATTTTGATGGTGTTTTTTAATTGTTTACCCATTGTTGACACCATGTAAACAATGTAAAGAATTGATTTTTTAGAAAAATTTCAAGGCAAATGCTTAATAATTATTGCCAAAGGTATTTTCAGAGACCTTTACAATAGTTTATCTATTGTTGACATCATGTAAATAATGTAATTTTACCAAAATTTCATTGAAAATGCTATAAAATTGTCTCTTAAGTTATAAAAGGGTATTTGTTTGGTTGTTTACCTTATGTTTACGCCATGTAAACAATGTATATAATCTTAAAAGAGCCTTATGTCTTTGTCAAATTTAGTAAAACTAGTTACTATCATGTATTTGTTTCAACAAATGAGTAAATTTTTAAAGTTTTAGCGCTTTTTATCTTTGTAACTTGTAAACACTTGACAATTTTGGCCCCCAAACCCAACCAATACATCTCAAACTCTACGTCAGAGTAAGTGTATAAGTGAAATTTTTTTAGCTTTAAAGTAAACTTTTTGCTTTTTGGTATGGCGCGGCGCTTAAATTGCCAACAGTACAACAATACAAGTAATAAAGATCAAAAGACGAACGAAAGAAGACAGAATGAGAAACTATTGCCCCTAGCCCAAACAGTCAATTTATGCTAGAGGACAATGTCCATGAAATACACAAAAAAAAATGAAGGAATTATAACAAGAATGTAGGCGCAATTGTGGCAGCAACTACACACGATAAAAAAGAGTAAGAGAGTGGAAGAGGAAGAAACAGAGAGGAAGAGAGATGGGAAACCCACAAACACATCAAATATCGCAAAAGAAAACCACGCAAGAATACACACAGATACATTTTTCAAACGCATACATGCGTAAAACACAAACACACACATAAAATGTATGACAAAAAAAAACGAATTAAATTTAAACTCTAGAAACAGGTTACGGGGGGGCCTAAAGGGGGTCACAGACAAATGGCCTTAGGCTGAAAATATCAGAGAGTTTTTCGATCTGTAACATAACTCTCTCTTCCTCTCTCTCTCTCTCTCTCTTTGTATTTGCTAAACGAGAGCCTTTTAAAATAGAGTTTATTTAAAATTTTTCTCATTTGCTGAAAAAAAAAATCTTCTATAAACAACTTTTTTTTTTTGCAAATTCCTAAATTTATTTTAAAAATACACACATTTTTTGTGTGATATCTTCAACTTTGAGACCGGCAAAACTGTTTAAATTATTGCAAATTTATAAGAAAAAAAAACTGTAATAAATTGCAACATGTTTTTTTAAAAAAGAACAAACAACAACAAAAAAAATGAATTAAATTCAATGAAAATGTGTCAATTCTTGGGAAAAGATAAAATAGCAGAATTATAGATTTTCAAGAGAAAAATGTCTGTGTGAAAATAAGACAAAAATGTTTTGAGTGAAAACCAAAAAATTAAAGAAGAAAATAAGATTTGACAGCACCAGAGTTGAAATGATTACAATATAATTGCAATAAAATGTGTTATAATACATTATAATCACATTATAATCACATTATATAGCGTTATAAAACATTAGAATTGCATTATAAAGCGTTATAATGCAATAAAATCGGATTGTAAGGAGATATAATAAGTTATAATAACATTATAATGTGCTATAACACATTATAATCCCATTATAATGCTTTATAATACATTCAAACTATATTATAATGAGTTATAAAACATTGTAATTAGTTAATATTGTGCTATAATACAATATAATCGCATAATAATGTGTTATACAACATTATAATCTCATTATAATGCGATATAATACATTTTAATCGCATTATAATAAGTTATAATACATTTTAATGTGCTATAATATATTAAAACCGCATTATAATACATTATATTAACATTATAATGTGCTATAATACATTAAAATAACATTATAATATGCTATAATACATTATAATAACATTATAATGTGCTATAATACATTATAATCGCAGTATAATAATATTATAATGTGCTATAACACATTATAACTGCATTATAATGAGCTATAATACATTATAACCTTATTATAATGAGCTATAACACGTTATAATCGCATTAAAAGGCATTTTATTAACATTATAATGTGCTATAATACATTATAATCGCATTATAATGAATTAAAACACATTATAAAACCATTACATTTTGCAATACATTATAATCGCATTATATTGGGTTATAATGCATTATAATCGCATTATAATGGGTTATAATACATTATAATGTGCTAAAACACATTCAAATCGTAAAAAATGAATTATAATATATTAAAATCGCATTAAAAAGCATTATATTAACATTATAATAACATTATGAGCTATAAAACATTATAATAACGTTATAGTGTGCTATAATACGGTTTAATCGTAGTATAATGAGTTATAATACATTATAATATGCTATAAATCATTATAATAGCATTATAATGAGTTGTAATACATTAAAGTCGCATTATAATACATTATATTAACATTATAATGTGCTATAAAACATTAAAATCGCAGTATAATGAGTTATAATACATTATAATGTGCTATAAAGCATTATAATGGCATTATAATGAGCTATAATACATTAAAGTCGCATTATAATACATTATATTAACATTATAATGTGCTATAAAACATTAAAATCGCAGTTTAATGAGTTGTAATACATTACAATATGCTATAAAACATTATAATAGCATTATAATGAGTTATAATACATTATAGTCGCATTAAAATACATTATATTAACATTATAATGTGCTATAAAACATTATAATCGCATAATAATGGGTTATAATATATTATAATAAAATTATAATTTGCTATAATACAATGTAATCGCATTATAATGAGTTAAAATACATTATAAAAACATTACAGTTTGCTATAATACATTATAATCGCATTATAATGGTTTATAATAGATTGTAATAAAATTATAATGTGCTATAAAACATTATAATCGTGTTTTTAAGAGTTATAATGCATTATAATCGCAGTATAATGCTTTATAATTTACAAAAATCGCATTATAATGAGTTATAATTCATTATAAACTCATTATTATCTACTATAAAAGATCACAATCGCATTATAATTTATTATAATTGTATTATCTATTAAAATTACATTATATTTCGTTAAATTCCATCATAATGCCTTATAATAGCTAGAATACACTACAATACTATTATAATGAGATATTATAAATTTAAAAAGCAATCAAATTCATAATGACACATTATAATAGCTTTATAATGCCTTCTAATTCATTATAACTAACAGTCGCCTAAAGTTTAATGCCTTAAGTAATTTATAGTGGAAAATAACAGGTGACTGTGTTAAAATTTTAAAGAATTTCATCATCATCATTATACCCCATAGCCTTTCCCCAAAATAAAGCAAAAAAAAAAAAGAAAGCAAATCTTGAAGCTTTAAAAGCTACCCACATACAAAGCTACCTTCCTCTTTACCCTCTACCCCTAAAATTAAAAAAGCAACAAAAGTTTATATACTCCGCAAAAAAAGATAAATTTGGGAAGTTTCAAGTCAAATAAAAAAGCAATAAAAAGCCAATGAAAAAAAAACTAAGTTTTAAAAGTAAAAAAAAAACGAGCAAAAAGTCAAGGCACACGCGCGCGCATGCTCATTACTAACAAATTTTTATGACCAACAAAAAAAGTGACTCATAAATGAGTAGGTTTTAAGAGGGGCTATAACACACAAAAAGAGCTAAATTTTTGAGTAAGACGAGTCAGTATTTTAAAAAAGAATTCCACAGCCATAAAAATTACAAAAAAAAACTCTTCAAAATATTTCGGGAAGTCTTAAGAAGAAGCACACGCAAAAAAAAAAACAAGTTAACAGCAAAAAAAATTGTTTGGCTATTTGAGGAAAAGAGACAAAAAATTTTTGCTTTAATGCTGAAAATTTTCCATTGATAAAAATATCGTGGGAATGATGAAATTTTTGTTGGTGGCTCTTTTAGGGCCAACAAACAAAAAAAAAACGTTATAAAAAGAAATGCATTTTGCAAAGCAATGAAGCGAAGCAAAGAAAATTTGGCAAATATGGGCGTTTAAAGTTAATGGAAAATTTTTACAAAAATAATTATAAATGTTATTTGAAACTATTTTTGCAAAACAAGGGTTAAGCTATAATGCATGACAATGTATTATAAAGGTATTATAAACGCAATATAATGCGTTGAAATATATTATAATCGTATAATAATGTGCTATAATACTTTATAATCGCGTTATAATGCTTTATAATACATTATAACCGCATTATAATGCTTTATAAAACATTATAATCCCATTTTAATGCGCAATAATACATTTAAAACGCATTATAATGAGTTATAGTATATTATAATATCGTTATAATGCGTTATAATACATTATAATTTCATTATAATACGTTATGATGCATTATAATCGCATTATAATGCAGTGTGAAACATTAGAGTCTCATAATAATGAGACTCTGATACATTATAATCGCATTATAATGCTTTATACATACATTATAATTACACTACAGAGTGTTATAATACATTATAAATGCATTGTAATGCGTTATAATACATTATTATAGCATTATAATGCATTATAATACATTATAAATGCATTGTAATGCGTTATAATGCATTATTATGGCATTACAATGCGTTATAATACATTATAATACGTTATAATCGCATTATAATGCATTATAATTGCATTATAATGCGTTGTAATACATTATAATTGTATTATAATGTGTTATAGTACATTATAATCTCATTATAATGTGTTATGATACATTATAATGCGTTATAATACATTATAATCTCATTATAATACGTTATGATGCATTATAATCGCTTTATAATGCAGTATGAAACATTATAGTCTCATAATAATGAGCTCTGATACATTATAATCGCATTATAATGCTTTATACATACATTATAATTACACTACAGTGTGTTATAATACATTATAAATGCATTGTAATGCGTTATAATGCATTATTATAGCATTATAATGCATTATAATACATTATAATACGTTATAATCGCATTATAATGCGTTGTAATACATTAAACTTTTATTATAATGTGTTATAGTACATTATAATCTCATTATAATGTGTTATGATACATTATAATGCGTTATATTGCATTATAATCTCATTATAATGCGTTATGATGCATTATAATCTCATAATAATGCGCTCTCATACATTATAATCGCATTATAATGCGTTATAATACATTATAATCTCATTATAATGTGTTATAATACATTATAATCTCGTAATAATGAGCTTTGATACATTATAATCGCATTATAATGCGTTATAATACATTATAATCGAGTTATAATGTGTTAATGCATTATAAAATATTTATAATGCATTATAAAAAATTTATAATACATTATAATAGCGTTATTATACATTATAATGCGTTATACTATTCATTATAATGCGTTATAATGCATTATAACTGCATTATAGTGTGTTATAATACATTATAAACGCATTGTTATGCATTATAATACATTATAAAAGCATTGTTATACGTTATAATACATTATAACCACATTATAATGCGTTATAACGAGTTATAACACAATTTAAAGGCATTATAATGGCTTATAAATCATTATAATATTTGATACTATTTTATAACTTTATCGTTATCCCACTTTTTTTGCCCTACACTGCATAACTTATTTTGAAGGTTATATTATAGCAAATATTTAAAAAAAAACAGGAATTGTATTATTTACAGTCATTTCATGAACATTTTGCACGGTTACAGGCTGTGTTAAAACGTCAGCTGTACAAGGTTGTAGAGTCTGTTCCAGTGACTGATGTAGGTCCTTCAGTTTTTTTTTTTTTTTTTTCGTTGCATGCAAATAAATGCAGCAGCTGCGTTAACACGTGCCCTGAATTGATTTTCTGCTATAAAAGTGAAATAAATTTTAAGTTTACAACAGTTTTGCAATTATACTTTGAACGTTTAAGGTACGTTTGGGGTATATTTAAAACATTGTGTCTATTTATAGCAGATATTTTGTTAGAGTTTGGAACTGAGTTTTTGTCAGATACTTTGTCCACATAAATATTAAAACAAAATCTATGATCTGTGTTATCTTTATCTGAGGCTATACCCGATATTATAACTGAAACGAACGATTTACAAAACGAAAGCTGAGTCTCTATGTCAATTATTGCCTGAATTTACTCCCAAGTCTGAGCGATCTGATCTATATCTGAGACCATGTCTGATATTATATCTGATACGATGTTGAAGACTTTAAGTAGTTGAGTTTTTATCTCAATTTAGGGCTTGAATCTTAGTCTCAATCTATGCCAGGATAAATAGTTTCTCCAAAATTTTGGTTCGTAGCTCTGTCCATTTATTATTTAAAGTATGTCCGGTCTGCACATAATTTGTATATAAAGATATAAAAATAACATAAAATTTAAAGAAATTTTGAACAGAACTTACTACTTTCAATACAAAACTTAAAATTTTTGAGTTGTTCTGAAAACTATATAGAATTTTCTTTTTCATTATAATACATTAATAGCATTATATTGCGTTATAATACATTATAATAGCATTATAATGCGTTTTAATACATTACAACAGCATTATAATGGTTATAACACATTATAATGCGATTATAATACATTATAATGCGTTATAAAACAATATAATCGCTATTTAATGCGTTTTATTACATTGGAACCGCATTATAATGCGTTAGAATACATTATAATGCATTATAATATATAATAGCCGCATATATATAATGCATTATAATACATTATAATTGCATTATAATGCGTTATAATAGCTTATAATCGCATTATATTGCTTTATAATATATTAAAATCGCTTATAATGCGTTATTATACATTATAATCGCATTATAATGCATTATAACACATTATAATCGCATTATAATGAGTTATAGTACATTATAACCGCATTATAATGCATTATAACCGCATTATAATACATTATAATCTCATTATTATGCGTTATAATACATTATAATCGCATTATAATGCGTTATAATACATTATAACATTATAATAATATGTTATAATGAATTATAATGAGTTATAATACATTATAATTTCACTATAATGCGTTATAATATATTATAATTGCATTATAATGCGTTATAATACATTATAATCGCATTATAATGCGTTATAATACATTATAATACATTATAATCGCATTATAATGCGTTATAATACATTATAATCGCATTATAATGCATTATAATACATTATAATCGCATTATAATGCATTATAATACATTATCATCGCATTATAATGCGTTATAATACATTTTAGTTGCATTATAACGTGTTATAATACATTATAATCGCATTAAAATGCATTATAATACATTATAATCGCACTTTAATGCATTATACATACATGCATTATAATACATTATCACCGCATTATAATGCGATATAATACATTTTAGTTGCATTATAATGTGTTATAATACATTATAATCGCATTAAAATGCATTATAATACATTATAATCGCACTGTAATGCGTTATAATACATTATAATCGCATTATAATGCGTTATAATACATTATAATCGCATTATAATGCATTATAATACATTATAATCGCATTATAATGCATTATAATACATTATCATCGCATTATAATGCGTTATAATACATTTTAGTTGCATTATAACGTGTTATAAAACATTATAATCGCATTAAAATGCATTATAATACATTATAATCGCACTGTAATGCGTTATACATACATGCATTATAATACATTATCACCGCATTATAATGCGATATAATACATTTTAGTGGCATTATAATGTGTTATAATACATTATAATCGCATTAAAATGCATTATAATACATAATAATCGCACTGTAATGCGTTATTATATCTCATTATTATGCGTTATAATAGATTATAATCGCATTATAATGAGTTATAATACATTATAATGGGTTATATCACATCATAATCGCATTATAATGCGTTAAAATACATCATAATTCTAAAATAATGTTAGAATACAATTGCATTATGAGTTTTTTGTTTTTATTTGTGTTTTATTAAAATTTAAAATTTATAAAATTTTCTTATATTTTATGAAACTTTCCAATATTTGATATTTTCGTTGATTTTTTCCTTAATTTTTTGTTAAATTTTCAAAAAAAAATTCGATATTTTTTTTTTTTTTTTGTTCTTTTATTAATTTTTTACATTTATTTCCAATTTATTTAATCCCTTTGATTCGTTGTTTCGTTAAAATAAAATTTTAAATTTTAAATACCAGAAACAGAAAAAAAACATTCACTTTTTATACAATTCGATTCAATTTTAAACGTATTCAAATTTTAACACACGCAACAAAAATATATACATATATCAAAAGAAACCGATAACACGATTTCCAAAAAACCTTAAAACAACAACAAATTATTCGTACGAAATATATTTGCGATTTTTAACGAAAAAAAAGTTAAAAAACTTTAAAAATAGTTATAAATAAATTTTTGTTGTAGGTACACGGCGGCGTTGCTTATATCTGAACGTTCACAAATAAACTAATAAAAATTGAGACATAAATGAGAAGCTACTGCTGGCTGGTGTCTGTCGACTTTGGAGCCTATGGAGTTCTCTTGCACTCCAATGAGAAACAAAAAATAAAGAAACATTAAACATAAAAAATGTTTTATGTATTTAAAAAAAGCCCAATATATGTATGTTGGCGTGTTTTAGAGATCGCAAAAATATATTAAGAAAATGAAGCTCAAAGCTCAGGGTGGTAGTTTTGTAAAGGGGTCTAAAGTCAAAGAATGTGCAGAAAGAAACCCAATGAAAATCTAGAAAGAAAATGTTAAAAAAAATCAGAAAAACAACTTTTAAATAAAAGCTTTCATATTGAAAAAGCTTAACGAAACTTTTATTTCTAAATCAAAAGCTATTATGAAAAATTTTGTTAAATTCGTCAAGTTTAGATTAAAAATAACTAAAATCAAAAAGAAATGTTTAATTTTATCCAATTAAAAAACTTAACGAAACTTTTATTTCTTAACAAAAAGCTTTTTTAAAAATCTTTGGCTATAGACGTTAAGCTTTACTTATATTCTAACAAAATTAAATAAAATTTTTAAATTTGTGACGTTTTAAAAAACTTAACGAAACTTTTATTTCTAAACGAATGAACAATTTTAAAAAATTTTGCTGAAGTCGTTAAGTTTAGATTGAAAACATTTAAAATCAAACAGAAATTTTTGATTTTCTCGATTTAAAAAACTTAACGAAACTTTCATTTCTTAACGAATGAACAATTTTAAGGAATTTTGTTACATTTGTGAAATTTTAAATAAAAATATTTAAAATCCATCAACAATTTTAAATTCTCTCGATTTAAAAAACTTAACGAAACTTGTATTTCTTAATGAAAGTGCGATATTCGGAAATTTTGTTAAATTCGTCAAATTTCGATTAAAAACAACTAAAATCAAAAAGAAATTTTTAATTTTATCCAGTTAAAAAACTTAACGAAACTTTTATTTCTTAACGAAAGTGAGATTTTCGGAAATTTTGTTAAATTCGTCAAGTTTTAATTAAAAATAACTAAAATCAAAAAAAAGTTTTTAATTTTATCCAGTTAAAAAACTTAACGAAAGTTTTATTTCTTAACGAAAAGCTTTTTTAAAAATCTTTGGCTATAGACTTTAAGCTTTAATGATCTTCTAACAAAATTAAATAAAATTTTTAAATTTGTGACGTTTTGAAAAACTTAACGAAACTTTTATTTCTTAACGAAATTTTAATTTTTGGAATTATTTTAACATTTATTTGATTTAGATTGAAAACATTTTAAATCAAACAGAAATTTTTGATTTTCTCAATTAAAAAAACTTAACGAAACTTTTATTTCGTAACGAATGAACAATTTTTAAAAATTTTGTTACATTCGTTAAGTTTTGATCAAAAATAAATAAAATCAAGCAGAAATTTTAAATTTTCTCTATTTAAAAAAACTTAACGAAACTTTTATTTCTTAATGAAAGCAGGATTTTCGAAAATTTTTGTTAAATTCGTCAAGTTTCGATTGGTAACATTTAATTTCAATCAAAAATTCAAAATTTTCTCGACTTGTATTCCTATTTCTCTCTGTTTCTTTTCTTATTATCTTCTTTTCATAATTTTCGTCAAGTTGTTTATGTAAACAAAGTGCATTCATTCATTCATTCATTCATTATTACAATTTGAAGGTAATTAACACCTTTAAGGCAACAACAACAAAAACTAATTAATTCATAACTAGACTATGAAAAAATGCAACAAAAAACACGTAAAAAAATATTTAAGTCATAATTACAATAACAGCAGCTGCCAAAAGGAGACTAGGAAATATTAAGTTACATCAAAAATGTCTTAGACCACCAACAAATTTATTAGAGCATTGATTGAAGAAGAAGAGGATGAAAACAAAATCCAATCAAACCTTTTGATTATGTGTGTGAGTGTGTTACAAAAACAAGTGAACGAAGGAAAAGAAAACTGAAGTAAAACAGTTAAGCAATTAAGCGACTTTTTCTTTTCAAAAAGGTGTTTCTTAAAAAAGCTCTACAATAAAAAATATCAGGAAAATTACCTCAAAACATAACTGACCTTTGCTCAAACAATTGTTATTACCTAAAATGAAATTTGTTCTCTCGTTTAAGATAACAAAAAGGCGCCTTCGATCAACACAAACGTCTTGAAACTTTTCTTATCTTCTTCGTTATACATTTGCGAATAATAAAAATAACGAAACGTGATTTCCGGTTAAAACATTTGAGACTAGAGCAGACAATATGTGACTTAAAAAATATGACAACAACAACAACAAAAATTGGACATATAAAAATTAATAAAAAAAAACAACAAAAACAAAACAAATACTTATAGGTATGTAATAATAACAAAATTGAGACCAAATGTCTAGTTAAACTATAAATATTTATTAAGAAGCCTACACCTGAGCCACACACATAAAGACAAGGGAAACCAGATGTTTTAGTAACTTAAAACTGGTTATTTATTATTAATTTAATACAAAATTAAACAGCAAAGTCAAGTTATTAAATAAAAATATGAATTTTAATGAAATTTAGAAAATGAGTACCGAGTAACCATTTCTAAATCAGTCCAAATTTTTAATTTTGACATTGAAAACACAATCTTTTAAAATTGCCATAAAATTTAAATTACAATTTGAAAATATTAGTAAAAAATCTATTCAAAAATCTTAAATAAGTAACGAGTACCCGTCATTAAAACTTGGATTTTTCTTAGGAACTAATAAATATATAAATTTATTTAAATTAAGGCAAATTGTAGCTAGAAAATTTTAATTCTGAAAGGAAAATTAAAGTGTGTAACGGGTACCCGTTTTGAAATTAACGAATACCCATGGCTAAATCAGAATTTACAAGCACAATTTTTAATTATGATACTTACAACACAATATTTAAGGATTTCAATACAATTTGAACTGTAATTCAAAAATATTATTTAAAAATCTTATCAAAAACCATATATGAATAACGAGTACCCGTCATAAAGACTTGAATTTTCATTAGGAAATATTAAATTACACAAATTTATTTAAATTAAGCCAAATTGTAGCTAGAAAAATTTAATTCTGAGAAGAACATGAAAGTGAGTAACGGGTACCCGTTTTGAAATTAACGAATACCCATTGCTAAATCAGAATTCACAAGCCCAATTTTTTAATTAAGATACTTATAACACAACATTTTAGAATTTTAATACAATTTGAACTGTAATTCAAAAATATAATTTTAAAATCTTATTAAAAATCATAAATGAATAACCAGTACCCATCATAAAAACTTAAATTTTCATTAGAAACTAATAAAGTATACAAATTTATTAAAATTTAGCCAAACTGTAGCTAGAAAATTTTAATTCTGAAAAGAAAATTAAAGTGAGTAACGGGTACCCGTTTTAAAATTAACAATTACACATTTAAAACTTAAATTTTTAAAGATCAAAACACAGTTATTTATCATTTCACACACAATTTCTGTGAATTCAAACAAATAATCACAAACACTAACGAGTACCCATGGCTAAATTTACCTTTAAAAGCTGAATTTTTCTAAATTTTCATCCTAAACAACAACATCAAGACAACATCAAGACAATTTAAAAAAATCTTTAAATATCTTTTAAAACCTTTAAATGAATAACGAGTACCCGTCATAAAAACTTGAATTTTCATTAGAAACTATTAAATTACTATTAAATTTATTTAAATTAAGCCAAGTTTTAGCTAGAAAAATTTAATTCTGAGGAGAACATGAAAGTGAGTAACGGGTACCCGTTTTGAAATCAACATTTTGACTTTAAAAACTTACATTTATAAAGTTTTAGACACAATTATTCAACTATTCGCAAAAAATTATTTGAATTCAAACAAATAATTACAAAACCTAACGAGTACCCATTGCTTAATTAGTCTTTAGAATGGCAATTTTTAGATTATGATACTAAAAACACAATATTTAAAGATTTCAAGACAATTTAAACTGAAATTTTAAAAAATTCTTATAAAATCTTTACAAAAACCATAAATGAATAACGAGTACCCATTCTGAAAAATGCTTAATCATTCTTTAGAAGCCAAATTTTTAAATTATGATCCTAAAATACAATATTTAAAGATTTCAAGACGATTTAAACTGTAATTTCAAAATATTATTTTAAAATCTCATCAAAAGCCTTAAACGAATAACGAGTACCCATTTTTCAAACTAGAATTTTCACTAAAAATTTATTAAGGAACATAAATTTACATCACCTAAAACAAAATGTAACAAGAAAATATCAATTTTGAAAACAAATTAAAAGTGAGTAACGAGTACCCGCTCTAAAAATTAAATTTACGTATTTTAAGTATAAATTTTTAAAGCTCAAAGCTCAATTATTCTGAGTTATAAAAAGAATTTCTAGGAAAACCAAAAAAATAATACCGAGTACTCGTGTCTAAAAACATCTTTTAAAGATTTCGGTTGAACTATTTTTATTAGAAAACAGAATTTGCAGTAGAAATTAATTAAAAAAACATCACTTAAGCCAAAATTTATCTAGAAAGTTAAAAATCTAAGAACTAAATAAAAGTGAGTAACGGGTCTATGAATTAAAAAAATATCACATAAACTTAACGAGTACTCGTTTCTATGTGTTTTTAGTGAAAAATTTGAAAGTGAACTAATAGATTTTAAGTGAAATCACGGATTTCTAATATATGTATAAACAATTGTTGATAGGAAATATAAATTCCAAGAACAAACTGAAAGTGAGTAACGGGTACCCGCTTTTAATTCAACATACACCAACAACATAAATTCTTAAAAAAATACATTTCTGAAGTTCAAAATAAAATTATTTCACATTTTACATAAAATTTCTATGAATTTTAAAAAATTATCAAATTTTCTTAAGCTTGAAAACACAGATTTTTCAACATTTCAAAACAATTGTTGATATAAAATATAAATTCTAATAACAAAATAAAAGTGAGTAACGGGTACCCGCTTTAAAATCAATATTTAAAATACTTAAATCATAAATTTCCAATGTTTAAAATACAATTGTATAACATTTTACACAAAATTCTAATGCATTTAAAAAAATTATACCATATAATTAATGAGTACCCGTTTCTTAAAATAGTTTTTATGAAAACTTAAAGGTAAAATCATAACTTTTATGTGAAATTAAAGATTTTTTTAATATTTAAAAACAATTGTTGATAGAAAATTTCAGTTCTGAGAACAAAATAATAGTGAGTAACGGGTACCCACTTTAAAATCAACATACAACAACAAAAATAAATACTTAACATATATTTCTGAAGTTTAAAGTAAAATTATTTAAAAATTTACATAGTTTTTATGAATTTAACAAAATAATCATCTAAAACTAACGAGTACTCGTTTCCAAAAATAGTTTTTAAGAAAATTTCTAAAGTAAAATTATAACTTTTATGTTAAATTATCAATTTTTTAATATTTCAAAACAATTGTTGATGGAAAATTTCAATTTTGAGAACAATATGAAAGTGAGTAACGGGTACCCGCACTCAAATCAACATTAAAATACTTCAATAATAAATTCTTAAAGTTCAAATTACAATTTTTTAATATTTTACAGAAAAAAAAATTTATTAAAATTGAAAAACTAACGAATACTCCTTTCAAAAATAAAACAATTTTTAGAATTAGAATGAAAAATTAGCTTTAAACCAAAAACTCAATTTGTTAAACCTTTTAAAATAATATTAATGAAAATCTAAAAAAATAACCATTAATGTTTAACGAGTACTCGCTTAAAAAATAAAGTTTTCTCTAGAAAAAAGTTAAGTCTATTAAGAGAACCGGGGTTCCTATAGATATTAGATTGTTAATAAATAACTAAAACTCAGATTCATGTTTCTTACTCTTAAAATTAAATAATTTTTATGATAAGTAGGAAATAATTGTAATTCTGCCTTTATTTTATTATTGAATTCATTTCATTTAAATTTTTTTCAAAATGTTAAAAAACCCATAAATTAACAAGAATTTATAAAAATATTATAAGTAACGAGACTTTTGTGCAAAAGCAATTAAGCAAAAGTTACGTCGTTTAAAAGCAAAAATTATATAAGAAATAAATATGAACTTATCAGAAATTTTGCAAAAATAAAGTTCATAAAACAACATTTCATAATGTATTTAAAAACAAATTTTATAATAAAATAAAATTGTGGAAAAAATATTTCGACAGTATTTTTTTTTTCAAACAAATTTATCATATAATAAAATTTTTACAAAACTTATTTTTACTTGCATTCACTTCTTTTTGTCTTTCTTTTATATCTGATTAAATTAAGTATTTTTTTTAATTTTCCATAATTTCCTGTTAACAAAATCCTGAACATTATCTTTATTTCATTTATTTTCCTTTTAATCTGAAGTATTTTTTTCATACATCCTAAGAGTATGCCACAGAAATTGTGTTATATTAAAATATACGGAAATGAAAAACAAACTCACACACGTAAACAAAAGCTCTCACTCTCTTATAAACCAACCAAAACAAAACAGAGACGGAAGTGATTACACATTAGGAAATTAATATAATATGAAAGAAAAAAAACGAACAAACTTTAAAAATTTTAATTTTAAGTAAATAAATGGGGAAAACTCTTGTGAAATATAACAAAAATTACTAAAAATTAACCAAAATTAAACAAATAAGTAATTTTTCTTGTTCATTACTAAAAAGAATTCGTCATTTTCATTTATTCAATATAAGTTATGAATCATTTGTAAATAAATTAATTACCAAAGATAAAAGAAAAACGTATTGAAATACATCAGCCAACAGCATTTTATCTACTTATAACACTCCCCCACATTATTTGCTTTTAAACAGTATAATAGAAAAATCAATAAAAGTTATAAAATGTGGAAAAAAATCGATGAACAATGAAGAGGAGTTTGTAAGGCTTTCTTATTATTAACAAATTTCTGAACTCTAAATTCAAGGAAATTGTGAAAAATAACAAATTTTACCCCAAGTTCAAGGAAATTGTGGAAAATTGCAAAACTTACCAGCGCAAACTTGAAATATTTATTTAGAGAGGGATTTTCGGTTCAAAAACAATTTTGTTGTTAATTATAGGAAACACTTACCTAAAAAGAAAAAGAAGATAATACAAATAATGAGTACAAAATATTAAATTGTTAATGTAAAAAATATTAATAAAATTTTATAATTTTGCTATTTTGTTGGCATGTAGTAACGTCAAATTGTGTTGTTTCTTTATGAATTAAATAATTCATAGTTTTGAAAATATTTATATGTAGATATTTAGTCCAGGCGTTGCCCGTGTTTTTTTAACGCTCTATCGGTTCACACCAATTCTGCAGAAATCTAAATACTTCAGCTCTGAAGATACACTATAAAAAACTTTTGTACAAAGTATGAAGACTTTTCATAAAATATTCTAGAGAAACGCGAGGATAAGTATTTTATTTGTATGGGGGGAGAAATATCCCCCCACATGTATGAAACTACTGCCACTGACCAGATACAAAGTTTGATGACTCTTCATAAAATATCCTAAAGATACACGAGGATAAGTATTTAATTTGTATGAAGGGGGGAAGTTCCCCCCACACGAATCCTATCTCATTTTATCGAAACCACTACCACCGACCAGATTTGTTTTCTGCTAACAAATTTTAATCAATGAAAGTTATACCTTGATAAACAACTACAAGATAACAAGAACTATTTTTGTAAGAGGGGTAAAACTTCCACTTCATGCTCCTGCTCTGAAGATACACTATAAAAATACTTTTCTACAAAGTTTGAAGACTTTTTACAAAATATTCTAAAGATACATGAGAATAAGTATTTAATTTGTATGGAGGGGGGAAAGTTCCCCCCACACGAATTCTATCTCATTTTATCGAAACCACTACCACCGACCAGATTTGTTTTCTGCTAACGAATTTTTGTCAATGAAAGTTATACCTTGATAAACAGATACAAGATAACAAGAATTAACTTTGTATTAGGGATAAAACTTCTCCTGCTCCGATCACTTATTTTTTATCGGTTCAAGCCGATTCTTTAGAAAACTCTATGCTCCTGCTCTGAAGATAAGCTATAAAACTACTTTTCTACAAAGTTTGAACTCTTTTCATAGCATATTCTAAAGATACACGAGGAAAAGTGTTTTATATGTATGGGGGAGAAATTTACTCCCGCACGAATCCTATCACATTTTGTCAAAACTACTAACACTGACCAAATTTGTTTTCTGCTAACGAATTTTAGTCAATGAAATTTATACCTTAAAAAAGGATACAAGATAACAACTATTATCTTTGTATGGGGGGTAAAACTTCCCCTTCTTAGATTACTTATTTTTTTTAATTTTACTTTTATAAAGTATAAAGTTTTTAACTGTTCCATGATAACTAACAAATATTACCCCTTCACGGGCTTGGTTTTAAAATAAAACCTACCATACCCTGGGAAGCCCTATGTTCCGCCAGGAATCCGTTAAATCTTTCAGACGTTCAATTAGTTAAACTTAAAGGTTGTAAGTTCGGCTTAAGTTCATGTCAAAAATTATTTTGCAAAATTATGATTTTTAAATTATAATTTTCACTGCTTCAAAACCAGAGCTAGAACACCATCCGGCCCTGGAGACTTGTTTATGTTGAGGTTCGCTAAAACCCATTTTACAGTACGGGCGCGAAAGAATATCTTTGGCATAGATACTCTTTCGAGCTTGGGCAGAGGTTGAATACTTTCCGAAAAGCGAGAATTTCTTGCAAATACTTCAGCTAAAAGGTAAGCATTATCAAGCGGGTCTGTTAATGTTTGACCATACTTTGAAAGAGAAAAAATTATAGAACTAGCATTATTCTTAACTCGTTTAACGAATGGCCAGAAACTATTGCTGCTCAGAGGAGCAGCAACTAGAATTTAAGCACGAAGACGTTGATCGTACAGAGCTTTTTCACGTCTTAATACTTAGGCACACGTACGTTTTGACTGTTTGCGTTGCAAAGCAATAACTGGATTTTGGTTATTACGCCAGTTTCTCAAACCAACCTCTCGGGATCTAAAAAGAAATTCTAGAACTAGCATTATTCTTAACTCATTCAGCGAACGACCAGAAACTCTTGCAGCCCCGAGAAGCAGAGCTCGTACAAAGCTTTTTCACGTCTTAATACTTTTGCCACACTTACTTTTTGTCTGTTTGCGTTGCAAATCTGTAACTGGATTTTGGTTGTTACGTTAGTTTCTGAAAGCAACCTCTCGAGATCTGACTGCATGTTTGCATGTCTGATTGGACCAAGTTTTCATCTAAGGTTTAATCGAAATATTTTTCACTGGTATGAACATTATCTTTCCCAGTTCAAAAACATTGGAGATCATTTCTGCCGAGGCACTGACATTATTGTCATCTGACATTATTGTCATCAACTCATTGAGATTAGCCCAACGACCTTTTTCGTATAAGAAAGTTAACGTTTCGTGGTTGTTTGTGAAACATTACGAAGTGCGGAGAAGGAAAAAGTGGAGAAAATGGTACAATGATCGGAATTTCCAAGAGGTGCAAGATTCTTGACTTCATACTTGTCTGGATGTGAAGTCATTAACTGGTCCAGGGTGTTTTGTTGGTGGCCTTCAACGCATGGAATATACGTTGGTTCATTCACTAGTTGCTCTAGGTGATTATAAGAGGCGAATAGTTTAACATATTGGCCTTTAAAAGTCGTGTGGCTCGAATGGCGAAGCCAGGATGAGTTGTGAACGTAATTGATCAGCAATTACGATTTAACAGTTCGGGCAACTCTCGAGCATCTTCCAAATTGAATTGAAAAGGGCATCGAAACCAGATAACGTTGTGTCCCTAACCGTGTTTGGGCTTCTGTCAAGTCTTAATACAGTTTAAATTTCAATACAGCTCCTTCTAAATTTCAATTGCGAATCTTCAATATAATAAGTTCCAGTAACATTCAGGTGATTATGCTCGGCGAGTAGCTCAACATATTGGCCTTCTGAAGTCATGTGGCCCGAATAGCGAAGCCAGGTTGAGTTGTGAACATTAAAGTCACCAGGAATTACGATTTTACTGTTCGAGCAACTCTCGAGGATCTTCGAAATTAAATCGGAAAAGCCAACGAAGCCAGAGATAACGTTGTGTCCTTAACAGCTACTTCTATCAAACTTGAAATTTCTAAAAGTCAAAAGTAAAAATTGTTTGACTATATTTAGAAACCACAATTGAAAGTTTAAATATATTTAGAAGCCTTAATTGAAGGTTTGACCATATTTATAACTAAAATCTAAAGTTTTGAATATGTGTAGAATCTACAATCTTAAATTTAACTATTTTTGGAAACCACAGTTAAATATTTGACTATATTTCCGAACCACATATTAAAATTTTGACCATGTTTATGAAATATTTAATATTTATGAATATTTAAAAGAAAATTTTACTGCGACACGTGTTGACAACTCTGTATCACAATTTTAAGGCTGGCAACACTGTGGCTAAAGACTTGCTTAGGAAAACCCCGTTATTTATCGCTAAATGTAAAGGAAATAAAAAATCAAAACAAACCACAGAAGAAAGAGAGAGTGAGGAGTATGAGTAATATTAATGTAAACAAATCTTCTAGAATTGTTTGATGAGTTGAGTTTGAAACACAATCAATGTATGACGTATTTTTTAGACTATATAGAAATAAATGTATCAATTTTGATTAGATTTTTTTGATTGATTGATAACATTAAAGTGTCAATAAATAGAATTTTTTTGTAATTCAATTCTATTAATCATAAAAAAAAATAAATAAAAGAAAAGAATGAAAATAATATCCAATTTATAAAAATTCAAAATAACATAATAATGGAAATTAGAACGCAAATGTTAATTAAATCAAAATAAGAAACCATAAAATATTTACGCATATCAACCGTTTTCATTTAAAGTGTTTTTTGTTGTTTTTTTATGTTTAAATAATAAAATTCATAAAACGCCAAGATTTTTATCAGACAATAGCCAAAAAAATAAAGAAAAAGTACGACAAAGGCGCCCCCATATGGCTTTGTTAAATGTGTGTCACATTAACGGGCGACGGTTGGTCATTAACCCACTTGACAACTTAAAATTCAAAGGGTTAAATCTATAATATTCAAAAGGGGTGACAGAATGAATTGGGGAAAGGGTTAAATGATAATTTAAGGACTTAATTTGGAAAATTGTTTGTAAATGGAGAGACAAAACTTATAAATACTTTTAATAGAGTTATACTACGATGTCTGGAGTATAGGGTTGAATGATTTTGGTTTTGAAATAAAAAAAGGGATGGAGGGAGACATCACTTGGCTAAACATTAAAGCAACTAAAGGAAGACTTTCGGTAAATTTGGTTTGAAGTTTTGACGAACCAATGAAACAATTGAAAACTTAACAAAAAAAAAAAAAACAGCTGACGATAGAAAGATGTCTCTAGAGAACAGCTGACGATAGGAAGATGTCTCTAGAGAACAGCTGACAATAGGAAGATGTCTCTAGAGAACAGCAGACGATATAGAAATATGTCTCTAGAGAACAGCTGACGATAGGAAAATGTCTCTAGAGAACAGCTGACGATAGGAAGATGTCTCTAGAGAACAGCTGACGATAGGAAGATGTCTCTAGAGAACAGCTGACGATAGGAACATGTCTCTAGAGAACAGCAGATGATATAGAAATATGTCTCTAGAGAACAGCTGACAATAGGAAGATGTCTCTAGAGAACAGCTGACGATAGGAAGATGTCTCCATAGAACAGCTGACAATAGGAAGATGTCTCTAGAGAACAGCTGACAATAGGAAGATGTCTCTAGAGAACAGCTGACGATAAGAAGATGTCTCTAGAGAAGAGCTGACGATAGGAAGATGTCTCTAAAGAAGAGCTGACGATAGGAAGATGTCTCTAAAGCTGACAATAGGAAGATGTCTCTAGAGAACAGCTGACGATAGGAAGATGTCTCCAGAGAACAGCTGACGATAGGAAGATGTCTCCAGAGAACAGCTGACAATAGGAAGATGTCTCTAGAGAACAGCTGACGATAGGAAGATGTCTCTAGAGAAGAGCTGACGATAGGAAGATGTCTCTAAAGAAGAGCTGACGATAGGAAGATGTCTCTAAAGAAGAGCTCACGATAGGAAGATGTCTCTAGAGAAGAGCTGACGATAGGAAGATGTCTCTAGAGAACCGCTGACGATAGGAAGATATCTCTAGAGAACAGCTGACGATAGGAAGAGAACATCTGACGATAGAAACATGTCTCTAGAGAACAGCAGATGATATAGAAATATGTCTCTAGAGAACAGCTGACGATAGGAATATGTCTCTAGAGAAGAGCTGACGATAGGAAGATGTCTCTAGAGAACAGCTGACAATAGGAAGATGTCTCTAGAGAACAGCTGACGATAGGAAGATGTCTCCAGAGAACAGCTGACGATAGGAAGATGTCTCCAGAGAACAGCTGACAATAGGAAGATGTCTCTAGAGAACAGCTGACAATAGGAAGATGTCTCTTTAGAACAGCTGACGATAGGAAGATGTCTCTAGAGAACAGCTGACGATAGGAAGATGTCTCTAGAGAAGAGCTGACGATAGGAAGATGTCTCTAGAGAAGAGCTGACGATAGGAAGATGTCTCTAAAGAAGAGCTGACGATAGGAAGATGTCTCTAGAGAAGAGCTGACGATAGGAAGATGTCTCTAAAGAAGAGCTGACGATAGGAAGATGTCTCTAGAGAACAGCTGACGATAGGAAGATGTCTCTAGAGAACAGCTGACGATAGAAAGATGTCTCTAGAGAACAGCTGACGATAGGAAGATGTTTTTGTAGTAGAGAACAGCTGAAGATAGAAAGATGTCTCTAGAGAACAGCTGACAATAGGAAGATGTCTCTAGAGAACAACTGACAATAGGAAGATGTCTCTAGAGAACAGCTGACGATAGGAAGATGTCTCTAGAGAAGAGCTGACGATAGGAAGATGTCTCTAAAGAAGAGCTGATGATAGGAAGATGCCTCTAGAGAAGAGCTGACGATAGGAAGATGTCTCTAGAGAAGAGCTGACGATAGGAAGATGTCTCTAGAGAACAGCTGACGATAGGAAGATATCTCTAGAGAACAGCTGACGATAGGAAGATGTCTCTAGAGAACAGCTGATGATAGGAAGATGTCTCTAGAGAACAGCTGACGATAGGAAGATGTCTCTAGAGAACAGCTGACGATAGGAATATGTCTCTAGAGAACAGCTGACGATAGGAAGATGTCTCTAGAGAACAGCTGACAATAGCAAGATGTCTCTAGAGAACAGCTGACGATAGGAAGATGTCTCTAGAGAACAGCTGACAATAGGAAGATGTCTCTAGAGAACAGCTGACGATAGGAAGATGTCTCAAGAGAAGAGCTGACGATAGGAAGATGTCTCTAGAGAACAGCCGACAATAGGAAGATGTCTCTAGAGAACAGCTGACGAAAGGAAGATGTCTCTAGAGAACAGCTGACGATACGAGTAAGTCCCTTATTTAGTCAAATTCTCAATCGTGAAAGATTCTTTTTATCAAATTCTTATAGTAAGTCCTAAATCTAGTCAAATTCATATTCTCGACACCTTCAATCTTGAGACTTATTAAATAAAAATCTTTAATTTATTGGAAATATCATTTATTAATTTTATCAAGGTTATGCTGATGATCTATTTATTGTAGGTGTTTAAGTTATTTTTTTGTTTAATTCCTAATTAGTCACCCCATTTTTCTTTTTAAGTGAAAATAAATCTCTTGGGTAAATAAGTTTTCTTTACAATTAAATTCATTGTAAATAATTTCTCTTTTATAATTTTTTTAGGTGTCAAGTTGAAATTTCATTTCAATATTTTTTTTTCTTGTTTTTAGTTCGCACATCATTAATTTCGAACGTGATTTATCAATATTTTAGTCATTGATATTGATGATGAGGCAGCGCTTGACGGACACAGAAGTGATGGTTACGATGATGTTGATGCTGGGGATGATGACGTTGAGATGTTGAACAATTTCAAAATTTAATATATAAAATTTAAATAAAATTGTTTGACGGAATATAGTTACAGATTTGATTTAAAATTTTTCAAAAGCAGGTCAAGTTTATTATTAAATAAGAATAAAAGAAATTTGAAAAAAAAAAAGTTTCATAATAAAAAAAATTAATTGTGAAATAAGTCTTCATATCGTCTGTCTTTCCTATCGTCAGCTGTTCTACAGAGACGTCTTCCTATAGTCAGCTGTTCTATAGAGACATCTTCCTATCGTCAGCTGTTCTCTACAGAAATCTTCCTATCGTCAGCTGTTCTCTAGTGTGACATCTTCCTATCGTCAGCTGTTCTCTAGAGACATCTTCCTATCGTCAGCTGTTCTCTAGAGACATCATCCTATCGTCAGCTGTTCTCTAGAGACATCTTCCTATCGTCAGCTGTTCTCTAGAGACATCTTCCTATCGTCAGCTGTTCTCTAGAGACATATTCCTATCGTCAGCTGTTCTCTAGAGATATCTTACTATCGTCAGCTGTTCTATAGATACATCTTCCTATCGTCAGCTGTTCTATAGAGACATCTTCCTATCGTCAGCTGTTCTATAGAGACATCTTCCTATCGTCAGCTGTTCTATAGAGACATATTCCTATCGTCAGCTGTTCTCTAGAGACATCTTACTATCGTCAGCTGTTCTCTAGAGACATCTTCCTATCGTCAGCTGTTCTATAGAGACATCTTCCTATCGTCAGCTGTTCTTTAGAGACATCTTCCTATCGTCAGCTGTTCTCTACAGAAATCTTCCTATCGTCAGCTGTTTTCTAGAGACATCTTCCTATCGTCAGCTGTTTTCTAGAGACATCTTCCTATATCGTCAGCTGTTCTCTAGAGACATATCGTCAGCTGTTCTCTAGAGACATCTTCCGATCGTCGGTTGTTCTCTAGAGACGTTTTCCTATCGTCAGCTGTTTAATAGAGAGGTCTTCCTTTATCATTAGCAGTTCTATAGAGACGTCTTTCTAACGTCAACTCTTCATCTTCCTATCTGTTCTAAGAAGTCTTTTTCCTATAGAACAGCTGACGATAGGCTGTTTTCTCTATAGATCGCTATCAAATACAAAAAATTATATTTGTGAGATATTCTTTTAAATGAAATTAATTTAAATTTTATTTATTTGTTATTTATATTAGTGGCGAACTTTTTTTTTGCAAATTAATGTCTAACATTTAAATTTTTTGTTTTTGTTATTTCAATAATTTGTTTCTTTATTAGTCATTTTACACATATTCACATTAGAACATCGTGGACGCGGCGGACAACGCGGCAAGTGAGCTCTCACAGTCGGCGCTTTTCAAAGTGTCATCCTGTCTTGTTTTCGTTGAAGGCGGCTGACATTTTTTCACACGCAAAATAAATTTATATTATTCATACCTTTTAATACAAAAATAAATTCGCCAATAAATTTAATTATAGCCAAGCACAAGCATTTTTTATATATTTTTAAAATAACTGACGTAAACGGTTGGAAAACAAAGCGTTTAAGTAAATTTAATAAAATCGTTTGTCTTCTCATTCGAAAGGATTAAGTTCTTAAAGCGACTAATTGTGTAAAAGTGTCATTTCACTTTTGAAAAACATAAGAATTGGCATCATTGTCCCTTTGTCATAATTTTGTATTATTGTAATTTTTGCAAATGCTATTGTGTGTGTGTGTGTAAGAGAGTGTGTTCGTGAGGTTTTATTGTTCAGTGATGCCTTATGTTTTGTATATTTAACCAAGCATCAAGTTATTGACCCACATACCTCAAGACCCCAAAAATATAAGAACAAATTATTTATATTTGAATTAATTTCCAAAGAAAACACAATGACCAGCCATTGATGGTCATTGTGTCTACAAATACGCTCGCAAAATTCATTTGCAAATTATATAAATTCACAATAACTTTTAGAGAATGAGGAAGAGAGAGGAAGGTTAAAACAGCTGTTCTGTGTAGAGCCTAATTCCAAATGTCAGCTGTTCTAAATATATAGGAAAGTCTACTTTCTAAAGTCAGTTTTTCTTTATAAAAAGAAGCCTTCTTCTATACGTCAGCTATTCTATGTAGAAAAGTCTTCTTCCTAACGTCAGCTGTTCTATAGACATAATTCACAATAGAACAAAAAAGTGTTGCCGCCTTTTCTTTTTCTGTTTTATTCAATTTCCAACAATTTTGTAAAGAAATGTAAGTGATTTCTTTAGTATAAAGTTTATTACAAAACAATAATGATTTATTTATTGTCAAATAAAATATTGTTAATTGTTTGTTTAAATTTTCTCTTTTTGCCTTATTGTGCTTTTGATTGATTGCTTAACAATTTTGACCTAAAAATTGTGTTTGGTGTTCTCATTTTCTGAATTTCAAATTCAAAATAACAGCTGTTTCATTTCAAAACCTTGAAATTTTCGGAAAATTTACTTATAACATAAAAACAATATTTGCTTAAATTTAACAAAATTTGTTCTTCTGAAAAATAATTAAGAAATTATTATAAACAAAATAAAAATTTTGACAAAGCCAAAAAATCAATAACGTATTGCCATCATTATTCTCCTCCCCCATAATATATACCTGATATCGTAGATAATGACGTTCGAATGTTTGGCGAGAGAATTTTATATGCATTTCTTTCTGTTTCGTTGCGAAAATATTTATTTTGAATATAAAATTGCACCTAAATAAATTATATATTTTTAAAATGAAATCACACACTCATACAAGAGAAATTATTTTTATATTTATTATTAGACAAATATTTAGATTAAAAACCTAAAATTTGTATTCAATAAATTTGGCCTTTGGCCAAAATTGAAAATAAAATTATCGACAATAAAAATATCTAATTTTTTTTTTCTTCTTTTTTGGTTGTTGGTAACTTATTTGTTTGTTTCATTTCAAGAATAAATATTTCGAATGAGAAATATTGGGCCAAGAGCATTTTAAAAAAATAAAAATCTGAACAGAAGAAAAAACTTCTCTAACACATTTTAATAAAATTTATTATAAACTGTCAATTTGAATGAATAACAAAAAAGAATATTACAATAAGACACACAAAAAAAGAGACATGACAAGATGCATTACAGATCAAGAGGAAGGCTTCTCTATAGAGATGACGACAGGAAGACATTTCTAAACAGAACAGATTTTATTAACAATAAATAAAAAAAAATCATTATATATGATTTATTTAAGGAATTGTAATATATATAAATAAAAATTTCCCTTCAACATTGTTGCAAGTGAAATGAAACAAAAAGAGAAACCGCGGCAACACTTTGTTGCTCTATTGTGAATGATTGCTTACTTAATATCATAAAGAAAGTTGCCAGATTATTGTAGATAATAGATGATAATGGAAAGACATTTCTTTAAAACAGATAGAAAGATGTCTCTAGAGAACAGTTGACGATAGGAAGATGTCTCTAGAGAACAGCTGACGATAGGAAGATGTCTCTAGAGAACAGCTGACGATAGGAAGATGTCTCTAGAGAACAGCTGACGATAGGAAGATGTCTCTAGAGAACAGCTAACGATAGGAAGATGTCTCTAGAGAACAGCTGACGATAGGAAGATGTCTCTAGAGAACAGCTGACGATAGGAAGATGTCTCTAGAAAACAGCTGACGATAGGAAGATGTCTCTAGAGAACAGCTGACGATAGGAAGATGTCTCTAGAGAACAGCTGACAATAGGAAGATGTCTCTAGAGAACAGCTGACGATAGGAAGATGTCTGTATAGAACAGCTGACGATAGGAAGATGTCTGTATAGAACAGCTGACGATAGGAAGATGTTTCTATAGAACAGCTGACGATAGGAAGATGTTTCTATAGAACAGCTGACGATAGGAAGATGTTTCTATAGAACAGTTGACGATAGGAAGATGTTTCTATAGAACAGCTGACGATAGGAAGATGTTTCTATAGAACAGCTGACGATAGGAAGATGTTTCTATAGAACAGCTGACGATAGGAAGATGTTTCTATAGAACAGCTGACGATAGGAAGATGTTTCTATAGAACAGCTGACGATAGGAAGATGTTTCTATAGAACAGCTGACGATAGGAATTTGTTTCTATAGAACAGCTGACGATAGGAAGATGTTTCTATAGAACAGCTGACGATAGGAAGATGTTTCTATAGAACAGCTGACGACGTTAGGAAGATGTTTCTATAGAACAGCTGACGACGTTAGGAAGATGTTTCTATAGAACAGCTGACGACGTTAGGAAGATGTTTCTATAGAACAGCTGACGACGTTAGGAAGATGTTTCTATAGAACAGCTGACGACGTTAGGAAGATGTTTCTATAGAACAGCTGACGACGTTAGGAAGATGTTTCTATAGAACAGCTGACGACGTTAGGAAGATGTTTCTATAGAACAGCTGACGACGTTAGGAAGATGTTTCTATAGAACAGCTGACGACGTTAGGAAGGTGTTTCTATAGAACAGCTGACGACGTTAGGAAGGTGTTTCTATAGAACAGCTGACGACGTTAGGAAGGTGTTTCTATAGAACAGCTGACGACGTTAGGAAGGTGTTTCTATAGAACAGCTGACGACGTTAGGAAGGTGTTTCTATAGAACAGCTGACGACGTTAGGAAGGTGTTTCTATAGAACAGCTGACGACGTTAGGAAGGTGTTTCTATAGAACAGCTGACGACGTTAGGAAGGTGTTTCTATAGAACAGCTGACGACGTTAGGAAGGTGTTTCTATAGAACAGCTGACGACGTTAGGAAGGTGTTTCTATAGAACAGCTGACGACGCTAGGAAGACGTTTCTATAGAACAGCTGACGACGTTAGGAAGTCGTCTCTATAGAACAGCTAACGACGTTAGGAAGTCGTCTCTATAGAACAGCTGACGACGTTAGAAAGACGTCTCTATAGAACAGCTGACGACGTTAGGAACACGTCTCTATGGAACAGCTGACGACGTTAGTTAGATGTTTCAGCTGACGACATTGGGAAGACGTCTTTATAAAACAGCTGACGATAGGAAGACGTCATTATAGAACAGCTGACGATGGAGAGACGTCTCTATAGGTAAAGTACATTCTGTTTTACGATTGACAAACTTCCAAATGTAAAATACCATCGTTGTGCATCTTAAAACCTTTGTAAACAAATGTTTTGGGCAAAATCTTAATAATAGTGACCGCATCCCATAAGACATGAAGAT
This sequence comes from Stomorhina lunata, assembly GCA_933228675.1. Lineage (NCBI taxonomy): Eukaryota > Metazoa > Arthropoda > Insecta > Diptera > Rhiniidae > Stomorhina > Stomorhina lunata. The sequence continues at coordinate 16,914,590 of OW121743.1, forward strand.
CTACTTAACGCGTCAAACCAAATCTGTGCTACTGTAGAGGCTTGACAGCGAAAATGGCGGCGACCAATCAATATTGCTTCACAAACGCTTTGATGGAAACCACAGGGAAGAAGGCCAAATATCAAGATTGCTCCACAAGCGATTTGAAGGGAAGAAAATTTCGAGTTGATGGAAAATGTCATAAAAATAAGAGAGAATGAGTAGATAGGAAAGAGGGGTCGGTAACAGCACTTAAATATGAGGTGGTGGTGATAGCCCGACCAAATTTGATATGGTACCAAGTTTGTTTTGGTACAGAAAATGTTTTGCAGGTGACATTTCCATTTAAGGCGTTCAGAGATTAATATACACTTTATTTAATAGCGGTCAAAGTCTTTGAAGTTGACCTTTTAAGAGACATTTACGGTGACGTTATTGAAATCAAACGATTTTACTTTTTTTTATTTGTGGGTTGGAAAAACCGACAATTTTCACACTTAACGATTGAATAAAACGCCATTTTTAAGTTTCTACGTCTTTCAGAAGAAATTTTATTTATTAAATTAACTAAATACTGGAATGATTTGAGTAGAAAAGGAGAGTTTGTTAGACAAATTCTTCTAAATGAAAAACTGAATAATTTAGATTAAACAATTTAGATTTAGAAAAGTGAAATTTGGTAAAACAATTTAGAAGAATTATGACCAATTTAGATCAATTATAACTATTTTGGATAATTTTGACAAATTAGAATTTATAAATTTTACTTATAAATTAGCGAAAATAATTGTTTGTTTAGCAATTCTGTTTTATTATTCAAATATTTATTATTAGAATATTAATGATTTCATTTCTGGTGAATATTTAATTTTATATTTCTTTATTAAATTACGGAAATTGCATGTCAAAACGACGGCTAAAGAGAATGTCAAAAGAATGGCACAGAATGAAATACACAATTGACGTTTGTTCAAAATATGTAAATGTCAAATTCGGGTTAGTTTCGAATACAAAAAACACATGTTTTTCATTTTCATTCAATATAAAAGGAAAATAATACATAGAAAACAAACTAAAACCCTACGCTCTTTAGAACTAATAATAAAAATACTCTCTTTAATGTTCTCACTTTCTTAAGGTAATAAATTTCTCTTTTCTCTTCCTTTATATTAAAGTGATCAGCGTTGTCAACTCAGTGCTTTTAGCACGGTTATTAGTGCTTTTGAAAATTTTTGTCGCGACAAATTTTCGCTTCAGTGCCTAGAGCTTCTTTTTAATGTTTTAAGGGCTTTTTATTTTTGTTTTTTAATATTTTTGGAAAAAATGTACAAAAAGACTAAAACGTGTATTTTTTACAAAATAATTTTTGAACTTTGACATCTAATTTCTGAAAAACTGTTCTAGGTCCATAAATGATTTTTTGCAGTAATAAAGTTTATTATATTGTTTATATAAAACAATTGAAATGATTTTAAAAAATTGAACCAAACTGTCCTTTTTTGGCAAATCAAATTTTGGTGTATAGAAATTTGTCATTTTCAATGAAATCTGAAGTGAACATATGTGGCTTTATAACTACATTTCAGAAAGTAGCAAAGTCGGCTTGATTTTTTTGTTATATGTTCGAAAACTTAAAAATTCCCATTAAAATTTTACCAATTTCGGTCAATACTGTAAGCAGAGTGAATGTTGTACTGACTTTAAAGGTAGAAACACAATTGGGACGAATGACTAATTTCGTCCAGCACGACGAATTCGGCTTTAAAAATTCGTCTTGTATATTCGTCCATTGAACACATTTATGACGAATAAACGTTGCTGACGCCATTTTTGTTTATTTTTCATTAGCACAAATTACACACACTTTCGTACATATCGCGCACTCACAACATTTGCAATATTTTTTTTTTATTATATTCTTTCATTTTTTCACAAAATGAAAATATTTAATTAATTTTATTTGAAATAATTATTTTTTGTTTACAATTTATAAGGTGACCATATTTCACAAAAACACATATAATTTCTTATACCTTACAACAGAAATAGAAATGCAGCCACTCTAAACCAGTTTAGTCGTCGTTCGTCTGCGTATGAAATAGAAATAAACCTATCGCACTATTCGATACGCACGACGAATTTCGTCGTACGCATCTATTGTGAGCACTTTCATATAAACCCATATCTTCTATTTCTAACGACGAATATTCGTTCCGAAAAATTGGTTGTTCGTCCCAATTGTGTTTCATACTTAAATTTGAATTGAAATAATCCTGGAGGGAAATTTTCTACAAATATATAATAAATCTTTAATTATTAAAAAAAAATTCTTATTAAAAAAGTGAAATTTTTTTTAAGAAATATGTAATTTTTTCGATAAAAAAATATACTAAAATTTGTGAATTGATTTCGGCCTAGTGGTGCCGATTTAGGTCAATTTCAATGCCGAATGTCTCAACCAAATTTCATTAATACTTCCTCTAAATTCCATAAAAATAAACTAAAATTTATGGGACAAATCCGGTAGATATACCATAAAATGAGCGGATTTCGGGCAACTTCAATACCGATACCCCCAAATCAAATGTCTGTATAAAAATTGATCAAATTATTTATTTGATCAAATTATCCATTATTTAAAACGGTTTATCCATTTCGTGGTTTCCAAAGTATAGGACTGGAATTCTACATCTGTCAAACTAAGTTGTGAAACCATTTTTTTTTTTCTTTTCAGTTGAAAGTCTGACATTGACGAAAATAAATCGCTTAAGTATTACACAACCGATAAAAATTATCAAAACATACCACAAAAATGGTGATTCGGCAACAGCCACATATCGTGCTTTAAGAGGAGTTTGTGGTTTACATATTCGTCCAACTACGCAAGCAATTGTAAAGAAATTTGAATAGAATGGAGCGGTTACAAATATTGTAAGGCCTGTGCATCATCATTTCGCTCGTTCCGCTGAAAATATCGCTGCTGTAAGTGAAAGTGTAGCCGAAGATCGGAATGTGTCGATTCCTCATCGTTCTCAGGAATAAGGACTGTCTTACGGCAGATTATGGCATATTTTGCAACAACTGAAGCCAGCTGACCATTCACAACGTCGTAGATACGTGGAATGGATGCTTGAACAACAGGCGGTGGACGGTGATTTTTCGAACAAAATTTTCTTCAGCGATTAATCACATTTTTCACTCGATGGTTATGTTAATAAATAAAAATGTCGTGTTTGGGGTTCTAAGAATCCTTAAGTATTTAAAGAGAGGCTATTATATCCAGAAAAAGTCACTGTTTGGTGCGCTCTTTGGTCCGAAGGTGTGATTGGAGCTTACTTCTTCGAAAACGACAATGGAACGAGTGTCACCGTGAATTCGGAGCGTTATGGTCATATGATAACTGACTTTTTTTGCCTGCTATTGAAGAATACGACTTGAAGAATATGTGACTTCAACAAGACGTTGCAACATGCCACACAACTCTAGCGAATATGGCTTTATTGCAAGAGACAATTCCTGATCGCGTAATTTCTCGTCATGGCGATATCAACTGACCATCAAGATCATACGATTTGACACCTTTAAAATTTTTTTTGTTTTGTGGGGCTACGCGGAAAAGGTCGAGTATATGCAGACAAACCTTTAACACTTGAGCACTTAAAATCCAATATTCGTCAAGTTATGTCTAAAATACCGCCCAATATGTGTCAAAAAGTGGTCGAAAATTACTTTAAAAGAATCAATGTTTGCAACATTTCGCGTGGTGGTCATTTAAATGATTTAGTGTTTCACACATAATATCAACGTTCAAACTTTATAAAAAAAAAAAAACAAGTAAAAAAGTGCTATAGTCGGTCAAGCCCGACCATGCGATACCTTTCACCACTGAGGTCACATATCAGTTTTTGTCTATAGAAAGACAAATATTTGCTAAATTTTGTCATTATACAAACGTTTTCTTAAGACATATATATTTAAGCTTTTTTCGTCACTACGACTTATATGAGAGCTAGAGTCAAATGTGGACCGATTGTCTCGAAATTTAACAAATTGATTATGCATAAAAAAATTAACTTTAAATAGTCATCTTCAGATTTACGAGCGTTTTAGTGATTTTTGTCTGCGTTTTAATAGAAGAGTTTGTTTGGGAGCTATGGTCAAATGCGGACCGATTTCAACGAAATTTGCCACAACGATTGTGGCTAACATAAGCAGTATTCCAAAAAACGAGACCTTTGGAAGGTACCCTAAATAATGGACCAATTTGGACGAATTTCAATAGCCACTATGAAATGAATTATACGTGTCAAATTTCATGAAATTATCTTTAGTATTCCGATCTGTACTTTGATTAAAAGGTTTACATGTGGACCCCCATGCTAGCCGTCCAGACTAACATCGTTAAATCGACTCAGGGAACGATTCAAAGTCGATTGGTATACTAAAAGGCCAATATTTCTATGCGTTACATACATCAGCACAAACTTATGATACCCTTTTCATATAAAAAGAAATATCATGAAAAACAAAATATTTTATATGTGTTATATTTACTTTTACTTTTTAAACCGCAAAATGGATAACCCTGTAGAATTTATTTTTGGCCATCAAAAACATGAAAAAAGTTCAGTGCTTTTTTGTGAAAATCACACGTTTTTTTGTTTTGGCGCTTTTTAAAATTTGAAAGTTGACAACTCTGGTTGTGATCGAAAGAGTGTGTACATATTTTCTCTTACTCACTGTTTTTACTGTTCAATTTAAGAGTTTGGGATTAAAGAGTTTTTTTCAAATACCATAAAAAAGTAAAACATTTTGTTCTATGAAATCTTTTCAAAAGGGGAGCTTTGAAAATAAGACCACACGGACTTTTTTCTTTAATAAAAAAAATATTTCTTAAATACATAATCCAATACCTACATTCTTCACTTAGAGAACCGCGATTAACCAGCATCTTGAGGGTTTTGAAAATTTAAGATAAACCCAAAATCTGCATGAGATTTTGTAATAATAAAACACTACAAAATTTTTGTTTTATTTGGAAAATTTTCACAATTTTCTTAAATATTTTCAAAACTTTTTATTATTATTTAAATTTCATTTAATACTCAATCAAACATTTTCTAAACTTTGATATTTTAAAACTTGAAAAGTTTTCAACTTTTTTTTTTGCTATTTATTTAAACAAAAAATTATCGTAATAGAATTTTTCTTTTCAATTCTGTTATAAAACACTCAGGTGCACTTTTTATTTCTTGAATTTTATTTTTAATTCAAAATTATTGTATAATTTTTTTCTCACAAAAATTTTCTTTTTTAAATTTTTTTGTTTTAACAAAAAATTATTTTGAAAAAATAATTTAAATTTTTCATAAAAACATTATAAAAACCCCGAAAAAAAGAGGCGCGTTTCTTCTATTTTTTAAACTGCACGTCGTTCACATTTAATAAAACTGAATATTTTCAAAGAAATTTGAAAAAAAAAAATCCAATTTAACTCATGTGTGAGTTTCCCAAAAAAATAACAAAAAAAAAAACTTAATAGCAAAAATACAACAAAATTTATATATAAAAAGAGCAGCCAACAGCAAAAAAATAACAACTTAAACAGTAGCTAATAGAATAAAAGCAACAACAACAATAAAAGGTATTGAAAATATATAAAAACAAAAGAAAAAATGCAAACTACAAAAACAAATTTCAGTTGTTCGTTTCTCTTTTAGTATTTGCTCTGAGTTGAAATCTCTGGGATGGATACATGGGGATACACAAGTGTTAACAACTGTAGAGATTTTGTTTGTGAAATTAGCGTGTTTTTGAAAGAAAAAGCAAAGACGGAACAAGTAAGAGTGTTATATTCGGCTGTGCCGAATCTTATATACCCACCATCAAGTTGTGTTAAATTTAGAAACATATCTCATATATCTACAAGGGTGCAGCTAATTCAAAATCTGCACCAAAACGAAAAATCGCTAAGCTAATTGGTATTCTTGGTAAAACCTTTGGACTAAATTCGGTTGCCGTAGATTTATAGTTCAACATTTAAAAATATTTTAGTGGTTTCAAATTTCAAAATTCAAAATTCGGTCTCATAACCGGGTATAGTTTTTAATTAATAAGTTGTTAAATACTTTTCGTTGTGATTAATATGTAGTTAGGCTAAACACGTTAATAGTAATACGACAGGTCCATATATTTCGTTATGAGTTCCTAAGTCTGGGCTGAACATTGATTGATGTCTATCAAATTTCATAGGTGCAATCTTAATATAATGAATGTACCTCCAAATCTTTTTGATTGCAGATATAAAAAGGGGATAATATATATATAAGAATTATAGCCAAATGTTGACCGATTTTTACAAAATTTTATACACTGGCTGGTATATATATAGAGCTTATTCTTGCAAAATTTAGTGGCCATAGCTATCACAGTTTCTAATTTTATAGCTTTTAACTGGCCTTTGCTAAAATATTTGGTTTCCGTGAGTGTTTTTCACATGAAAGCTAAAGTCAAATATGGACTGATTCCTATAAAATTTGATAAACTGATCAAAAATTGCATAAAACTTTCCTATTTTAAATTTAATCGTCATAGCTATTACAATTGTATTCAATTTATCAGCATTAATGTGTTTCCCGGGGCGGGGTTATATGGGTGCTCTAACTAAATTTGAACCGATTTTGTCCATTTTCAACACACATCTTTTTCAAGATATCCAAAATACTTTTGTAAAATTTTGTTCCTCTAGCTCTTTTCGTTAAGGCGCTATCGTGCTTTTATCTGACGGACAGACGGACATAAACAACCTTTTCTTTATGTATTTTTGTGTTTCCATAAGTTTTTTATATGGGAGCTATGGTCAAATGGTGACCGATTGTGAAAAAATTTTGCACACTGGCTGGCATTGACATAAGACTTCCTTGTGCTTAATTTAGTCTTACTAGCTCTTGTAGTTAAGGAGCTATCACGATTTTATCTGACGGAAAGACGGACACAAATCCCCTTTTCTTTTTGAATTTTTGTGTTTTCGTAAGTTTTTTATATGGGAGCTAGGTCAAATAGTGACCGATTGTGACAAAATTTTGCACACTGGCTGGCATTGATATAAGACTTTCTTGTGCCAAATTTAGTGGTTATATCTGTTATACTTTTAGATTTATTGGCATTTAAGTGTATTTTGGGTGAAATTTAGCCTGTTTTCGTAAGTTTTTTGTATGGGAGCTATGGCTAAATGAAATTTTATATGCTGCCTAGTGCTTATCTAAAACTTCTAGATACCAAATTTTGTCATCATAACTGTCATAATTTGTCATTTATTAGCAAATAAGCGATTAGCCTAGACGAGGTTATACGGGAGCTATGGCCAAATGCTAACCGATTTTGCCCAATTTCAATACCAAAATTTTCTCATAGATAAAGAATGTTTTTGCTAAGTTTCAGTTAGCTAGCTCTTTTCGTTTAGACGTTATCGTGATTTCAACAGACAGACAGACAGACGGACAGACAGACGGACAGACAGACGGACATAGCCCAATCGTCTTAGAATTTCATAAGGATTCAGAATATATATCGTTTTTGATTTTTGAACCAATATTAAGGAAATTACAAACGGAATGACAATCTCAATATACCCCCCATTCTTTTTGATGGTGGGTATAAAAATAGATCAGTGTTGTACAAAATCTCAGCAATACAGAAATTGGTTTGCAAAATTCGGGCAATTTTTATGATTTTGCAATGATAAATTTAAAATTTTGACCCCGGGAAAGAAAGGGTTAATTTTTTACAATATAAAAAAAACAAGTAAGAGTGTTACATTCGGCTGTGCGAATCTTATATACCCACTATCAAGTTGTGTTAAATTTAGAAACATATCTCATATATCTACGAGGGTGTAGCGAATTCAAAATTACCAAAAAGACCAAATTGGAAAAAAATTGTAATGCTAGTTGTATTGTTGGTAAAATATTTGGACTAAATTCGATTGCAGCAGCTTTATAGATCAACATTTAAAAGTATTAAAGTAATTTCCCTAATATTTACTTAGCACAAAATTTAGTCCCATAGCATTAATAAGCTGAGTACCTGGTTGACCGAGCCTTGCTCGGGGCTTTATGATAAGCATTTTGAGGCAAATTTTAAAGTTTTTATATATTTTATTTTATACAGTTACCGTTTAACTCATTTTAAATAATTTTGAAAATTGGTCATACCAACAGAAACCTCCGTCGACTCATGCGCAACAAATTTGCTAAAGATTATAGTCTGATCAAATGCACAGTTTACGATTTAATTCATTTTGAGTAATTTTCAGTGGCGCCACCTGTCGGACTTTGGTCATTCCAATTAATAAACTTTCGTCGGATTATCTGCAATAACTTTGCTAAAAATTATAGCATGATTAAATGTACAGTTTACGATTAAATTGACTTTAAGTAAATTTCAGTGGCGCCACCTCTCGAAATTTCTTCATACCAACCAGAGAACTTCACTTGCTGATTAAAAAACATTCAACAATAACAAAGGCACAAAAAACTTGTCTTTTATTTGTAAAAGATCAAACTTGCCTACACACACTCTTTTGCTGTTCATTTTAAAGCAACCGAACATATTTCCCTTCATTGAAAATGATTTTCTTTAAACTGGGAGTGAATGAATTAATCAAACTTGTTCGAACTTGTATACATGTTGTTCATTTTAAGGCAATCGAACAACTCGCATGTTGAATAAAGTCTTATTTTTGTCATAGGTCGAATCAAACTTGTCCATTCGTGTGCTTTGCTTTTCCACTAAACATACAAAAATCTGATAAACATTGAAATGCAAAAAGCAAGAAATCATTGTGTATGAATTTGTTCAAAGGTAAGATCTTTTTTTTATTTTAGTTTACATTGGTTTTTGATGTCTATTCGTATTGCCTAGACAAAATAGGTAATTTTTGTAAGAAAATGTTAATTTAATTTTTTTATAGAAAAACTTACGTTTTCTATAGAAAAACTTACTTTTTCTATAGAAAAACTTACTTTTTCTATAGAAAAACTTACTTTTTCTATAGAAAAACTTACTTTTTCAATAGAAAAACATACGTTTTCTATAGAAAAACTTACTTTTTCTATAGAAAAACTTACTTTTTCTATAGAAAAACTTACTTTTTCTATAGAAAAACTTACTTTTTCTATTGAAAAACTTACGTTTTCTATAGAAAAACTTACTTTTTCTATAGAAAAACTTACGTTTTCTATAGAAAAATTTACGTTTTCTATAGAAAAACTTACTTTTTCTATAGAAAAACTTACTTTTTCTATAGAAAAACTTACTTTTTCTATAGAAAAACTTACTTTTTTTCTATAGAAAAACTTACTTTTTTTCTATAGAAAAACTTACTTTTTTTCTATAGAAAAACTTACTTTTTTTCTATAGAAAAACTTACTTTTTCTATAGAAAAACTTACTTTTTCTATAGAAAAACTTACTTTTTCTATAGAAAAACTTACTTTTTCTACTGAAAAACTTACTTTTTCTATAGAAAAACTTACTTTTTCTATAGAAAAACTTACTTTTTCTATAGAAAAACTTACTTTTTCTATAAAGAAAATATAAACGTATTTTTTACTTAAAAAATAAAATATTTTCTATAAAAACGATTGAATGTTTAGCATAAAAATAATTTTTCTATATATTCCATCTCACTGTGTATATATATATATTTTTCTGAATAACTCTTATTGCTCTATTCAATTATACAATTAGAATGTTATATAATTGTTATATAATATATATAATAATTATACATTCACATTTTTCTCTATTTACTACGTCAATTAAAAAGTCACCAAACTAATAAAAAAAAAAACTTATAAACCACTGTGCATTTTCCAATGCGTATTCCTTCTAATTTTGCCTTTGATAAACAAATTCAAAATGATGAAAAATTCAAATAAGCTCACTTATCAATGTTGAATTGTAAATGTTGTTTGTATTGTTGGCATATTATATTGCTCAATTCTTATAGACGTTCGGTTCAAACATGTTGTGTGTGTTAATGAGAATAAGATCGTTTGGACACGATGAATTTACTGCAAGCCCTTCTCTTGCCTGTGCGAACTTGTTCATAAAATGCTTTTGTTAATTATTCACAAAATCAGAATTTGATGTGTACAGTAGAATGAATATGATTTTTAATCACGTTGAATTTTTCTTTATTCTTTAAAATGAACAAAAATTTTTGTGTTGAATGAAATCAAGAAATCCCGTGATTTTGAAGTTCTCTGATACCAACTAAGAAACCTTCGTCGGCTCATGTGCAACAACATTGCTAAAGATTATAGCATGACTATATGTACAGCTTACGATTAAATTGACTTTGAGTAATTTTCAGTAGCGCCACCTGTCGGAAATTATTCACACCAATTAAAAAGCATTCGCCGGCTCATGCGCTACAACTTTGCAAAAGATCATAGTATGATCAAATGTACAGTTTACGATTTCAATAATTTTTAGTAATTTTCAGTGGCGCGACCTGTCGGAAATTCGGTTTACCAACTTAAAAACCTCCGCCGGCTTATCCGCAACATCTTTGCTAAAGAGCATAACATGATCAAATTCACAGTTTACTATTCTATAAAGAACATACATACAGACAAACATTCATTTGTTTTAAAGTTATAACATTACTAATTTTTTCCCCTTTTTATCCCCTAATTTCAAAAAGTTCCATATGCATAATTGGTACTTCTTTGGTACCAATTGAATTCGGTACATTTTATTAGAAAGCAGTTAACATAATTTTCCTATTCATATTACTTTTGTAGATGGTAAGTTATCAGTTTATCCCTTTTTTACACATTTTGGCCACAAAATCAAAAAAGTACCAAATACTTGTTTAATATTTCTTTCACATCTATTGATTGCAGTACAAAGTTTCTTTCTATATTCTTTAGTTTAAAATATAAGAGTGGGTTAAAAAGGTGCCAAAAAAACTATTTTCACCCTTTTTTACCCCTTATCGGACATAGTTTCAAAAAAGTACCAAACACCTGTCCATTTATTTTCATAGCTGTTTAAAACGTAATTTAAATTTTGTTTCTATACTTATTACTTAAGGAGATATAGCGTTTTCGGTTTTTTTCCCTTTTTACCCGTTTTTACCCTCTTAGAGGCAAAGGTTCCAAAAGTCCCTTCTTCTTCGACCTATACATCAAAAAAGACACCCACTGTCCAAATTTTATCAAAATCGTTAGAGCCGTTTTCGAGATAGTCATTCTATATATATATATAAATACATACAATTATTGCTCGTTTAAGAATATAAGATATGTATTTAGGATAAACATGCGGAACCAAATTATGTTTAATCTGTTGCTCCATTCCGATCTCAGTTGAGGCAGAACGACAGAACTTGTTTGACCGCCTAATACAACATTCATGCGATAACGCGAAATCGCTGAGTTGGTGGCGTCTTTATGAATGTTGTTTAATGCTGCCATGACCGAGGTATGATCTGAAGGATCAAGTACATATTTCCGTATGCTATCCTCATACACGCAAAGATGTTTCCAGCAACAACAATATATTCACTGAAATTCTGTTATGTACAATGGCTGCAATTAACGGATTCACCTCCGAAAGCAAAACAACTGCCATGATCATTGAACATATAGGGAGTGGAGTGATAGCTATATAGCTTAATGCTGCTCAAATAAAAGACACAGCTTCTTTGTGAAGTCGATATCGTCTTCCTGTCGTAAGTATGTCCCACTTTAGCATCAACTTAATAAACTAGTTCGCAATAGTCTTTGATTTCATGAATTAGCATGGAATAAACATCGTGGCAGTCCAAGAAACAAAGCTATATAACACCAGTAGTCTTTGGAGTTGTAATGGATACAACGTTCTAAGGTACCTCTTTTACCAAGAGTAACGGTGGGAACTTAGCGTTCATTCTGCATCATTCAGTGTAATACAGATCCATTCTAGATGATCAAAACAACAACGAACCTAAACTTCGAACACCATGGAATTGCAGTCAGGTCTAGAGATTGAGATACACAATGTATACATTACTCTAGTTACCAGTATTGTGGAAACAAGCATCACTATCGTAAGCCCAAGTCTGCAACATGGCGAGCATTATTACCCTAGACGACCTAATGATGCTATATTTCTGAGCATTGTACCTATACGAACCAGTGAAAGTCAGACTGGATGCGTTCATCGCAAATTTTGCGATCTACCTACACCCTCAGAAGCACGACCGCAGAGAATATGTTTCAAAAAATACTCTCAAGAAGCAGCTGACCGTTTTATATCCGCAGAGCCAGCAGAACAGCGTGACGATATGCGTAGATCCAGCCTCAGAGATCACGGAATTCGAAAACTTTATCTAGATATTAGAAAATTATCTACGAATTTAGAAGGAACAAGTAGACAGATTACTTAAAAGCTTTTAATATGAGCTTTGTATCTGGTAAAGTAAGGTCTACCGTCATATCTCCCACGAGGAGAGGGAGGATTGCATTAACTTTGGTTAAAGATATGAATAAAAGAACAATATTGTGGAAGGTTTACAGTATTTAGGTTGAAATATTACTTTAAAATCTGCAATATGAGCTTTGGATCTGCAAAACAACTTTCGGTTGCGAATTATTTTGGCAGCAAATTAATAGAGCACCCCGAGAGATATGACTAAAAGAACAATAGTGAGGAAGGTTTACATTCTAAGTTTAAAATCTGCAATTACGACCCAGATCTGGTAGCAATACCTAGTTAGATTCTAGGAAGCTTGCGAATTATTTTGACAGCTAATTTATAGAGAATTCCTAGAGAGATATGACTAAAAGAACAAATGCGACTTTAAAATCTGCAATATGAAATACGGATCAGGTAAACTACCTACCATCATATCTCCCACGAAGTGAGATAATAGGATTGGAATAACTTCTGGTAGCAATACGAAGTTAGATTCTAGAAGGCTTGCGAGTTTATTTGGCCGCCAATTAATAGAACTCCGCGTGAGAGATATGGCAAAAGGAAGGTTAAAAGTCTTTAAGTTGATAGTACCTATACTTTAAAACCTGCAATATGAGCTCCGAAGCAAAGCAAGATGATAGGATTGAAATAAGTTTGGGTAGCAATACCCAGTTAGATCCCAAGAGGAGGGAAATTCATTCTAACAGCCATCTATTAGAATACCGAGAGGGAGAAATATGGCTAAAAGAATAAAAGTAAGAAACGTTCGCAGTATTTTAGCTGATGACCTACCATTAGTCATTCTGTCGAGAAACTTTGCAGAGGCCGTCAATAATGCAAAATCATCTAAAACACTTGGCACTAACAAAATTTCAATGTTGTAGCTTAAAAACCTAAATGCACTAGGAGTAGAGTTTTAACTTTTATCTTACAAGTTTATTGGTATCCGAGGCATACATTGACGAGCTTTGAGATAAAATTAATAGATATTTAAGGGACGTAAACGTATTTTTCACTGCTAGGAATCTAAAGTTATCTCCAGCCAAATTTTCGCCAACTCTCTTTACCGCATGAACGAAGGAAGCATTGCTGAAACTGTCATTAGAAATGACATTCGACAGCATAAAATTGTCCTCAGCTCATATCTCGTTAACTTGCGATAAACTACAGGGAAGGAATAAGGTTCTCAAGTTCACTAGAAGGCAGCACTTCGGGAAAAGACAAAGAAACCACAAAGCAAATGTTAAATTAGTGGCAACTTATGTTGTTATGTAGTCTCTAAGTGTAAGCGATGCCTAGTGGAAAAAAAACCAGAGCTTTCGATATGCTACCAGGACAGTAACAGGCTGCTTTAAAATATCCTTAGAAAGCCAACTATATAAGAAGACGAAGGCCCTACCTCTTAAGGAACATAGCCACAAACAAATTAATAGATTCTGGGATGTCATCGGAGGAGTCATCCGAAACACCATCTACATATGTACATCCCCCCTCATAGTAAAAAAACTCAATAATCAGGTAGACTTCGGAGTGTACTCCAAATATAATAACTCACAAAGGCTAGCTGATGACTCTTTTTCTGACAATTAAGGAAGTAGCAGATTGTCTGCGATGATGTATATACCCTGCCATTAAGTCAATATTAAGGTGTCATTAAGTCCATGATTTTTGTCTATCTGAATACAACATTAACCCTGGATTGATGCAGTATCGCACTTGTTCAACAAGAGGGTATTAACTCAAAATTTTTAAATTTTCACTTTTTAGAAGAAATTGATGTGTAGTGGTCTTATCTACCCATCGTAAAAATCTGACATCATTTTCACTATAATTTCGCCAAAAAACTACAGTTTTACCCCTCTTCTTTATATGAAAGTAGTAGTAAAATAAAATAGTTTTTTGACTCTACTGAAAATTTTAAAATTTTGAGTTAATACCCTCTTGTTGATCAAGTGTGATATATGAGTGCCGAGGCCCTATGTTCCACAAGGAATTAAAGGACTAAATATATATATATATATGTGGGCTACAGGAAAATACTAGTGAATTTAAGAAATAAAAATGTGTTTTTCGAAGTTATAAAACGCGAATCTGAACAAAGAATGTATTGACGCTGAATCTACATTTCAAATCACATCAACTTGACATCACTGTTTTCTTGAACATTACGACAATACGCAAATCAGCACTAAAACATTACATGTAAACTTAAGACCCAATCGTCAAAAGTATATAGAAAAAAATTATCATAAATGAGCGCAATATTAAAATTTTTACAAATCGAAAGAACAGAGAACAGCCATAGGGTGCAGAATGTATGAAAGAAAAACTATAAATATTAGACAAAATCAAAAATGAAACGAGTGGAGTAAAATTGAAATAAAAACAAATTAGAAAGATATAGAAATGTATGAACAGAAAAATCAATGATACAAAACACAAGTTCAACTTGATTTAAGGAGGTCGATGGAAGCCAAACGCACAGCAGAATAGTTTGTTTTTATTAATATCTGATCGAAGAATGCAAAAAGTTAAAATAAAATACAGTAAAATCACCATAATTCATAAGAAATTCAATTGGTTATTAAAATATTAGAATCAGATTCATTTTGAATTCCTCAACATCTGGTAGCATAGTTAAGTATTAGTAAAGTCACTAATATGGCAACCACGTTTTACAACAAAGCAGCAGCAGAGAATTTAACGGCGAACAAATTGTTGGCGACGTCATTTTAAACCTACGGCGGCTGTCGTTTGCCATTGGAACTCATGAATGGTCCTCAAATTTTATATTTTTCCCCCGAAATTTTGTTTTTATTATTTTGATTTATTGCATGACTGCGACTCGTGTAGCTTTAATGAGCATGAGTGTGCTTAAATGTTTTTTTGGCTTTAAATGTATCGAAATAAAAAACAAAAAAGAGTTGCGTGCAATTTATTTTTATACTCTAGTCGCAATATAAACACAGGCGAACGAACGCATTATATTTTAAGGCAGGGATGGATAGTTAAGTATTCGATGTAGAGCATTGACGGAAAATTAACATGAAGTAGACTAAATTAATTGCACTTAATTAGACTTTGAACTTCGTTGTGATACACCGAAAGCTAATAAAAAGTATTATAGATCCCAGACTCTTAAACCATCCAAATCGCTTTAAAAAATTCTTAAACTGGAACTAAACTAGAACTGAACTAGAACTGAACTAGAACTGAACTAGAACTGAACTAGAACTGAACTAGAACTGAACTAGAACTGAACTAGAACTGAACTAGAACTGAACTAGAACTGAACTAGAACTGAACTAGAACTGAACTAGAACTGAACTAGAACTGAACTAGAACTGAACTAGAACTGAACTAGAACTGAACTAGAACTGAACTAGAACTGAACTAGAACTGAACTAGAACTGAACTAGAACTGAACTAGAACTGAACTAGAACTGAACTAGAACTGAACTAGAACTGAACTAGAACTGAACTAGAACTGAACTAGAACTGAACTAGAACTGAACTAGAACTGAACTAGAACTGAACTAGAACTGAACTAGAACTGAACTAGAACTGAACTAGAACTGAACTAGAACTGAACTAGAACTGAACTAGAACTGAACTAGAACTGAACTAGAACTGAACTAGAACTGAACTAGAACTGAACTAGAACTGAACTAGAACTGAACTAGAACTGAACTAGAACTGAACTAGAACTGAACTAGAACTGAACTAGAACTGAACTAGAACTGAACTAGAACTGAACTAGAACTGAACTAGAACTGAACTAGAACTGAACTAGAACTGAACTAGAACTGAACTAGAACTGAACTAGAACTGAACTAGAACTGAACTAGAACTGAACTAGAACTGAACTAGAACTGAACTAGAACTGAACTAGAACTGAACTAGAACTGAACTAGAACTGAACTAGAACTGAACTAGAACTGAACTAGAACTGAACTAGAACTGAACTAGAACTGAACTAGAACTGAACTAGAACTGAACTAGAACTGAACTAGAACTGAACTAGAACTGAACTAGAACTGAACTAGAACTGAACTAGAACTGAACTAGAACTGAACTAGAACTGAACTAGAACTGAACTAGAACTGAACTAGAACTGAACTAGAACTGAACTAGAACTGAACTAGAACTGAACTAGAACTGAACTAGAACTGAACTAGAACTGAACTAGAACTGAACTAGAACTGAACTAGAACTGAACTAGAACTGAACTAGAACTGAACTAGAACTGAACTAGAACTGAACTAGAACTGAACTAGAACTGAACTAGAACTGAACTAGAACTGAACTAGAACTGAACTAGAACTGAACTAGAACTGAACTAGAACTGAACTAGAACTGAACTAGAACTGAACTAGAACTGAACTAGAACTGAACTAGAACTGAACTAGAACTGAACTAGAACTGAACTAGAACTGAACTAGAACTGAACTAGAACTGAACTAGAACTGAACTAGAACTGAACTAGAACTGAGCTAGAACTGAACTAGAACTGAACTAGAACTGAACTAGAACTGAACTAGAACTGAACTAGAACTGAACTAGAACTGAACTAGAACTGAACTAGAACTGAACTAGAACTGAACTAGAACTGAACTAGAACTGAACTAGAACTGAACTAGAACTGAACTAGAACTGAACTAGAACTGAACTAGAACTGAACTAGAACTGAACTAGAACTGAACTAGAACTGAACTAGAACTGAACTAGAACTGAACTAGAACTGAACTAGAACTGAACTAGAACTGAACTAGAACTGAACTAGAACTGAACTAGAACTGAACTAGAACTGAACTAGAACTGAACTAGAACTGAACTAAAACTGAACTAGAACTGAACTAGAACTGAACTAGAACTAAAACCGAGCCAGAACTGAACTACAACCTTAACTAGAAGTCTTACTCCTACTGCCACCCGTTCTATATAGAAAAGTCTTCCTCCTATCGTCATCTGTTCTATATAGAAAAGTCTTCCTCCTATCGTCTTCTGTTCTATATAAAAAAATCTTCTTCCTATCGTCATCTGTTCCATATAAAAAAGTCTTCCTATCGTCATCTGTCCTATATAGAAAAGTCTTCCTATCGTTATCTGTTCTATATGGAAAAGTCTTCCTATCGTCATCTGTTCTATATACAAAAAGTCTTCCTATCGTCATATGTTCTTATAGAGAAGTTTTCCTATCATCATCTGTTCTATATAGAAAAGTCTTCCTGTCGTCATCTGTTCTATATACAAAAAGTCTTCCTATCGTCATCTGTTCTATATAGAAAAGTCTTTCTATCATCATCATCTGTTCTATATAGAAAAGTCTTCCTCCTATCATCTTCTGTTTCATATAGAAAAATCTTCCTATCGTCATCTGTTCCATATCGAAAAAGTCTTCCTCCTATAGTCTTTAGTTCTATATAGAAAAGTCTAGAGCTTAACTGGAACTGAATTAAAGAAATTGTAAACAATAGTATACTTTTAGGCGAAATAATTTAAATTAATTGCTAAATTGTTTTAGCATTTCGAAATGAAAAACTGTAATTTCGAATGACACATTTACCTCGAATACAAAACAACAGAAACTTTCATGACAATTTTAATTAAATTAATAATAAACCCACAAGTTCGTATGTAGCATTTAATATTAATGACCGCCAGGTAAACATTTAGTTATAATAGAATTATAAAAGTTCCTGTTTCAAAATTGGGTTTTCCACGAAAATTTTATAAATAAGAAATTAAATCACTCGTTTTTCTTATTAACTAAAATTTGAAATTAAAAATAAGAGTGAAATAAGGAGGAAATGAAATGACTTACTGCTTGTTTTAACGCCTCCCAATACTAAATTTGGTGACTGCTTATTGCCCTCAGCGAATGAGGTTGTCCTTGGACGCCCACTCATGTCGTCGTCCGCGTCGTCGGCTGCGACTCCTAATGCAGTGGTGCCTTTAGAGGGTTTATCAATGCCGCCTGATGCCTGCGTGTTGGCTGCTTTTATTATTAACTCGGGGGAGAAGGAAAAATTCTAATAATTTTGTGGTTGTTGTTGGAGATGGAGTTGGTGGTGGTTGTGGTGATGGTATCGGTGTTGTTGGTGTTTTTCTTTTTCTTAATCAATTTGCTAAATTACAGGTGTTTTAAGAAGTTTAAAAGTCTTAAATTTTGGCTAGTGCGAGTTTTGAAGCCAAAATTTATTGTTTTTTTATGAAAAATCAATTTTGAAAAATTTGTGTTATGCCTCAAATTGAATTTGAAAAGTTTTCTTCTGCAGGAAATATTCAAATTTAAAAGCTGTAAAGAGAAAAGAAGAGAAAGTAAAAGTTAATAAATTTTTCAAAAATATTTTTAGATTTAGGCTAAATAAATTTACAATTATATTAATCTTTAACAAATATAATTAAGCCTATAAATATATAAGACACATTTTGAGGGATCTTAAGCCCTTAAACTCATCAAGAATTTGGGTGTACAGCAAACAAACAATTTGTAAAATTTGCATAATTTTAGGAGTCAAAGTTTTCGTTGAGCCTAAAAGTATGCTAATTGTTTTTGTTGGTAAGGATTAATTCTTAATAAATCAATAATCAAAAGCTAAAATCATAAATTTAAGTTGTTTGCCTTGCCTTTGAGGGGATTAAAGAGATTTGAGTTTGTTGCTTTAATTTATAATTGACTTTTTGAATCCCTTAAATATGCAATACTTGTATAGGGTGGCGCATAAGTAACGTTAAGATTTGATCAGTGAATACATTTTTTAATTTAAGTCTTTTTTTTCGTCCCTTTACAGAATTAACTAAATAATACTTGGGAAATTTATGATGGAAAGGCTTAGCACAGAACAAAGAACCAAAGTTGTTCAATTTTACTTTGAAAGTCAGCATTCGATTATTCAGACACAAAGATCATATCGAAATTTCTTTCATGTTCGAAATGCTCCTAGCGCTCCAACAATTTACCGATTGGTTCAGCGTTTTGGGCAACAAGGGGCTGTCTGTGATCTTCCGCGTGCTGGAAGACCTCGTGCAGTTCGAAATGAAGTGAGGATTGCTCGAGTGCAATCAAGTATTGAGGAAAACCCCGAAACTTCCACCAGGCGACGTTCTCAGCAGTTAGGGATGTCTAGGCGGTCTTTGCAAAGAATTCTACATATGTTACATCTTTTCCCATATAAGATGCAATTGGTTCACGAGTTAAAACCAAATGATGCACAAGAACGCATTCAATATAGTCGCCGTTTTTAAGAATTGTGCCTAGAAAACAACGAGTTTATTCACAAACTCATAATGAGCGATGAGGCTCATTTTCACCTAAATGGTCACGTGAATAAACAAAATTGCAGAATATGGGGCAGCGAAAATCCAAGAATAATTGTTGAAGATCAAATGCACCCACTTAGATGCGGAATAACTTCAGAGAGGATCATTGGACCATATTTTTTCGAAAACGACGAAGGAGTTGCGATTAATGTGAACGGCATTCAATACCGGGAAATGATTGAAAATTTGTTAAGGCCAGCGGTGCAGAACTATCCAGATTTGTGGTTCCAACAAGATGGAGCCACAGCTCACACAGCTCGTCCAACTATGGCTATCCTGCGCGAAATTTTTGGCAGTCGAATAATATCACGTTTTTCTGATTTTAAGTGGCCACCACGTTCGCCTGATTTAACGGCTCCCGATTTTTTTCTTTGGGGTTACCTAAAGGGTAAGGTATATGCCAATAAGCCTAGAACCATCCAACAACTTAAGGCCAATATCCGAGAAGAAGTGGGGGCGCTGGGACCTGAAATTCTAAGAAAAGTTATGGAAAATGCTTTGGAAAGATCACGTCAGGTAGAATCAAACAATGGGCTACATTTGAAAGATATTATCTTTAAAACATAATGTGAACATATTTCCAAACTATATTCTAAATTTTAATAAATGCCAACGTTAAATAAAAGCAGAAAGAAAAGAGTTATACATTGAAAAAATCTTAACGTTAGTTATGCGCCACCCTATACAATCGTTAGGTATCTAAAGAAACGAATGGGTGGATGGTAAGAAGTGGTTTTCTAAGTTTAAAGGAGGCAAAATGAGCATTGAACAGGCAGTGGAGGCCTAAAAGAGGCTGACACCAACATAAAGTCTGCCGAGTGGACTTTACGTGATGAGTCGAATTTAAAGCGTGGAAAAAAGCAGCAGTCGACTGTCAAGGACATGATTATTTTGGGATGGGTATATTATTAGTCGACTACGTTAAAAAGAGAAAAGCATCAACAGCGACTATGGCACAGGCTTATTGGAGCGTTTGAAGTTATCGCGAAAAGAATGGCCAAAATTCAATGAATTGCATCCGCATCGACTGAATTCTGTTCTCACACCTAAAAGAATTAGGACTGGAAAGAAATATAGCGCCGATGAAGTGGAAATCGCTAAAACTAAGGCTTATTTTGAGGCCAGACTGATCAACACTGATCAACTCGTTATCCTCTGTTATGTGTTCGCCATAGCTAGACCGATCGTGGACAGTATAACTCTAAGCGCATCATGAATTAAATATATGTAGCACTTCAGCATTGGAGTATCTTCCTTGCATAGTAACGAAGCGATCACGTAATATGGATGGTTAGTCCTCCATCAAAAAACCCTATCCCAGATAGATCAATCATCTGGCTGATGATTGGAGGAACATGTAACCTAAGATCACTCTAACCTACAGCGTTGACATCTTCGGTTTAAGTAAAATTGCAAAGCGCCCTTTTATCATATAAATTCATTTTTGCGTGTCTGCAAACCGCAAGACTATACTCCAAATTTGGAAAATATAGATTTCGAAATATAGTGCAATGCTATGTCCCAACTGAATCTGAATATGATGAATCAAAATATACAATCTAATCCCGATTTGGTTGAGTCGTACGCTCTTCTGCCGAAAGTGGATATTAAGATTATTATTGAAAATGCGCAAAGCTGGTTATAACAATTTATATTCTGCCATGGGCAAGCAAGGACTTGGCGAGACGAGAAATGACAACGGCGATAGGTTGGTGGATTTATGCACTAGAAATAGGTTAGGTTTCGAATTGGGCACAGGAATACTCGTAGATAGAAATACACATGAGGATCAAGCATGGGCACTTGCCCAGGCAGATGAAGCTATTCATGGAGTTTTTGAGTGAAAGATTCAAATCTTTGGACCAGTCTGCGTCAATAATGAATATCGACATCGAATGAGCCATCGAGGCATGAGCCATGAGGCATCGACATAGTGACACGCATTAAACAACAGCGGTTGCGTTGAAATGTGGTGCGAATGGATAAAAACACTCCAGCAGGAAAAGAGTTCGAAAATAATTCCGAAGGAATTCGTAGAAGAGTACGTCCGAAACTGCGATGAAAATACCAAGTAGAGGATTGTTCCAAAGCTTGGCCTACGAAATTGGAAAATATGCGCACAAGATAGAAGCGCATGGAATTCTAAAATAAACAGGTTGTAACTATAGGTCATTTAAGTAAGTAGAATAAACTTCATGCCAAACTCTATCGAACGCCTTGGAGATATAATATTGAGGAGCTATAACTTTAGGTTAAGTTAGGTTAGGTTAGGTGAGGTTAGGTTGAAAAGGTGATGCCAGGGGAGTGGGATTTTCACTCGGAGACCTTTGGGTCCATTGTGATCTTTTCTGAAAGTATAGTACGATAGCGGAAATATAAAGAAGAGAAGAGTGAAGGATAAAGTATCTATAATGTGTTAGAGATAGAGTTAAAGAGTCGTAGAGAAGAGAAGTGGCATCTTAAACGCTGCCCTAGGGAGAGAGACCTGTCTATCTATATAACTTTACTTTCGTCAAAACCGATAGGAAGACTATTACGTCAATCGTAAAACGATCTCTTCAAAATCCATAAGGACCTATAGTCTTTTTTAGAGATACACCAAATTAAGACAATTTCTTCGACATAATTGTATACACAAATTGGACTAACTTCTTTGAAAAAGGGTATAGTTAATAGAAAAAACGTTTTGCAAAAAAGAGTGTCAAATATATGTACAAAATTTTGTCAAATGATTTTATATACTAAAACTTAATTAGGTCCTGCAAAGCTAATTGGGTTCTGCTAGTTTGAAATAATTTAATTGAAGGTTTTAAAAAGATATTACTCGTAAGTTTTAACTACAATTTAATTGAATTAACTGTGATAAAGAAAGTTATTTATTTTAGTATTTAGTGCATGTTTGAAATATTAGACTAATAAATATTTATTAAAAACTAATAAATCAAATACAAAAAACAAGAAATTAAAAATTAATTAAGAAGAAAAAACACTTACATTTTCATTTCCAAAAAAAAAAAAGAAAAACTGTTCCAGTTTTATGATTTTGCTTGAATTTTGTTTTACGATTTTACTAAATGATGATTGCACGTTAATTAAATATTTTACTATTTTATTGGTATTTGTTGTTTTTTTTTTAATAAATTTAAGCGAAGACGTTTTAATTTTTAGTTTAAGTTTTTAGCGCTTAATTTTTTGAGTTTTATGCTCATTTAACAAATTTTTAAGTTATTTAATTATTAGTTTCCTTATATTTTATTTTAAAATCTTAATTATAAAATTAAAGATTTCTTTTTAATTATTTTTTGTTTTAAATTTAATTTAACCTAAAACCAATTAAAGTTTTATTTTCATATTTACATTATTATTTCTAAACTTTTGTTTAATTGTTGTTAGAATTTAGTTAAAAGATTAATTTTAACTTCTTAATTTTTTTTCCAAAATTTTTCAAAACAAATTTTCAGCTTTTTTTTATTATTTAAACAAAATAATTTTTTTTTAATATTTTGTTGCAATTTTTCAAAATTCTCTTTGACTTTTTCAAATATTGAAGAGAGAGAGTGAAAGGGGAGAAACGATTGAATAAATAAAATGCAATTTATTTACACTCTTTTCTGTTGCAGCTGAGTTATGATTTACAAATCTGTAAAGAGAGAGAGAGAGAGAGAAGAATTTGAAATTAGTAAATTTTTAAAAAAATATTTTTAAATTGAAATAAATTAAATTTTAATCAAACAGAATGAAAATATTTAAAATTATCACAAAAATGTGTATCCGAAGGTGTTCCCGCCTAGTACTCAGTAGTTTTCTAGACTAAATGCGTAGGACTTGAGTTCGATTCCCATACGAGGCTCTAGCCGGTTACTCTATAACAAGTATATCGTTAGCTAATATGCAAAAAAACGGGGATTCTACTGAGTTTTCTCAGACCATGAAGGAAATTTAACTTGATTCCGACCCAGAACCCAGGGTTTCTATGATTTCCGGCTCCTAGTCAGTTTTAAACGAGATCGTCTCCAAGATTTCGGGTCTAGTCAGTTTTGGTCTCGTAGTCTGTTTTAAACGAGATCATCAACAAGATTTCGGGTAGAAAAATCAGAAGAATCTGACACTGAATTCCTTTTTTTTCAAACGAACAGAAACTGACTACAGAATTTGAAAACTTCCTGTGCATTAGTTGTTTCCGAATTAGAGTAAAAGCGGTATTCTCTTTTTCAAATGGGACTTTTTAAAACGACCATGCGGTCGCTAACGCTATCCAAAAGGTTGTATTTGGCGTAGTTTCAACTAAACCGCCTAAACTCACAGTCAAGCGACCAGAGCTCAGGCTTGCAGGGCGCTTTAGCTTACATTACAGAGAGCTATGATGTGAACAAGAAATAACCATTTAGAGATAGGCGAGAAACGGAAGGGAGGGATTGTAGACTAAGGAAATTCTCTTAAGAATACCATAACTTGGACAAACTCCAACATAAGAGGCAGCTTCTGGTGGAATTGGGGAATTCTACTGAGTTTTCTCAGATCATGAAGTACATTTCGCTTGATTTTGACCCAGAACTTAAGGTTTTCTATGACTTCCGTCTCCTAGTCAGTTTTAAACGAGATCGTCTCCAAGATTTCGGGTAGAAAAATCAGAAGAATCTGACACTGAATTCCTTTTTTTTCAAACGAACAGAAACTGACTACAGAATTTGAAAACTTCCTGTGCATTAGTTGTTTCCGAATTAGAGTAAAAGCGGTATTCTCTTTTTTAAATGGGACTTTTCAAAACGACCATGCGGTCGTTAACGCTATCCAAAAGGTTGTATTTGGCGCAGTTTGAACTAAACCAACTAAACTCACAGTCAAGCGACCAGAGCTCAGGCTTGCAGGGCGCTTTAGCTTACATTACAGGGAGCTATGATGTGAGCAAGAAATAACCATAGGCGAGAAACGGAAGGGAGGGATTGTAGACTATGGAAATTCTCTTAAGAATACCATAACTTGGACACACTCCAAGAGAAGAGACAGCTTTTGGCGGAATTGGGGGATTTTACTGAGTTTTCTCAGACCATAAAGGACATTTCACTTGATTCTGACCCAGAACTCAAGGTTTCTATGATTTCTGTTTCTATTCAGTTTTAAACGGGATCGTCTCCAAGATCTCGAGTAGAGAAATCTGAAAATCTGGCACTAAATGCCTTATTCCCTTCAAACGAACAGAAACTGACTACAGAATTTGAAAATTTTCTCTCCATTTGTTGTTTCCGAATTAGAGTAAAAGCGGTACTTTTAATGGGACTTTTCAAAACGACCATACGGCAAATCAATGTATGGAACTGCAACATTTTTCGAGGGCCGACTTTCAATTTAAATTACTTTTCGAACTACCCAATAGATTATTTTCTAAAAAATTTTTGATTTCTTTGTTTTAATTAAAATGTTATTTTTATAAGTTTTATAATCAATCACACGTTCAAAAGAAAAGTGTTGATTTAAATATAAAAAAGTCAGCTGTTTTAGGTTTAAAATTAAAACATACTAAACAAAATTAAAATATTCAAATTATTTGTCAATTGTATACACAGTCATTTTAGAAGAGTTCACAAACAATGAGACAATTTGACGCTGCTTTGCAGGGAAATTGCTATAAATTTTTTAATTGTTTTTTGTTTCGAAAAGATCTTATGGAAGCATTAGTGGTAGTGAGGTTCTAGTTTGGCTGGTGATTTCATTTATGAAGAGCGAGAGGTAGGTACTTAAATTTCCTTAATTTTTGTTTGCAATTTGGCAACAAAAACGAGCAATTGTTGCCAAAAAAAAGAAACTAACAGCAAGTAGTAGCAGCAGTAGCTGCTATAAACAAAATTCGTTTAAAGTTCAGTTCGTTTTTTTTTTGGTTTGTTTTGTTTTAATGATAAATAACAACAAAAAAAATATAAACTTAAACTAGTTACAACTTTGTTAGTGCTTTTACTTGAAAATTTTCAATATATATAGTATAACTTTAGGCGCAGAACATAAATCACTTTTACTGCCTATTGTTTGGCGAGTAGAAAAAATAAAACAAGAACTGAAACAACAAAAGGACATTCTGAATATGTATAAGGTTGTTTATAATAAGAAAAATTTATATAAAATACGAAATAAATATAAATTTACTTGTCTTTTATAAATAAATTTATTTTAAAACAAGCAGAACCCGTTCCACGTTCTTATAATGTTGCCTACTTTAAGGCTTTAAATTACTTAAAGAGTATTTAAGGATTTAAGGCTTATATTAATTAAAAGCAAATATTTTTAAAGAAAATTTTGTAGCCTACTTTAAGGCTTATTACTAAATTTTTTTAAATTTACAAAATTGCTACTTCATGTGTGTTATTATAAGTAAATTTAATCCAAATTAAATTAATTTCAAGTCTTTTTTTAAATCTACTTTGTAATATTTTCAAGTAGCCCAACCCTATGACTAAGGAAAGACACAAAAGTCAATTCATTTTTATACTATAATAATTTAAAAGCCGCTTGACCCCTTTCAAACTAGGACAGGTTAAATGTGTGACCAAAATTCGTTTTTTTTTTTTCTCATATATAAAAATATTTGTCACTAGAAAGGATATAAAGAAGAAATTGTGCAAAAAAAATCTGTTGAAAGATTAAAAAGATTTTAGGATAATGATTTAAAAAAAGAAGATTATAATAAATCGCATATGAATGTAGATTTTTCAAAACCTTCTAAGTACATTTGCACTTAAAACAAGTACGAGGTTTAACCTTTATATTTCGAGATTGCGAAATGCCAACTCAAGTTTCTACAGAAAAGTTTGACATTTTTAGAAATAAAGGAATTTTTAAGCACTTTTAGCATTTCTTCCCTTGGAGAACCCGTTGGGGATACGCTAATTAATAGGAAGTAATGGAAGTAGTTAAAAGTAACCCTTCTTAAGCTCATAGAATTAAGCTACCCTTGCAAAGAATCTTCCCAGTTTCTAGTCAAGGATTAACGTAGTCTGAAATTTTAACAAAGACTTGCTGATATCTTGACGCCTCAGCTAGTATCCCCTTTGGATTTCACGTTACAGGGGATTATGACGATTTGCTTTCAGCGGTTATCGCAAATTGTAATTTTAATGGAAATTTTCTGATTCCTTGATATCTTAGCTTATATCCCCGTTACTCTCAAGTTATAGAGCGAGAAATAAAAGATGACGTGTAAACGCTATCCAAAAGGTTGTATTGGCTTAGTTTAAACTAAAACCCCTAAGCTTACAGTGTAAAGCGGCATGTGCCGGGAAGCTTCCGGGTTTTTAGTCAGGGATTAACGTAGACTTGTTGATATCTTAATACCTCACCTTGTTTCCTCGTTGATACCATATTACAGGGGACTATGACGTGAGCCAAAAATAACAATTAAAGAGGATGTGACAAGATAAGAGGAGACAGTTTTAAAGATAAGCGAGACACGGAAGCAAAGGATTGTAGACTTTACAAATTGCTCAGTGTAGAATAATATAAGCTTTCGTTTGAGATATTAAGCTTTTGAAATCATTTACCGTTCTGGAGTTATGGCTCCATATGTTAACCTTTTTACCAAAAATTAAGATTTTTCGAACTTTGATCGACGAGATGCACGGGTTAAAATCGTTTAACCGAGCTGAAATGTTAGGTATCTCTATTGAATTTACTCAGACCTTGATGGATATTTCGCTTATTCTAACTCCGAACTCAAGATTTCTGTGATTTCGGTCTCCTAGTCAGTTTTAAACGGGAGGCGGTTTAAGATTTCGAGCAGCAGTGGTAGTAGGGACAGTCAGAAGAACCTAACATTGGACACATTCCCTTCAAACGAACAGACATTAGATCGACAGGTCGCCATGATGACTATATGACCATAGAGTTTAAAATTTTCCTATCCCAAAGAGTTGACCTAAAAGACACTGGGGTCCTCATTTCATTTAAGCGGACAGAAATTAGTACGGCAGCCGTTCCGAAGTGGCAGTCGTTCCGGTGCGAAAAACCGACTGCCGTGGGAACGAATTAGTACGTTGTGCTGACTGTATCGCCACAGATTTGTCAAACATTGAACTGAACTATGGAAGAGAAAGCGAAGAGTGCGGCAAGAACTTCATTTGATTACCTTAAAAATTTAGGCAAAAAGAATATTCTTGATCTTCCGACATCACATTTTGGACATTTCCCTTCATTTGGATCACAGCCCGAAAATTGAAATCGTATTCAAGATCTCGCAGCAGTGGTGAGGAAGTTTAGAGGGAACAAGACGCTGGAGAAATTATCCTCAAGGGGACAGCAATTAGTTCGGCATCGCAATTGGATTTGAAAACTTCGAACTAAGACAGAGAAAGGGAAGTGTGAAACAAGGTTAATAAAATCCTAAGCCGCTCAAGAGTTTCAAGTTTTCAACGGAGCGAAGCTGCAAACTCTAAGCTTTTACAAGACTTCTGCTAACGATGGTGGGTGGAGGGTGGAACTCCAAAGAACATTTCTCTTCATTTGGACCACATCCAGAAAATCAAAATCATATCCAAGAACATGACGCTGGAGAAATTGTAGTCAAGAGGACAGCAATTAGTTCGGCATTTCAATTGGATTTGAAAAGTTTGAGTCGAACTAAGTCAGAGAAAGGGAAGTGTGGAACAATATTAATAGAATCCTAAAAAAATCAAAAAGCACAAGTAGAATGTGCCAAGTATGTCTTAAAAGTTTCAAACTTCAAACGAGGAGAAGCTGCAAACTCTAAGCAATCACAAGACTTCTACTATCAATGCGCTCAAGGATGAACTCTGATGGATATCAGAAGAAGCAGCTTAGGGTGCTTACAACAAAGGAAATTGGTAGAGCGTGGCTGAATTTTAAAGAATTATCGGTTCTACCAAGGTGGGCAGCTTATGGAATAGAACACAAGATCCTTGATACTCATGCACTCAAGAATGCAGTAGCAAAGGAGTGGAAGACCAAGAAGGATGTAGTCTCCTTAGGATCTCGTCTTGCTTTACCGAATCTAAAATCACAGAACTTGAAATTGGTCTAGAAGAACAGACAGCGTGAACAATTTTAAAAGAATTTTCGGCTTCCGATGTCTACATATTCCAAAGAAGTGAAGCTGGAAGCTCTACTTCAAACTTTATGTATACATCTGCTACCGATTGATGGACCTGCAAAGAATAGCAGAATACGCATCCGAAAGGATGCGTAGAAAAATAAGCCACAGAATTTGAAAGTTTCGTGATGAACTGAACAAAAACAAGATCCTAAACGGCTCTATACTTAAAAGGCAGAACGTGAAGAAAATTTGATATAATTTACGTCTCTTGCTAGAATAATCTGGAAATTTCTTCAGATGATCTAAGAAGAGAAGCTCCACACTCATATTATGGAACACAAGACACCTGCTACAGATGTATTTATGGATGGAGCTGTAAAAGATAGCACGACCAAGAAGGGTTCTGAAAGTGCTACCAAAGCTAAGCTAAACAAAAGCTGCTTAGGTTAGGTTAGGTAATAAAGGAGGTGTCAAGCGACACCAACACTCGGAGACCCCAGAGAGGTCCATTTTGATCTTTTACTAGAAGAGTAGAAAGCAAAAGATTGAAGATAGAGGAAGAGAAAAGATAATAGAAAGTTGTAGAGGGAGAAGAAGAATACCCTATCTAGGCCAGTTGAGACTTGTGGTGAACCCTACAATATCATGCAACCTGCACTGTTGCAGATCCTGCAGGTCAGCAAGGAATCTGCTGCCTAGATGTTTGAGTCTTAGGTTTTGTAGCCTTGGACAGTGACAGAGAATGTGTTCCACCGACTCGGACGAATCCTGATTTAGACATAGTCTGCAGAGGTCTGAAATGCTTCTATACCACCTATGTAACCTCGAATTTAAAGCACAGTGACCCGTAAGGAGCCCTATACATCTTCTCAGGCTTGACCTATTCAGACCTAATAGAAGCTTGGTTCCATTACTGTCCGGTTTATGCCATAGAGTTCTAATTGTCCTACACGTAACCATGTTACCCCATGTCTTTGTGGTTTCCTTGCTAATTCAAGACTTAATGCCCAGATAAAAGTGGCAGATAGGTGGAGCCATATCTGACACTCTTTGACTTAAAAAAGCTGCTTAACCCTAAAGAGAGTTAATCAGTCAAAAGCATAAAGCAGAGCATTAATTTTTTGTTTTTTTCTCAGGTTTTGAGACGAATCTGGATGATTTAAAGCAATTTTTAATAATTTTGTGGAGAAGCCAGCTCAAGCTTGATGATAGGATGGTGCTGCAAAATATAGCAAAACCAAAAAAGACAGTGAGTCTACCTCTGGCTTTCGTTAAGCTTACCAAAAGGAAAACACAACAAAGGCTGAATGGAAAAGTGCTTCTAAAATAGATTCGCACGTCTGAAAAAATGTATTGTTGTTCATGGAAAATATTTTAAAAATCAACTAAGTTATTTGATTTCTAATCTCGCACTATAAAAGGCCACTCTCGTATATAAAGGACTTGAATAACTATTAGATATATCATCATTATAACAGTGATGATGAAGGTAGTAGATATATGACAATGACACAATTTCAATACTTTTTTCCCTTCAGTTTTTGGAATTTTCTGTGATTTAAATTTTTTTTTTTTTTTTTTTGTTTTTAAAAGTTATTAAAGAGCTTTTTTGGATTTTGCTAAAAAAAGGAAGTTAATTCAAAAGAGTAAGGAAAATGTAAGTAAATTAAAAACTGTTATACTCTTTAAAGGAAAACCAAAGAGAGTTTTGAAATAACAGCTGTTATATTTACTAAAACGCTCTTTGAAATTATTTATGAGAGAAAGGAGCTCACACACTTACTCACTTTAAACAAGCGCAGAATCGTTAAAAGTCATAGAAAAATTGAATTTTCCAATTAACAATAAGAGTATAGGAAAATTGATAATATATTTAAAGAAAAATTTTGTTATAACAAAAAGAAAATTTGGATTTAATAAAAAGTTTTGGAAGAAAAAATTACCTTAAACATAATTTTTAAAAAAAAATTTAAAACAAATTTGAAAATTTCTTTAATTCTCAAAATTTAAAAAAATTAGACACTTCACGTTTAAATTTTAGCCCAAGGGTTATTTAATACATTATTTGTAATTCTTAAATAAAAATATAAAATTTTAAAACCATTTTTTCTCTGAACTGAATTTATTTGTTCCACTTTATTTTTTCCAAATTTTCTCTAATTTTTATATTTTAATTTTTATTAAATTTTTTGTTATTTCAAATATTTAAAACTTTTCCTTGCACAAAATTTTTTTCTTTTTTTCTACATCTTTCTTATTTTTTTGGAGAATTTTCACTAAAATAACTTTTCCATTTTTTTGTAATTTCTATGTGTTATATCCAGCAGTTTGTAGGGAAACCAAGACAACTACTAACATGAAAAAATACTTGGAAAATTGTTTGAAAATGACGAAGAAGCAGCAGAAAGAAAATTTGTTATTTGCTTAAGTTCACAGTCATTTGAAATAACGAACAAAAAGAGTAATAAATTCTGACAAAAAACTCTTTTATTTTACAAATTTAATCTCTTTTTCTTGTCATATTATTTAACTATCTCCCAAATTTTTGTCAAATTTGTTAAGTGTTATAAAAGTTTTCGTGAAAATTTTAAAGTTTTGAGTGTTCATATCCCCAAAAATATACTAAAATCATTGCCGAGGTTTATATGCATTAAGAGTTTTACAGAAATATGGGAGTAACTTAGGTAAACTCTTCCAAAAACTTCTCTCAGACACACGTTCGATGACGTAATTGACGTCATTGTTTAGAAGACTTTAAGTCGTCATTGTGACCTCCATTGTGGAAGAATACGGGAAACAATGCAGGATTTTAGTAGAGCAAGTAAATAATTAAGGTATAAAAAGTGTAATAAAGCAATTTAAATTTTAAAAGTGTACGCCTAAAAATAGGCAATTAAAAGTTTATAAATTAAGCAATGGAAAATAGGCAACATAATTTATATACATAATTTATATTATAAATTTAATTCAGATTACAGTTTAGGTTCCAGTTTAAGTTCTATTTCAGGTTCAAGTTCAGTTCTGGATTCAGTTCTAGAATCAGTTCTGAATTCAATTCTGGATTTAGTTCTGGATTCAGTTCTGGATTCAGTTCTGGATTCGGTTCTGGATTCATTTCTGGATTCAATTCTGAATTTAGTTCTGGATTCAGTTCTGGATTCAGTTCTGGATTCAGTTCTAGATTCAGTTCTGCATTCAGTTATTGTTCAGTTCTGGATTCAAATCTGGATTCAGTTTTGGATTCAGTTCCGAAAACACTTCCGGATTTAGTTGTGGATTCAGTTCTGAATTCAGTTCTGTATTCAGTTCTAGATTCAGTTCTGGATTCAGTATTGGATTCAGTTCAGGATTCAGTTCCGAAATCAGTTCTAGATTCAGTTCTAAAATCAGTTCTGGATTCATTTTTGGATTCAGTTCTGGGTTTAGTTATGGATTTAGTTGTGGATTTAGTTGTGGATTCAGTTCTGGATTCAGTTCTGGATTTAGTACTGGATTCAGTTCTAGATTCAGTTCTGGATTCAGTTCTGGATACAGTTCTGAATTTAATTCTGGATTCAGTTCTGGGGCCAAATTACCGCATTCGATATCGATCGAAAAGTCAGACTTTTAAGCGAATATTGTGAAGTATACTTTAGGGATGTTCAAAGTTATTTCGATGTAAAAAGTTTATTGAAATTTGGTATCCATTTTGATTCGTTTTTAAAAATATATATAGTTCAATTATAACTCGTTTACTATTGTTAATCTTTTGGCAAATAACTTCAAAAAATATAGTAAACTGTGCATATAGTAAACTGTGCATCCTTAAAGTATGCTACACAAATGTTTTGAGAATATCTAAGATTTCGATCGATATCGAATGCCGTAATTTGGCCCCTGGATTCAGTTCTAGATTAAGTTTTGGATTCAGTTCTGGATTTTGTTCTGGATTCAGTTCCGGACTTTGTTCTGGATTCAGTTCTGGATTCAGTTCTGGATACAGTTCTGGATTCAGTTCTGGATTTAGTTGTGGATTCAGCTCTGGATTTACTTCTGGATTCAGCTCTGGATTTACTTCTGGATTCAGTTCTGAAATCAGTTCTGGATTCAGTTCCGGATTCAGTTCTGGATTCAGTTCTGGATTCAATTCTGGATTCAGTTGCTTTAAGCAAACAAATTCGAACAGTTTTCCATTCGAATCAAGATACTCAGTAACTCCCATGGATTCAGTTCTAGTTCAGTTCTACTTCAGTTCTAGTTCAGTTCTAGTTCAGTTCTAGTTCAGTTCTAGTTCAGTTCTAGTTCAGTTCTAGTTCAGTTCTAGTTCAGTTCTAGTTCAGTTCTAGTTCAGTTCTACTTCAGTTCTAGTTCAGTTCTAGTTCAGTTCAGTTCAGTTCAGTTCTAGTTCAGTTCTAGTTCAGTTCTAGTTCAGTTCTAGTTCAATTCTAGTTCAGTTCTAGTTCAGTTCTAGTTCAGTTCTAGTTCAGTTCTAGTTCAGTTCTAGTTCAGTTCTAGTTCAGTTCTAGTTCAGTTCTAGTTCAGTTCTAGTTCAGTTCTAGTTCAGTTCTAGTTCAGTTCTAGTTCAGTTCTACTTCAGTTCTAGTTCAGTTCTAGTTCAGTTCTAGTTCAGTTCTAGTTCAGTTCTAGTTCAGTTCTAGTTCAGTTCTAGTTCTAGTTCAGTTCTAGTTCTAGTTCAGTTCTAGTTCAGTTCTAGTTCAGTTCTAGTTCAGTTCTAGTTCAGTTCTAGTTCAGTTCTAGTTCAGTTCTAGTTCAGTTCTAGTTCAGTTCTAGTTCAGTTCTAGTTCAGTTCTAGTTCAGTTCTAGTTCAGTTCTAGTTCAGTTCTAGTTCAGTTCTAGTTCAGTTCTAGTTCAGTTCTAGTTCAGTTCTAGTTCAGTTCTAGTTCAGTTCTAGTTCAGTTCTAGTTCAGTTCTAGTTCAGTTCTAGTTCAGTTCTAGTTCAGTTCTAGTTCAGTTCTAGTTCAGTTCTAGTTCAGTTCTAGTTCAGTTCTAGTTCAGTTCTAGTTCAGTTCTAGTTCAGTTCTAGTTCAGTTCTAGTTCAGTTCTAGTTCAGTTCTAGTTCAGTTCTAGTTCAGTTCTAGTTCAGTTCTAGTTCAGTTCTAGTTCAGTTCTAGTTCAGTTCTAGTTCAGTTCTAGTTCAGTTCTAGATCAGTTCTAGTTCAGTTCTAGTTCAGTTCTAGTTCAGTTCTAGTTCAGTTCTAGTTCAGTTCTAGTTCAGTTCTAGTTCAGTTCTAGTTCAGTTCTAGTTCAGTTCTAGTTCAGTTCTAGTTCAGTTCTAGTTCAGTTCTAGTTCAGTTCTAGTTCAGTTCTAGTTCAGTTCTAGTTCAGTTCTAGTTCAGTTCTAGTTCAGTTCAAGTTCAGTTCTAGTTCAGTTCTAGTTCAGTTCTAGTTCAGTTCTAGTTCAGTTCTAGTTCAGTTCTAGTTCAGTTCTAGTTCAGTTCTAGTTCAGTTCTAGTTCAGTTCTAGTTCAGTTCTAGTTCAGTTCTAGTTCAGTTCTAGTTCAGTTCTAGTTCAGTTCTAGTTCAGTTCTAGTTCAGTTCTAGTTTAGTTCTAGTTCAGTTCTAGTTAATTTTGTCTAATCTAAAAGTTCTTTAATTTTAAAACGCTTTAATGTTACCCACAAAATACCCTTAAAATATGCAACATTTATGTATAAGATTTTAAAAATAGAACTACCCTTCCTTAAACTTCAATAATTCCAATGAAGAAGGAAATCCCCATAATAATAACGAAAGGTCCTAAAATAAGTTAACAAAAAAAAGGTGCTTAACACCTAAAAACTTTCCAAACACTTTTATCAAAATTAAATATTAGGGAAAGAGATTAAAAAAATATCAGAAAAGATTTACAAAAGAATAAAGAAGGTGGGAATAAAAATTAAGTTATTCTTTATAGAAAACAATGTGGAGTTAAAAAGAAAGCTAAAATCCCTAAATATAATTTAGATAATAACACAAAAGGTGATATAAAATGTTTATTAAAAGGGTTTTTAATAAAATCTTTA
This sequence comes from Stomorhina lunata, assembly GCA_933228675.1. Taxonomy (NCBI): domain Eukaryota; kingdom Metazoa; phylum Arthropoda; class Insecta; order Diptera; family Rhiniidae; genus Stomorhina; species Stomorhina lunata. The sequence continues at coordinate 16,949,397 of OW121743.1, forward strand.
TTACATTGAAAAGCCTAAAAAGTATACCTCGTGAAACCCAGCAACGAATTATATTTCGAACGGGGTCAAACAGAAAAAATTCAACGAAAAAATTTTCTGAAGAAAAAGTGAATTACATAATGTTTTTTATAGAAAATTTAAGTTAGAGAAGGTTTTTCTATAGAAAAAATGAGCCACAGAATTTTTTTATAGAAAAAATGGGTGACAGAAATTTTTTCTAAAGAAATAACAGGATTTTTTTTTATAGAAAAAGTTAGCGATAAAAGTTTTTTTCTATAGAAAAATTTTGCGATGAATGTTTTTTCTATAGAATAAGGGAGCGATAAAAGTTTTTTTTATAGAAAAATTGAGCGATAGGAGTTTTTTTATAGAAAAAAATGAGCGGTAGGAGTTTTTCTATATAGAAAAAGTCAGCGATAAGAGTTTTTTCTAAAGAAAAAGAGAGCGACAGGATTTCTTTTCTATAGAAAAAGTGAGCGACAGGAGTTTTTTCTATAGAAAAAGTGAGCGACAGGAGTTTTTTCTATAGAAAAAGTGAGCGACAGGAGTTTTTTCTATAGAAAAAGTGAGCGACAGGAGTTTTTTCTATAGAAAAAGTGAGCGACAGGAGTTTTTTCTATAGAAAAAGTGAGCGACAGGAGTTTTTTCTATAGAAAAAGTGAGCGACAGGAGTTTTTTCTATAGAAAAAGTGAGCGACAGGAGTTTTTTCTATAGAAAAAGTGAGCGACAGGAGTTTTTTCTATAGAAAAAGTGAGCGACAGGAGTTTTTTCTATAGAAAAAGTGAGCGACAGGAGTTTTTTCTATAGAAAAAGTGAGCGACAGTAGTTTTTTCTATAGAAAAAGTGAGCGACAGGAGTTTTTTCTATAGAAAAGTGAGCGACAGGAGTTTTTTCTGTAGAAAAAATGTGCGACAGGAGTTTTTTCTATAGAAAAAGTGAGCGACAGGAGATTTTTCTATAGAAAAAGTGAGCGACAGGTGTTTTTTCTATAGAAAAAGTGAGCGATAGGAGTTTTTTTTATAGAAAAAATGAGCGGCAGGAGTTTTTCTATATAGGAAAAGTTAGCGATAAGAGTTTTTTCTAAAGAAAAAGAGAGCGACAGGATTTCTTTTTTATAGAAAAAGTGAGCGTCAGGAGTTTTTTCTATAGAAAAAGTGAGCGACAGGAGTTTTTCTTTAGAAAAAGTGAGCGAAAGGAGTTTTTTCTTTAGAAAAAGTGAGCAAAAGGAGTTTTTTCTATAGAACAGGAGTTTTTTCTATAGAAAAAGTGAGCGACAGGAATTTTTTTCTATACAAAAAGTGAGCGACAGGAGTTTTTTCTATAGAAAAAGTGAGCGACAGGAGTTTTTCTTTAGAAAAAGTGAGCGAAAGGAGTTTTTTCTTTAGAAAAAGTGAGCGAAAGGAGTTTTTTCTATAGAAAATGTGAGCGACGGGAGTTTTTTCTATAGAAAAAGTGAGCGACAGGAGTTTTTTCTATAGAAAAAGTGAGCGACAGTAGTTTTTCTTTAGAAAAAGTGAGCGAAAGGAGTTTTTCTTTAGAAAAAGTGAGCGAAAGGAGTTTTTTCTATAGAAAAAGTGAGCGACAGGAGTTTTTTCTATAGAAAAAGTGAGCGACAGGAGTTTTTTCTATAGAAAAAGTGAGCGACAGGAGTTTTTTTCTATAGAAAAAGTGAGCGACAGGAGTTTTTTCTATAGAAAAAGTGAGCGACAGGTGTTTTTTCTGTAGAAAAAGTGAGCACAGGAGTTTTTTCTATAGAAAAAGTGAGCGACAGGAGTTTTTTCTATAGAAAAAGTGAGCGAAAGGTGTTTTTTCTAAAGAAAAAGTGAACGAAAGGTGTTTTTTCTAAAGAAAAAGTGAGCGACAGGATTTGTTTTAGAAAAAGTGAGTGAAAGGAGTTTTTTCTTTAGAAAAAGTGAGCGAAAGAACTTTTTTCTTTAGAAAAAATTAGCGATAGAATTTTCTATAGAAAATCGTGCTGGTGGATTTTTTCTATAGAAAAAGTAAGTGTTATTTGGTTTTTATAGTAGAGGGCCTATGCTCCACTGGGAGTCACGGATAACAAAAGAAGAATTTGGTTTTTATATAGAAAAAGTGGGCGTTAGTCAATTTTTCTAAAAAAAAATTGTGTAATACTCGTTTTTTCTAAAATGAGCGTTAGTCGATTTTCTATATAAAAATAAAGCGTTATTCGGGTTTTCTATGAAATAAAAAGTAGTGACTTTGTTTTTTTTTATAAAGAAAAAGTTAGTCACACTCGACTGTATTTAATTTTCCCATTTTCCTTTTTTTTTAATTCACTTAAATGCTTCGGTCTTTTCACTTTAGAAAAATACATAAATAATACTGACACTTGTGTGTTTTGTTGTCCTATCATATTTCTTGTGCTTATCTTTAAACACAATTTAGTGTGGCATACTTTAAGGCTTAAACTAAATAACATTTCTACTGCATATTTTAAGGCACACAATATTGATTTCTAACGAAAAATATTATAAAAGCGTAAAAAGTATATAGGAAAAATAAATCAAAACCAACAAAATTACAACTATTTTCACAACAAATAATTTACTTAAGTTTCTCGCATAAAAAAAAAATTTAATATCTTAAAACATCTGAGGGAATTTGTTATGCCCAGCAAAACAATAGAGTACAAAATACAAAATAACATGTCATTTTGACATATTACATGTCAGTCAGTAAATTTTAAACCTATTTTTTCACGAATATATTTCCACCACTTTTCTATATACTTTTAAGCCATAAGTTTCTTAACATATATTTAGCATTTCTAGCTGATTTTTATAAAGGAAAGGTACAAAAAAGTAATATTATACGGCACAAATAGACACACAAAAAATTATATGTGAAAAACGAAAGAAACCCTCTTAGTTACAGTTTTTACGAAGAAATTATATTAATGATTAGCGGCGCATGCTCCCCATGAACATGTGTCGAGCAGCAGAGTAGAGACATGTAGAACTGAACCAACTGAAACTGAACTAAAGTAATTTAAAGCGAGAAAATTTTTTTGCTTTATAAAAATTCACATTAAATTACAATACACACATTTTGCAGTAAATGGCAAATATTAGCAGAAAAAAAATTAGTAGCAAAAAAAAAATATAATATAATAATAAAAATAAAAAAGACATGAATGAAAAACCCATGGAAAGTTTTTTATTGTGTAAATAATAAAATTGTGTAATATTTTTAATTGCAATTGTAAAGAAAAAGGGGAAAAACTGCAAAGATTTCAAAGAATTTTTGGTGTTAATTGTTATGTGATATTAATTGCATAAAAATAATAATAAGTTAATAAAAGTTTATTAAATTGTTTAACTCAATTTATAATTTTAAGGCAAAATATTCAATTTTTTCAATGCCTTCAAGAAAAATTCATAAAATTTATAAGTTAGTTTTATTCCTAATATTTTAGGCTAACATTGTTACACTGTGTTTTCTGTAGAACAAATAAGCGACCACAAGTTTTAGAACAGAATAACCAAGATGTTTAAAAAATAACCCAACGATTTACAAATAGCTTGTAGCAAGCTTACTAACATAAGCCTTAAGTTATAAAAATATTGTGATTACTGTCATAAAAGGCCGAGTGAAAATATTTTAATAATGAAAACTGAACCGAAAACTTTTAACTAATAATACAAATTTAAGCACGTGCTAAAAACTTAACACTTACAAAACTATTGCGAGAAGAAGTCATTTCCAATCATACTTGTTAAATTGTTACAAAAATAAGTAGGTTAGGTTAGGCAGGATGCAGACTATAAGGTCCACCTCACTTGGGTCCATAAAGAGGTCCCTTTGTAATTCCTGCAAGGATAGAGAAAATTAAATTCTTAAAACTACCGAGTGTAAGAGGCTCAGTTAGAGCCAGCCAGATGCACCGATAAAAGAGCCTATTTTACGAATATTGATGTTCGAGATCTCTGACAGATCGTGCAGAAATGGGAATCCTAGATGGAGGGTTCTAAGTTCAGCAAGTGCTGGGCAGTGACAGAGGAAGTGGGGTATACAAAAATAAGTATTAAATACATTAAAAAAAGACGCTTGTAAAAATTTGTTGAATATCTCTTATAACTAATTTAAAATTTGCTTCTATAGGCTTAGGAAAAGCCTATAGTTTTCTTAAAGGTTCAGAATATGAGATCTTACAGATGGAGGTAGTGTATTTAAGGCAGAAATTTTTGCCATTCTGAAAGCTCATTTCTTATAACATTCCTGAAGATAGTGAGGTGACTATCTACGTCGAAAGCCAGGCTGCTTTAAGGCCCCTGGAAAGATCACCTAAAAACTAGTCAAGTCGTGTAAATTAGCTATCATTAGTTTGTCAGCGAAGTATAGGGTTAGACCTTGCTGGGTTTCGGATCATTGCGAAATCGAAGGCTATGAAATTGTCGATAAAGTCGCAAGACAGCAGCAAAGAACTGTCATAAGAACTGACATAACTTGGCGACTTGCACAATATCTAGGACCTTATGGGCCGACTTAAATATACGCAAAATCAAGTTCTTGCTGGGTCTTAGCAGAATCAAGTCTTAGGAAATTTATAGGTATTCTAACTGGAAATTTCGCCCTAAATTCTAGGCTAAATAGATGGGATGGAGCAATCCAGGACATTTGCAAACTTTGCTCGGAGGGGGATCTTCTGCAACTGTCCTACGCTCCAAAACCAGAAAATTAAATTTCTAGGTACAGATTCCATGAGGAACTGGGCGACATACAGCAGTGCGAAATGACTGACGCTGTAGGTTTTATAATAGGACTCAGATGGCTTAGATTGGTCTCTCACCCTGGGGTAACTTTTTTAGCTACTACTCCTCTTCTATATTATTTAAAATTCTCTTCTTGGAAGTCTTCTATAGAAAATGTTACTCGTCACAATCTTCAGCCCAAACTCGGCCCTTTTAATCAAATAATAATGTCTCGTGGCTAACACAAGTAAGGTTATATATGAGATTGTTTCATATCTAAGCAGGGCCACATTTGTTTGGAATGAAAACATCCTTTAACAGACGCCAACTTATCATTTGCGTAATTGCTCGTAGAAGCTTAAAAGTCGCTAGAGACATTCTAGTTTTTTAGTTAGTAACAATTTTCGCTTACTCGCGTGCTCTTAAGCTTCCTGGTATGTCCCTAAAGCGTGCTTTTTAATCAATGAATGCAGTATCATGACTAACACACAGAAGGATACATCTAGTCTTAATATATGAGAACGTTTCATATCAAAACGGGGAGCTCCATCAGGATCTCGGGAAACGATGGATAGGGCTATTTCAACGGAATGGCCGGTTTCCATCTCCTCCACTGAGCCAAACAGGGGTCAGAGGGAATTCTGTGGTTGGTGAGGCTGCAAAAACCTCCACCTGCCAGAGTCTAGCAAAATCAGCTTTTTAAGCCTCAGGACTCAGAGGGGGAATTGAATCGGGACGAACCACTTGGGGTAGAAAGAAAAGATCGACGGATCAACCTGAACCCATCATAGTTGACGAGACCAAACACAACTTCGGATGTGGTCCCGTTGACCTCTGACAGGGTGGCCGATATTGATGGGATCTCGACCCCATGTCAGGAAGCAGCGGGTTCCACTTCGGCGTCAGTTAGATCGGCGGGGAGGCTGGGTTAGGTTGAACCGCCTCTGGAAGCCCCAGTATCTCCAAAAGGACAGCTCTTTCGACAGGGTGCTGTGGTGGTTTCACCGCCACAGTCATCAAAAGCCTGCCGATTAAAATTTGAAAAAGCGAAGAGTGGCACAAGGAACTCGTTGGCCTATCTTAAAAGGATGGCCAACAGAGATCGTACGCTGTTCTAGTTTGAAAAAACGTTCAATTTTAGTGGTATAACTAAATTGCTCAAACGTTAAGTTTTCATAAATCCCTTTGTCCCATAGAGCTAAAGGAATATGAAACCGGAAAGTAGAATTAGGAAAAAAATATAAATTTGTGTTAAGCTCCTTAAGGTATGCTCTCAAAAGACCATATTCTCTAAAAATATGGCTAAACTTAGTACAAATGGAAATTCAGGCTACTGTTACAGATTATTATTCCTGACTAAAAAGAAATATATTCCTTAATAAAAACGTTTATCCTTCCTTCTTCCTGAACCCAAATAACAAAAACATTTCTAATAATTTCAAGACAATCTAAACGCCCAAAAAATCTCTTCCAAAACTATTTGAATCATTTCAAAACTTCTTCACGCCTGCAATAATCTTATTAGTCCAACATCTAAGCCTTAATTCATGACCAATTTAAAAAAAAAATACTCAAATTTTCTATTTTCATGCCTTTTAAATCCTGAATTCCTTATACAAATAAAAGAAACCTTAAGTAAAAAGTTGAATAAGATAGAAAGAAAAACATCAAAAATTATTCTAAAAAATTCGTATATTCTTATAACAAAAAAAAAAAATAAAATTGTGGTGGGTGTTTTTGTAAGAAAAAGGATAAGAGCAGAGGATAAGATGATTGTAGGCCCCCACAAAAAGGAATCAAGTGCGTTTAATAACGATATGCATGAGTAAGGATTTGGAATCATAAAAAATAAAATAACACAATAGCTAAGTGTAGCAGCACAACTAAATATAATAAAGATTAGAATACAAAAGCAATTTGAATACAAATTTTGTTAATGACACATGAGTGACAAGAAAATTATTATAAGACATTTTCTGTCTTGAATGTGGCAGGGGGAAAAAAGTCACGAATACAAATATGATGATAATCAAGATGATGAAAATTTATTATGTAAAAAAAAACTGTTTAAAATAAGTTAATTTTATGCAACCTGTAAGAAACAATTTGCATTTTTTGTTTTAGAAATTTTTTAAAATTTTTACTAGCAAAATAGTTTTAATGAAACTACGTCATTAATACAAAAATTGTATAGCTGTTCCGTTAAGTTTATAAAAAATGCAGCAATATACGAGGCTTGCCTTTTATATTTCAAGATTTTGTCAATCCCATTACTGTCATCTTGCAAATCTTGGTTCTATAGTAAATATTCAATAGTGTTCTTCTATATAGTCAAAGATTCAATCGTGGTCTTCTTTATAGTCTAAGATTCAATCGTGGTCTTCTATATAGTCAAAGATTCAATCGTGGTCTTCAATATAGTCAAATATTCAATAGTGGGTTCTATATAGTCAAAGATTTAATCGCTGTCTTCTATACAGTCAAAGATTCAATCGTGGTCTTCTATATAGGCAAAGATTCAATCGTGGTATTCTATATAGTCAAAGAATTTATCGTGGTCTTCTATATATTCAAAGATTCAATCGTGGTCTTCAATATAGTCAAAAATTCAATCGTGGTCTTCTATATAGTCAAAGATTCAATCGTGGTCTTCAATATAGTCAAAGATTCAATCGTGGTCTTCAATATAGTCAAAGATTCAATTGTGGTCTTCTTTATAGTCAAAAATTCAATTGTGGTTTTCTATATAGTCAAAGATTCGTGGTCTTCTATATAGTCAAAGATTCATTCGTGGTCTTTTATATAGTCAAAGTTTCACGTGGTCTTTTATATAATCAAAATTTTAATCGTGGTCTTCTATTTAGTCAAATTAATGATTCAATCGTGGTCTTCTATATATCAAAACCATAATTCAATCGTGGTTTTCTATATAGTCAATCTAATGATTCAATCGTGGTCTTCTATATAGTCAATCTAATGATTCAATCGCGATCTTCTATATAGTCAAATTAATGATTCAATCGTGGTCTTCTATATAGTCAAATTAATGATTCAATCGTGGTCAATTAATGATTTAATCGTGGTCAAATTAATGATTCAATCGTGGTCAAATTAATGATTCAATCGTGATCTTCTAATAGTCAAAGATTCAATCGCTGTCTTCTATAAAGCCAAAGATTCAATAGTCAAATTTCAGATTCAATCTTGGTCTTCTATATAGTCTAATTAAAGATTCAATCGTGGTCTTCTCTAGTCAAATCTCAAATTCAATCGTGGTCTTTCTATATTCAAATCTCAAATTCAATCGTGGTGTTTTCTATAGTCAAATCTCACATTCAATGGTGGTCTTTTTAATAGTCAAATTTTGGATTCAAACGTGGCCTTCTATATAGTCCAATTAAAAATTCAATCGTGGTCTTTTCTATTGTCAAATCTCACATTCAATCGTGGTCTTTTCTATAGTCAAAGGTCAGATTCAATCGTGGTCTTTTCTATTGTCAAATCTCACATTCAATCGTGGTCTTTTCTATAGTCAAAGGTCAGATTCAATCGTGGCCTTCTTATAGTCTAATTAAAGATTCAATCGTGGTCCTTAATATAGTCTAATTAACGATTTAATCGTGATCTTTTCTATAGTCAAATCTCACATTCAATCGTGGTCTTTTCTATAGTCAAATCTCAGATTCAATCGTGGTCTTCTCATAGTCTAATTAAAGATTCAATCGCGGTCTTCAATATAGTCTAATTAAAGATTCAATCGTGGTCTTTTTTATAGTCAAATTTCAGATTCAATCGTGGTCTTTTTTATAGTCAAATTTCAGATTCAATCGTGGTCTATTTTATAGTCAAATTTCAGATTCAATAGTGGTTTTTATATTGTCCAATTAAAGATTCAATAGTGGTTTTTATATTGTCCAATTAAAGATTCAATCGTGGTCTTTTTTATAGTCAAATTTTAGATTCAATAGTTATAGTCCAATTAAAGATTCAATCGTTGTCTTTATATAGTCGAATGAAAGATTCAATTGTGGTCGTATGATGAGAAAGCCTTAAGTATTTAATGAAAATTTGGCTGTTTAAAATATTTTTTCGTGTTCGATTTCATATAATTTGACAATCACTCAAAATGGGGTCATGTCAATTACTCAAAAACTACAATAAAGTATATGACATCGTAAAAGTTGACGAATCTTAGATTAACGAGTAACAGCCAGAGAGTAAACAGCAGTTGGACAAACTCGACATTTCTTCATCATTCCATTTTTTTTTTTTTTGTGAAACTTAGAGCGGTAATTTCGGAATGGTAATCAAACATTTGTTTGCCAGAAGTCTTCAAGGAAATAACTCCTTATTTCCGAAAATAAAAAGCGAAAATAATGTTTTTCGACACTTGATCGAAATGAAAAAATAACTGCTTCAATTTTTAAAAGCAATAAAGCATCTTTAAAGATTAATATTTATTTGTTTAATCTTACATCGAAACATAAAATTCAACCCTCGTACACAAAAAACCTCTTCAAACATTTGTTCGTTTTTTTATATACTAATAAAAAAATCGAAATTTAATAGGGTCTTGTTTCGAAAAGCTTCTGTATAAAATGTACGAGTAGCTGTTGTCAACGTCATGAAACTTGTGTGAAACAATAGAATTCAATTAACTTTTAACACAAACAAAAAAAAAGTAAGGAACTTTTACACTCAGTCAAGACCGACTCCAGGATACCCTACATTAAGGAGGTTGTTGTTGTAACTGCGATAGTATTGGTAATATTGCAGAAGTGGCTTTGTTTGGTCGGAATCCTAAGATTTCCGAGTCGTCTAATACCGGAGTTATACGTGCTTAAACGTACTTACAATAGCTCCCAAAGGTCCAATTTAAATTTAAATTTGATATTTTTAAAGCAATATTTCTTGATACAAACTAAATTTTGTAATGAATATTATTTAGAAATAAGTCTTCGAAAGTGTGAAAAAGATTTTAGACCTATCTGTCTATCTTTTCCTTAAAATCGACATCTTAGAAGAATTATGGATCAGATGGTGTGGTCAAAACAGCCCGCATCCTTACTGCAAAGAATAATCCATTGAGACAGCTTGATATGACTTCGAAGGATTAATTGAAGGTTTACTCATAATCAAAAAGCTATTCTAGATATAATTACCGTGTAATTGACTCAGGATGTACTGTATTTTTTAATCGTTAGATATATTAATGTCAAAATCAAACTTATGATAGCATTCCAACCAATAGTGGTGGTGTAGGGTATTAAAAACCAGATAAAAAAGAATAATTTATATATATATATATATATAGTTAAATAAGCTAAAGGGTAAAATAATTTTTCCCGACAGTTCAAGACTGATGTATAGTCTCGAATACTGATGACATCCGATTTAAAAATCTGTTAGTCATTGAAAGACGTTGATGAATTACTTAAACCTGTGGCTATCGTTCCCTCGATTAACAAGCACATTTTAATATCAGTAGTCGTTTCAATGTTATGTGATACTGTTCTTCAATTTGGAACTGCAGGAAATACATACAAATTGTGTATACAAATTGTTATAGCTCTAACGGCAACAACAAATAAATAACAAAAAAAAAACACTAACAACACCTAAAAATTCAAAGTGCACTAATTGAAAGTGCATGGTAATTGTTGAAAAGCCTAAAAATATGCAATAGTTTTTTTAAAGAAAACAATTCAAAAAGCCTATAGATAAGGAAGAGCGGTTTTAGAGGTTTTATTGGAATTTCTATTAAATTTTATATACATTAACAATTCAGCCTTAATAATAGAAATTTAATTTTGGTTAAGGGTTGGATGGTAATGTACTGAGAGTAGGTGGGTGGAAGTTTTATTTCGTTTAAGGGTTGGCGAGGAAAGTTAGCATACCTTAAGTGGAGGCAGAATACCTGTTGAAATGACATACAAACACAGAATATAAAAATAAACCAAAATATTTAAAATAAATTCAATACAATTAAGTTAAATAAAGAAATGCTTTGCTTTTTTTTAGAATGAATTGTTTAAACTGGACTAGTAAACTCAGAGAATGGCCCTAACTTAAATAATACATGTTGGAAAGAGGACCCTCCCTCTTTCTGTGGGTATATTCCTTAAATTTTCCATAGTCATAACTGTCAGGAAAATATTTTTTGCGAAAAATTAGAATGTAATGAGTGATTAGGTTCTCAAAAGGATGACAGAGTTACATGATTTCATTAGAGAAAATTCTTTTGTAGTTAAAATAAAACAAGAAAAGGCACTGAAACTGAAGATCCCACAACCAATGAAAACTCGTTTGTCCTTTTCTGTAGGCAGCTGAGAATCTCTTAAATATACCTAAAGCCTCGGTACGTTTCGGTTTTGTTGATTTAAGACGTTGGCATTACCTTAGCAACAGTATAAAGTAATAGAAAGGTTTTCTATCGGTAAGCTTCCATTTTAAATAATTTGAAAGGCGAAAGTCAAAAGGTGGTGAAAAGGATGGATAAGGCTTTATATTAATCGAAATTGCGACTTTTTTTGTTATTTAGACAATTTAGTTAAGCTTTTTGTTTCAATTTTATTTCTTTTACATCGATAGCGTGTTACTTCTGTAGACTTAATAATATTAATAGTAATTAATTATTAAAGAAATAGATGTTGCCGTGAACGTGGCTCGAACCCTGGCTGAATATAAAATGTTATGCTTAGTAATCGAAGTGTTAACAAACTAAGCCACAGCACCTGGTGATAAAAAATTAATTTCTTACGACATCAATAGAAATCGTTCGCAATTAAATAGTTTTTAAGCAAGTTTTAACGGCCAGAAGGATTTTACTCTGTGTTTCGAAGTTTTGCCGGGGAATAATCTACTACGAACCACTCTCTTCGTGGGTCTGACGATAATATGTATTTGCCCAAAAGCGCACGGCTTTTTTTTATAGAAGATAATACTAGAATACACACGTCAATAGTTAATAGCCAATAGCTCCATTAGTTCGGCTGGAGGGCTTTAAAAAGAATTTGCAAGAAGAGAATTTTGAAAAAATATTTTTTGATCATAACGACCAGGGTTTCTATAAACGAGTTATAATGAAATTACCTTCAAAGACTATTGGAAATTGCGCATATTTAACTTGATAGCAACATTTTATATAAATAAAGCTTTAAATTTCTTAAAAAAAAAACAGGGGTTTTCACTACACCTAATGTATGTATGTATAAAGACAGAAGGTTACGAAGCCTGGATAGCGAAAAAAGGGAAAATTGGTGTAAGCATAACTATTGTAGGGTGATGTGAGAAAAAGGTCATGTTTGCTATGGTATTATGACGCATCTTATAATATAACTCATTAATTAATTACAATCCTATAATAAATCGTGATAGCTCAAAATTCTTTCTTATAAAATATTATAACTCATAAAATTTAGTGTTAGAGTTATTTTTAATTTCATGACATGTTCCCAAAAGCCAAAAATATCCAATAGTTTTGCTATTACAAATACTACAAATATCGATATGTATGTAACTAGCTTTTAATTAAATTTTACCCAGGAGTCTTAGTTGCCAAACATAGTTCACTAGATTTCACTACACTTTTGGGAATTGGAATTCGAAGAAATGATTTTAATTTGAGTTAAAAACAAACATTTGCCCTTATATTTTTAACTACAATCTAAATAAAAACTATTGATTAGAAAAAGTTAGATAAATAAGTTTTTTTTTTATTGGCAAAAAACATGCAACTTAAATACCAAGAATTTAATTTAAGAAATGAAAAGGAAAAACTTTAAGCAAGTAGAAAAAATATTAATAAATTTTCAAAAAAAAGGGTATCTAAATCCATAGTCGCTAGGGAACTGTATTAAATAGCAAACTGGCCTAATTTTTATTTTATCAAATAGAATATTTCTCATGAAAATTTCCTGAATATATTGATTATTTTAATTCAACTTTAAGATTTTATTATAATATTAAAAAAAGTATTTTATAAACAAGTTTTTAAACATATGATTGTTTTTAGTATCTGAATTTTTAAAATTTTATTGATAAGATTATAAATATTTCAATTCGAATCTCTAATTTCAGAACAAACATTTTAATCGAAAAAAAAATTTCCATAACGAAAGGAAAATTTATCCAAAAATAAATCAAAAATTAAGAGGTAAGTGCGTAAAGATGAAGAATTTCAAATTAGGAAGGAAGGTAAATGAATACTAAAGGTAAGACACTAGTCTTATAAATGATCCCTTTGCGGTACCTACAATGGATTGAAACAAAGAATTTCTAGACTTAACTACTGCCCGTTTTAGCTACAATAAAGTTAATGATCGAATGCTTTGATAAATGGGGCAAAAAAGGTGATAAGCCCTGACATTCGGTAAGACAATAACGTTTGCCTTATGACAACAGAAAATAGAGCATTAGGTTACACTCGGATTGGGTCCATTTTGATCCTAGGTGATAAGCCCTGAGATTCGGTAAGACAATCACGATAAGACCCTCATTTTTGCCTTATGCCAACAGAAAACAGACCATTACGTTAGGTTTCAAAGGTGATGCCATGGGAATGGCATCAACACTCGGAGTCAATATTATCCATTTTGATCCTCACTATCTTCAGGAATTTTGTATGAAATGCTTTCAAAATGAAAGACACTACGTTCATCCCTAAGCCTGTAAGATGTACTAATATTCTGATCCTTTAGGAAAATACCAGCAACAGTGCCGATATCCATTTTTGAATAAAGACCTCTGTTACAGAACTGAACAAAAGTTCCTTGACTAAGCAGTCAGATATAGGCGATCCTGACCGGAAGCAAGGTTTAGTATGCTGGTGTGTCCTACTTGCCTCTGCCAAAGTATACCTCACTCATGCAGCCTTAATAGACATCGAGTTGCTGCTCCCTTTATGAATAGATCCAAATGGAATAAAGACAGCATCATGTCTAAGGCCGTCGGAGGAGTGGTCCTTAATGTACCAGCAATGCCCGTGCTAGCACATCTTTGAACTTTGCTTAAGAGACTAATAAAGTAGATCTTGTTTACCGCTTCCCACCACATTGCGCACCCGTACCTTAGAACTGGTCTTACAATAGTCGTGTAGATCCTGTACATTATCATTGGATTTAAGCCCCAGCTTTTACCTACCAAATGTAAAAAGCGTTAAGTCCCTTTTTCGTGTTCTTTTTCTAAGATATCTTCCTATCTAAGATGATACCTAGGAATTTAGCTTATGGTAGTCCTAGCTTTAACCCATTAGGTACTGGTTTTGAATTGAAGTTTGAGTTTGAAACTGTCAACCTTGTACTTCCTGGTGAATAAAACTAACTCGGTCATTTTTGTGTTGACTCCTAGACCTTTTTCTCTGGTCCAGGAGGAGATGTCTGCTAGCGCCGATTCCATAATTTCACTGATTGTATTCAGGTATTTACCTGATACCAGTATAACTACGTCGTAAGCGTAGGCGACAATCTTCCTAAAATTGGCCGAGAAACCTCGGGTCATTCCGGTACGTAGAACCGGCTGTCGTTACTAAGGCTAAACTCTTTTAACATATTTTAGTACAACGTCAGATCAGATACGGAAGTATCATTACAAAACCAGAAATCGTCTGCTGGATGTTGCAGTCATCTAAGTGCTACCTTTACATCTTGCGTCCTCATGATGCATATAAGATCAATCTTAAAAAGTAAAGTTTGCTTATACTCCCTAGTGGCCTAGAATTAAATTTGTTATTAATAATAATAATTTTGATATTATAATTTTCAATAGTTTCTTTTGGAGTTCTTTAGCAAAAAAGTATAATTTGCATACACAACAACAATTTTATAACAGTTAATGAATTAGCCATCTCTGTCTCTGTTGTACAAAGAATTAATGCACAAAAGCAAACAACAAAAAAAAGTAAAATGTATAAGAAGTATACAATTTAATGTTAAAGTTTTTAATAACAATTTTAACTTTTCTTGTACAGATAGAAATAAAATACATAGTGATAAAATGGTGATAAAATTTCTTAAGACGCAATAAGAAAAATTAAAAATGATGGTATTAGGAAAGCCTACGAAGTTAAAGCAACGCTGGCATAAATAAATGATGGAAGGAGGAGGGAGAAAACACAAACCCACACGAAGCAATTATAATTTCTTAAATAAAAGCTAAGATAAATTTAATATATCTTAGGTAAATTTAAAAGTAAATTAAACATTTTTCAACATTTTGAATTTTTATATAATATTTTTTTTGATTCCTAAGGAATTTGTTTGAATTTTCATTTTTTAAGTTTCATTTTCTTTCTCGTGTCTTTCTCTTTTTCACCATTTCTTTTTACTTTTGGTGACATACACTTGCTAGCACAAAAACAACACACACAAGTGCCAAAGTCTAATAGTTACCAGGGTTGTATTTTAAGGTACTGTATAACAGAATTTTTTTAAAAACCAAATATAGTCTTCTCTTTTACTCTTGCGTTTGCTTCAGGGCAAATCAAGAAAATTGTTTCTTTCCTTTAAAATCATACGTCTCCACACTTGAAGCATTTTTTCTGGCACTGTAGAAAATTTTCAAGGATATTTTTTTTAGCAAAAAAAAAAAAATTCTTATACATTCAGCATTTTTTCTTAATTGAATAATTTAGAATTGAAGTTAATATTTAAGTTGCACAAAATAAAATGTATAATAAAACCTTTTTTATGTTCTAGCTGTTATTTCCTTTAACCAAACCTGGCTTAAAATTTCATAATTACTTCCAAGTTTTTTTTCTTTTCAAAAAAAATTAAGAATTTTTCACATTTCTCACCAACCACACCGCAACGCTTTTTCTTTAACTTTTAAATTTCCAAAAACTTATTTTCAAAACCTTTGAATTCTTGTCAATTTTCTTTCAATATTTATAAGATTTTTTCTTAAATTTTCTCACTTTTTTCTATACTTTTTCATAAATTTCTTTCAACTTCACACAATTTTCTCATATGTATAAAAATTTTTTCACTTCTGTAATAAATTTTGTTGCTTCTTCTTCCTGGTTTTGTCAAGTTTTTCTTTTTTTATATATTATTCGTTTTGTCACTTTAACTTGGTTTGTTCGATTTTTCTTTTAATTCTTTATTCCGTTTTTATTTTTTTTCTACTACTCGCTACAATAGCGGCTCTTTGTCTCTTTTTATATTTCACCAAACTCTATATGGCTTTCTCACTCTCATTCTCATGTGCATTGCTCGCTCTTTCATTTGATTTCAATTCTTCTGTATATGTATTTTTTGCCTTGTGTATGTGTTATATTTTTTTGTAGGCAGTAAAAATTGAAAAAAAGGCAGCCATCACCTTTAGAAAATTTTCATTCTGTTTAATTAATAGAGAATATTTCGTTTTTATTTGCAACTCTTTTCTTAATTACCGTTTACTTTTTTGTAATCTACTGCTGTAGGCTTTAATTAATTTCTTTAATATTGATTAAGCTTTCAGAAACACCAAATTTACAATTTTTTTTATTAATTTTATACTGGCGACGAACGATGGACGACGTTGTACAAAAATTATAATTTTTCATTCCACTACCAGCGCACTGACAGTAGGTATAAACAAAGTCGATTGAAAATTAACGGCGTTGGCCGTCTACCAAAAATAAGTCGACGGCAACAGGAGCCATTTAAGAGACAATTTAAATTCGTGTTTGATTTATGACGTAATCTAGAGTATAGCTTAAGTTTTTATTTAACAATTTTTATTTATATTTTTAACAAAGAATACTTAGCAATATACAATTTAAAGAAAACGAAACGAAAGACGTTAACTTTTAGCCGCACGACTCTGGCTTCCATTATCACTATCACAGTGTTGTCAGCTCTTGTTTTCGAAATGCGTCTATGATGAAAAAATCGCAAAATTAGCACAGTAAAACTTCGTTACATTAAAATCGTTATATATTACAGATTTTTGCAACATAATTAATTAAAGTATAATAAATGTTTAATAGATAAAAAATAAAATATTATTAAGCATAAAGAACAATTGGGCTATTTTAAAGTGTAATCTAAAATAGATATAAAATCCATTTTATTGCATTACCACAAATATGGCAACACCTGAAATATGTAGACCGAGAAAAATTTACGCAGAATAAGAGTGTGTTATTCTGTAAAAATTCATGAACGAAAATTAAATTCTTAACAAACGTATAAATTAATTTTTTTATATAAATTCCTACAATAAGTCTTTGATAATTTTATAATTAATATTTACATATAATTTATTTCAAATTTTATCATTTTAAACAAACATAACATTTAAATTCACACTATAAGTATTTAGGTGTTTTCGGAAATGAAAATACCATCGAAAACTTTATCATTGGCATTTTAGAAATTTGGCATTTCATGAGTTTTCGGGAGAAATTTATTTATAAATGGCGATTAATTTTAAAAACCGAACAACAAATACTTTTAAATTATTGAGTTGCGCTAAACACAATAAAATAATCAGGGGTGTCATAGAAACCAATTTTATTGAAGGTTTTGAAAAAGAAATAATACAAAAATAATTTGGTGTCATGAATTACAATATTATTGATTTTATGTTCGAACTACAGTTTTTTTTTTTTTTGGTTTTACGTATCACAGAAATCATAATTATTGGTTTAGTATTGGAAATAAACCGAGCAGCTTACAATTAACAGATTTTATTTTAAATTTGATCTATGCATATAAAACTTAAACGTTACTGGTCATCGGGTGTCTTTTTCAATGTATAGATCCACTAACATGGGATTTTTGAAAATTCGGCCTTCTGGGGGTCAAAAAAAGGTAAAAAGTCCCCAACGCTATATCTCCCAAACAAAAAACAACAGAACCAAAATTTAAATCGAGTTTGGATGAGCTACAAAAAATAACAGTACAAGTAGTTAGTACTTTTTCGAAAATGGGACAAATAGAGGGTGAAAGTGGGTGACAATATTTTGTGGTATATTTTTAACTTTCTTTTAATTTAAAAGCGTTAGGAAAGAGTTCACATAGCGTTTTGATCAGCTTTAAAAATAAAAGGACCCATGTTTAGTCCTTTTTGGAAAATATGAAAATTTATAAAATTGTAAGGCTTAAGTTTTTAATCTTTATATAAGATTCTACTAAAGTAAATGCATCTTAACATTTTTTCGGAGTTTAAAGGGCATCAAAGAAGGCTATGTCACCGTAACGAGTGATTATTTTCGTCGCATGCCAGCGACAATCGTTTTTTGATTGGCTTTGATTTGGAAGTTTCTTGTTGGTGGATTCAATTGGGGCTTTCAGTTAGCAGCACTTGTCCAAATGGCGCCTTTTTATACCTATACCACTTAAATCGCACATTTAACATGGACAATTTTTTAAACAATTTTTTTTTAATTTTATTTTTTTAATTCGATTTTTGATGTTTTCAAAAAATTCTAAAGTAAATAATAAACAGTTCATTTGAACATTTTGTTTGATTTGAAATCAATAATAACAAAACCGACTTGGTTTCATGACACCAAATGAAACAAATATTGGTTTTCAAAACCGAGAAATTGAAAAACCGACTCGGTTTCTATGACACCCATGAATAACTTTTTCCTCACATTCAGAATGTTTTTTCAGAAATTTCTAAAGATAAAATTTTTGTTTTTTTATAATTTATCTTAAACTGACATTTATTTTTAATGTTTTTCCATTTTTCAAACTTAGAGTTGTAATAAATGGTATGAACTCAGTGTTATATCGGTATTTTAATAGTATTCAAATAAGTTTTCGTTGAAAACTCATACAGAAGGAGTATTCGTTTTATATGTGAAAATTTAAGTTTTCAATATTGTTTTGAGACGAAAACTACTTTAAATAGTTTTCGAGCACAATGTGAATGAGCTATATGGTAAAATTTGAATATTAAGGAATTGTAAAAGATTTAATATTATTTAAAATTATAGTTACATAACGTTTATACGAAAATTATATTGAGCTTTGCCAAATAAAAAGTTTTATATTAAAGAATTTGTAAATCAATATGTTTATTTCAAATAATTTTGTGGCAATTTCAATGAAAAATATACGATATTGCAAATAGTTTGGAAAAAATTTCCATTAAAAACTTTTCTTTAAAAAATTTATTTAAAAAAAAAATAAATCAAAAAGTTTTCAGTAAATACAATTTCTTGCTTCAAAACAATTTTTTATATGTTAAACGGATTCTGAGTTAATCGCATTTAAATGGCCTTTGCCAGAAGATCTTCTATGTTAGTCTACTTTTACATTAGTCAGGTTTGGCTACAGTGATAAAGATCACTATAAACAAAGACCTCGAGCTCGTTTTTACTTATTCTTAAAATTTAACAATTAAAAAGGTCGAATAAATAAAATCAAAAATTAATTAAAATATTTTTCGATAGAAAAATTTTCGATAAAAATATTTTTGTACAAAAAAATATTTTTTTATTTTTTTAAATTAATAAAATATTTTTCTATAGAAAAATTTTCGATAAAAATATTTTTGTACAAAAAATATTTCGATAAAAATGTTTTTCTATAGCAACATTTTGGATAAAACATTTTCTACTGAAAATTTTTTGATAAAAATTAATTTCTATACAAAAACTTTTGCAAAAATTTTATTCCCTCCCAAAATTTTCGATCAAAATATTTTTCTATATAAAAATTTTTGATAAAAACATTTTCAACAGAAACATTTTTGATAAAAATATTTTTATGTAGAAACGTTTTTAATAAAATATTTTTCTATAGAAAAATGTTTGATAAATATAATTTTCTACAGAATTTTTTTTAAAAAAAATTTATTTCTATAATAAAACTTTGGATAAAATATTATTGTTTGGAAAATTTTTAGATTAAATTTTTTTTTCTAAATAAAAATTTTTGATAAAAATATTTTTTTATAGTAAAATTTTTGATAAATATATTTTTCTGTAGAATAATTTTTGATAAAAATATTTTTCAATAGAATAATAATAATATTTTTCTATAGAAAAATTTTTGATAAGAATATTTTTCTATGGAAAAATGTTTAATAAAAATTTTATTCTATAGAAAAGTTTTTGATAAAAAATATTTTTCTATAGAATAATATTTAATAACAATATTTTTCAATAGAAATATTTTCGATAATAATTTTTTTCGATAACTATAATGAATTTGTTCAAAGAAAGTTTTTTTAAACCAATAAAATTAAATCGAAAACTTTTTTGTTTTTTTATTGTTATTTTGTCCTTGGATTTACATCACATTTTTTGATACACACACTGTGATAATCAATGAAACAAGAAACGCAACACGAAAAATATCGAAATGCGATAAAATTTTCAATGCAACAGGAATTGAGTTTATGGTCAAATAAAATTCACCAGATTTTAGTCAACAGGTTGCATTGTGTGTACCCACCATTATACAAGTAAAATTTCATTTACTCACTTTAAAATTAACGGACTTACTGGTAAATTATTTATTAAGTGTAAACTAGGCGTTGCTAGTGTAAACACTTAGGCAAGTTAAAAAGAAACTTGAGTTAAACTTTTTCTGCCTGAAACTCTCAGTGTAGAAACGCCTTCAATTTCAGCTGTAAAATCAAAACAAAACAAGACAAAAAATAATTTCTTATCAACTAATTATATACAAAAAGCCATTAACAGCGAATTTTTAATCAACTAATCAATAATATTAAAATATTAAAAAAAAAAATAAATTAAGCTGCTAAGCTAATTCTTTAAATTTGAGAAGGATTTTGCACAACTTAAAGATGACATTTATTAAAAGATAGAAAATTGAGAAAAATTCTATGAATCAGCCTCAGCTAGCATTCGCATGTAGACTAGATACTTTTGTTAGCTGATAACAAAATATAGATTATTACAAAATAATTATTTATTGTAGAGACAAAATTGTGTGTAATCTAAGTTTTTGTAGAAGAGGAAGTGTTTTATTCTAGAAGACTTAATAAAAGATTTCAGTACCAGATAAGCTGCAGTCTGAGTTAGACCCTAGACTAGAGAAGACGATGGGTGAGAATACACACTATTTTGAAGGCGTTGAAAAATTAGTGGAAGTGTGGTTCAAGCAGCCTCCCCTTAACGATGAAGCAGACTTAAGAACTATCACCAAGGAAGTCTGGGATAAGCAATTGCAGGCCGTAAAATGTGAGATAATAAGCTTTACCCGCAACAGCGAAGTGGATGCTTATGTTTTAAGTGAATCCAGCATGTTTGTTTCGAAAAGACGTTGGATTTTGAAAACATGTGGTACCACAACACCCTTGAATTGCCTAAAACCTCTAATGAAAATGGCAGCTGATATGGGTTTCAATGAAATATCCGATTTCTTTTATTCACGCAAGAACTTTGCACGCCCTGAACTACAACGTTTGCCACATCGTATGTTTTGTGAGGAAGTGAAATTTTTGGATTCCATTTTCGAAGGTGGACATACCTATTGTCTGGGGCAAATTAATAAGGATTGCTGGTATCTTTATACCCTCAGTCATCCGGAGAGAGATTTAAATAGAGAAGAGCTTATCGAAATAACCAAAATGGACTTAAAACGTCATTCGGAGCCCGATCAAACGATCGAAATCCTTATGGAAAACCTGGATTCTCAGGTAATGCAAGTTTTTACCAAACTCTGCTGTCAGGATGGCAAAGAGGCTACCGTAAAGTCAAAGATAAATGAAATATTACCCGACATGGAAATAGACGATTTTCTCTTTGAGCCCTGTGGCTATTCCATGAATGGCATAAACCTATTGGGTGAATATATGACTATTCACATAACACCCGAAAAGGATTTCTCTTATGTTAGCTTTGAGTCCAATGTAAGCATGGCCAATTATGCTGACTTGATCCAAAGAGTTTTACGCACATTTTTACCTTCCAAATTTATCATTACAATATTTGCCAACAAGTCGTCTGAGGCTTATGCTACCATGCGAGAGTTGGAAAACACCACCTACACCCAATGGCAGAGAGCAGATATGCAATGCTGTAATTTCCCTTCCTATAATCTCTTGTTTGCCACCTATACCGCCGCCAAACGAGACCAAGAGTGTTAGCACTATTTTAGCCTGTATTCCAATCTTGACACTGTTCTTTTAAATTTTAACTAAAGCCAAAATTCCAAATACTTATATCCTTAAAAAAAAGAATTGTTAATCTCTTTTCTCTCTAATAAATTTAAGTTGTTTAATTTGTTTTTAATTAATGTTTAAGTTATTTTAAAGCACCTTAATTAATAAATATTGCAATAAAACCATAAAAAACACATAAATTAAGCAAAACCAGAATAAAATAAACCAAAAGAAACCTAAAATTGTTGATTTTCTCTTATGTTAAGTCTGTGGCTTGGTGCTAAAAGGGCCAATGTCAAAAAAGTAGTTTTGAGAAAATTTGATTTAAAGTTTTTATTTTCCATATAAACTCATAGCAACATTGCTATTTTCCATATAAGTTAGATATTAGCTGTTGGAGCCAAATGAAAGAGGGTAAAGAAGAGAATATAAGCAATGATTAACTCAAAGTGGCAAAAAATGTAAATTGGTCCTTTTAGCACCAAGCCACAGAAGTATATACTACCCTGACGCTTATACTACCCTTGTTATTATATGGTGTTGAATCATGGGTACATGCACAGGCAGTTAAGCTATTCTTGAACCATTCTGCATCTACAATAAATATCGACATCGAATGAACCATGAGCTGTATGAGTTATATGCTGACATCGGCGTAGTAAAAGTATCAAACAGCAGCGGCTGCATTTACTGAGACATATTGCGCGAATGGTAGGAAATACTCCAGCAAGAAAAGTTTTCGAAAACGATCCCGGGGGAATTCGTAAAAGAGGACGTCTGAAAATTCGATGGAAAGACCAAGTAGAGAAAAATCTTTCAAGGCTTGGCCTACGAAATTGGAGAATATGCGCACAAGATCGAAACGCAAAGAATTCTGAAATATTATCGGTATTTGACCTTAATAGGATGTAAATAAGTACTTCTGACTGTGATCCCAAGAGATTTGATTTCCTATGACCGCGATCTTGGCTGCTTTCCTTTGCCCCGAAAAGTTACAACTTCTGGTGTAGCCGTCGATGAAGCTCTATAATTTATTCCTATAAAGAGTAGATTCCGTCGATGTAACTCTATCATTTAATCCCATAAAGAGCAGATTTCTAGGGGGATACTTGATACCTGGGTGACCGACAGTTCCCTAAACGCAGCCTAGTTAGTTTTCTTAGGGTACCTATAAGGTTCTCTTATGGCTTTTGAGGCCCTATGCTCCACTGGGAGTCAAGGCCATCTTCCGATAGGCTTAATCGAAATTTTTCTCCAATAAGATTGTACTTGTCGTTAGGGGTAATGTCTATAACTTCTTCCTAAAACTTAATCCTTAACGTTGCCAAAATTACTTTCCAAACAACCTTATAACGACATTGTATGATTTCAATTAATATTTGTTTTATTTCAATTAAAGTTTTAATTAAATTGCAACATTGTTAAGATTATTAATAAAATGTATTCCATATTAATATGTTTTAAAAATAACACCATAATCAATAAATACATTAAGAAATCTATAATATTAAAATTTAATTTATAATAAATGGAACAAACTACCACTAAAACTAAAGTAAATATAAGTAATTTTTAAAATATTTTTCAAATATTTCGATAAGTTTAAACAGCAAGTGAAATCTTAAGACTAAACACAGATTTTGAAACACGCAATTAAATACAAAAGAAACTGTCAATATTAACTTTAACTAAATCAAACTAAATTAAACTTAATAACAAAGAATATAAAATTCATTAAATCTTATCCTTTTTAAAGGATAAAAAACAAAAAAGAAGATACCTTTAGGAGATATTTCGCTTAGAGTATAATGCCAATGTTTTTTTTTAAGAAATCTTTTGGTAAAAATTCCTTAATAAGGTATTTGATTTTGATAAAACTGTATTATATCGTAGGTTCGGGTACGGAAGTTTTGATACGAATTACGTATAACAGCCAACATATGAGCAGCGGCTTCCTTATTATTTTTCGTTGAAACAAATCTTTGTTTCAGTAGATTAATAGTTTGTCCTCTAAAGCAAGGCAAGCCTGTGTCCAACATGAGAGAGACTAAAGAAACAATGGCATCTTGATAGGGTCGTACAGCTAAAAAGGACTGAACACACAATTCACAGAACCATTTGAAGGCAGGTGCCTCCATTTTGCCACCCATTATCATAACCATTTCATCGGTTAACTTCATATCAGGTTCAAAGCCTATATTACCACCCGGTGAGGATTCGAACATGAAACCAAAATCTTTAAAAGAAAAAAATAAAAGAAAATTAATAAAAATTCATATTTAACAATTACAAATTCAACTTGCCTATGTGAATTATATGACCATCTTTATCTATCATTATATTGCCATTGTGACGATCTTTGATTTGAAGTAAATAACCTATTAGGGAATAAGCAGCCATAGACTTAACAAAATTGGCTCTGGCAGCTTGAAATTCGCGTGAACTCTCATCGCCATATTGAAGTAGGAAATACTCGTAAAGACCGGTATCGGTTTGTCGGCCCAATTGATCGCGAGACTTGGCATTTGGCACACACTCAATGACACCACACTGAAACCAAAGAATAATAGATAAGTAAAGTTTTATTTTAAAATGTTTTTTTTTTCACTCACCCCTGGAGCTGTAGCCACCACACGATAGGGAAACAAAAATAGATCTAAACCCACTTGTTGGAAGATATTTTTGAATATCGTTATCACTTGCAAGGCCAACATATCTTGGCGTACGTCATCGCCTACTTTGAAAATGGCGGCCTGCCAAGATTCTACACCCAAAGACATTTTGGCATCTTCTTGGGAGTTCTAAGGAGTACATAATTTTTATATTATTTTTATACCCATATTTAAAAAGGTTAGGGGTTATATTGAGATTATCAAGTCGTTTGTGATTCCCATAATAATTGAGCGATGACCGTTTGTATGTTGTCTTTCCGTCCGTCTATCGGTTAAAAACACTATGGGGCCTGAACAAAAGGAGATAAGACAACAAAATTTCGTAAGAATATTCTTTATTTCTTGTAAAAGTTTTGGTTAGGGCGAAATCGGTTTACATTTGAGTATTCTTCTACTGTTATCCTTGAATCCCAGTGGAGCATAAAGCCTTGACTATAGCTTCCACATAAACTATTTACGGAAACCAAAAAGAATAGAGACTCTGTTTATCTGTCTGTCAGTCATTTGAAAGCAGAAAAGCTCTTATGCAAAAAATCTAGGGTAATTAAATTTGGTACGAATATTCCCCATTTCCGCTATCTCTCTATTCTTTCAGAAAGGATCATAACGGACCCAAAGGTCTCCGAGTGAAGATGCCATTCCCCTGGCATTTCCTTTCAAACCAAACCTAATCTTCCCCATTTCTCTATTTTTCTATCCTCTACTTCTACTACTAACTACATGGATTATCTTGAGGGTCATCCATTATTCTAGGTAACATCACCTTTTGCTTCTTTGTATGGCTAACTTAAGCGCGTTCCCTTTAAGAACTACCTCTAAAACATTCTTAACGCAGATGAGATGTCTCTTCTTGGATTATGTTTCGTCTAAATATTTCTTAGTTTATCTTCTAGATATCTTAGTCTATGTCCTTACATATTTCTTAATCTATATCTCACTTTGTAATTTCAGTTCATTTCTTAGTTTATCTTCTGGATTACTTAGTCTTAGTCTATGTCTTAATATATTTTAGTACCAAAAAAAAAAAATGTTTGAAAACAGTCAGTAAAACTCACCGGATTATTCGATACTTCCATGGCTCTAGTTTCTAATTCCGTAATGCCGCATCTATATACCCGGAATCTGGCCAAATAGGGAGCCTTAGCAGCACTCTGCATAGGAGTACCACTATTGTAATCTATATCCAAAACCATGGCCTCTGGATTGGAGGGCAAATAACAACCCGATTGGACTTTAATACGACTTAAAGCTGTTAAACAGGCATTCTTACGTTCGAAACCCTTAGGATAAGAACGAATTTCACCCGATACCGCTGTGATCTTACCAAAGAAATCAAATTCACGCTCATAGAAACGTTTGGCGGCACCCGAAAAGGAAGAGATGATATTTTGACTCAATGCCTCCAGGGCATCATACAAATTGGGATCTTTATGCAATTGATCCTCGTCCATGTACATATTGGTTTGCATATTCCATATAAGCTGATGGGCCACAATTTGCGAGCGCTTGGAAATGTTCTTGATGAGCTCTGAAACATAGCCCATGGTGTCGTGTCTTAAGGCCTGCACCAATTGTGGAATGTAGGGCAGCACCGATTCGGCCGGGTAGGAATTCAAAGTCTTAACAGCATATTGAGCTGTAAGAGGATGCGAAGGATATTGGCGCGAGAAATAGGATAAAGCCTGTATGGGATTGACTGGAGACCAGGCTAATATATACATTAAGTCAGGACTTTCTTGAAGTAAGTTCTTTGTAGTGGCCAGATACTTAAGAGCTTCGGGTATTTCACATACGGCTATGGGATCGGCACACACTAAACGTGTTACCTCTTCTTCTATGGATTCGGCATTCTTAATGCGTGAGGGTAGGAAAACAGCTAAGGCTGGATTGTAATTCCAGGCCAGACGGGCATAATCACGCCAGACATTTACTTTATAGGGGCGATTGCGCCATTCAGTAATCTGCTCTTCTCCAGGAATGGCCATATCGGGTAAACTGTTGGGATTATACCAGGTAATGAGAAATTCTATTTCTACAGCCAACAGTTCCAGAATCAAATTACGTTTCTTCATGTAATCTTTGTCATAGGAATCTTTTTGATAGGGCAAACGTTTAGAACGATTAGATCTCTTCGAAAGCGTTGAGGTCGAATGAGGTATGGTGTTATACCAACCTCCTCCTGCTCCGGCTATAGATGAGGATCTACCCATATCTGAAGAGCTGATAAGAGAAGCTGTTTCCGGGTTCTTGTTGACGGTCAACATATGATTTGGTGTAGCCGAGGGTATATCATAGTCACCCACCTCCGAGGTAATCAAATGCTTTTTTTCACTGCGCATAGTTTGCCAGAATTTAAGCAATATCAAAATATCATCCAAAAGCTGTTCTTTGCCCTGATTGGGACAAGTAGGTGGTCCACAGAAATAATCCAAAGCATTGCTGTAAATACGTTCTCTTAAAATATTACGGGCCAAAGATTTGGGTATAGTGTTGCCCTGGAGGAGAGACAAACCACATTGCAATAACTTAAAGCGACATCCTATGGTGGTCACCTGACGATTTTGTTTACTGTTCTTGGCGATGGGCAGACAACGATGCAGTAGCAGACAAAACATTTCCACTTTATCGCGATTACAATATTTGGCTGTATCCACCATTTCGGAAAGCAATTGAAGCCAAATGAGATGAGGAGCAATAAGTATAGGTTTAATCACTAATTTACAGCCTTCATAGGCGGCCAAAGGACTGGTGGTTTCACTTTCTTCCGCAAACAAGCCGATTTTCTTTTCAAATGTTGTCTGCCAGGCGGATACCATTTCTTGGATAAAGCACAGCTCTAAGTCTTGGCGAGCGGTTAAAACCCATTGCCAGCATTCTACAGCTGTTTCCATGGCGGATTCGGTAAAAAGTTCCACTTGGGAGGTGGCTAAAATAGTAATAATAACATATATAAGTTCTTTGGAGCGCGAAATTTATTTCCATATGAAATACTTACCCACAGCATGCAAAAGTTTCCGATTAATATCGGCACATATAATCAAATAGGCAGTTGCTCTCCACAAAGCTCCTCGATGTCTAGCATCACTTTTCTCCTTACAGGCATCCCAGACATCCTTAACCAAACGATCTGCGAGGCCAGCCTTTTCCTCTTCACTCAAAACAGACAGAAGGCCCGAAATTTCACCAGCATATTTGCTGCGCAAACATAGAACTGATACAAAACGTGGGGTATCCGAGCGTACACAATTAGGTCTTTTACTAATGGAGGGTAAAGCATTGGGATAGAAAGTATTGGTACTAACTACAGAATCAAATGCTAAAGCCAAGCCACTATGATGAGCCAATACTTGAGTGGGTATTTGATTGGGATATTCTTGCAAATGGGATTTGGTAGAGCGTGGAGCCCATTTCATGGCCTCATTAACAATTCCCTGACAGCGATCGGCAAAATCCTTGAGACGTCCTTCACGAGCCGGCAAAGAGTCCATCAGCTGCAAGGTGTAAGGGGTGGATACAACTCTGAGAATTGGAGTTTCCTCATTGGGATCCAAGGTCAAGGAAAAGGCTAACAATTGTAAAATATCCAGCATGCACCATAAAACTCGACGATTCCACAAAAGATGTGGGAATTTATCTACCAATTGGGAAAGATATTGATCGGCCACCAGTTGAATCTGTTTGTGTATGTGATTGAAATAGACCAGCAACAAAGTAGTTTGGGATTCCAAAACTTTTTCGCGAATTTCATCGCGTGTAAATAAAACGTTGCGGAATTTCTCAAAAACTTGGTCAGCCACACTGGAATATAAAACAATTTGATGAAATTTAAAATTTGTTATAAATCTGTAGGGTGGATAAATTTTAGGTTAGGAAGTAAATCGTAAACTGTATGGATGGTTCTCCACACTTGCATATAATGCATTCAACTATCCACCACACAGCTTTCCCGAGGGAACCATTGGTATCAATAAAAATGAATTAAAAAATGTGTTTTAAGCAAATTTTCTTCCTAACCTCAAATTGACCTACCCTTTACTACAAATCTGTTAGAAGCTTACCATTTCACACACTGCCAAATGCCCGACTTATCCTTTTGCAAAGCCGGATCACACAAGTACGTCAAAATGGGCTCCAGACTGGGCTCTTCGGCATTCTCGACACGCAACATTTCCAACCAATAGACACTCAATAAGTAGGTACATTGAGCAAAGGTTAATTTATTAATACATGCCGTTACCTCGGCTGTAGGATGCTCCAGCAACAATAATATTTGACTGCGCAATTCATTCAAACTAACCGAATCACTCTTAATAGCCGAGGTGTAATTTAACTCCCTCATATCGGATT
Source organism: Stomorhina lunata (assembly GCA_933228675.1). Classification (NCBI taxonomy): domain Eukaryota; kingdom Metazoa; phylum Arthropoda; class Insecta; order Diptera; family Rhiniidae; genus Stomorhina; species Stomorhina lunata. The sequence continues at coordinate 16,978,196 of OW121743.1, forward strand.
TATGGGTAGTTTGAGATATCAACAAAGGTGACTTTGCGGCAATTTGCTGAACTCCCATATACCACTCGGGTGACCAGAGACGAGCGTTTGTAAAACCCATAACAACACAATAGACCCAAAAATCTTTGAATAATTTATGCAAACGTAAGCGTGGATTTTTTATGGGCGGCAGACGTCGCAATAGTACAGCAATTACGGGTATAAGCATACCTAAATGGCCGGCACTAGAGCTGGCCTTGGGCGCCCCGGGTGTGTTGTCATAGGAACGCTCTCCTTCAAGACCGATTTGTACAAAGAGTTCGAGCAGCTTGCCCAATAGTTCTAATTTTTCGTCGTCACCCTGTATATTGGCTGCAATATTACCCAGAGCATTCACTACAGCATCGGAAACACTAAAGAATTGTTTACGATGTTCCGGATCCGAGGTATAGGCCAGAGAAGCCGATTGTACAGTAACGCGTGAAAACATTTTCATGATTTCCTCAAATACATGAGTTTCACACTGGGAAATAATCATGCAGCCCAATTGATCAACAATTAGGGCATTCTGTTCGGAGGGAACTTTGCAAAAGCGTTGAATGAAGAACTGTAAAATATTTTGGGTTGTCTTGGAGGTGTCTTTCAGGGCCACAGCGACGTGACCCAGCATTACTATAATATTTAAGCTAACCAAGGTAGATTCTCTGTTTTAAAAGAAATTAAAAAAAAAATTAAGAGAATTTCAATTCAAATTCTAATTTCATTTAACTCAAAACTCACGATTCATGCTTTTCCGCTGTAAACAAACGATTCGAAACATTCGCCACCAGGGCGGGTACACAGAATTGATCCACCGGTTGTGCTGCTCGTAATGCAATACTCAAATTTTCTATGGCTGCATCCCGTAAAGCCTCAAAGGCAGCTTGTCCCGTCCTCAAGGGTGCATATTTCTTACTTTCTCCAAATATATCCACTGTCGAACGGGATTCACTACTTTGCACTACAATCTTAAAGGGTGTCACCTCCTTTTCCTTTTTCTGCAAAGCCATCAGTTGCTGCGAATGAGCATGCAATTTGGCCAATATTTGACTGGGATCAACGAGAAAATCTCTCAAGTAAGATATTGATGTATTAGCAATATTGGGGAATTTCTGGGCCAATTTTCCGAGTCCTTCCAGACAGACCATTAGTAATGGCATATGATCCATAACGATTTTGTGAGACAACTGAGAGTTCAGTTTTTGCGATAGGCGACCACACAATTTGTCGGCCTCTGGTTAGGGAGTAGAGGGAGAGCAGAAATAAATTAATTTTAAGTAAGTTCTTATCAATAAAAAAATAAAAAAAAATAAATCAGGATTTTTTTTTAAGGTGGTATAGCAAAACATTCCAATAATAATGATAAGAAAGGGGTAAAAATGGGTTTTATACAATACAAAAAAAAAAGAAACAAGAGTTCAATGGTAACCACAGATACTTTAAATGCAAATATTATAAATATAAAGATACAAAAATGATTACAATACTAGACATAGAAGGACCCAAAGGAAGTCATAATCGGACTGTAGAAAAACTTTTAACAAAAGATTCTATAATATAAAGATGTTGCACTTCCATGCCATTGATTTGTCATATGATCCTTTCGATAAGTCCCATAAAAAGAGAGTATACAGCTTTTACTTTAATTAGAAAACAACTAATGGAGACGATTAGTCAATGAGAGATAGCTAAGGCACACACACGTGTTCATGTTTGTTCGTGCGTTTATGTAGTTTCATTATTCTTTATCCACTTTAGTTTCACTTTTGATAGAAAACAAATGTATAGAGTGCAATATCTTTATGTTATAGAGTATTTGCTATAACTGAACGTATAATTGTACTACATAGAAACCTCTAACTGAAGCTGTATTAAAACTATAAAAAGTCTTATATTGTAGCTATAATAAGAATGGATTGTTGTTTTTATAACATCCTGAACATTTGCAAATTTTTTATCTTCTAGGCTCTAAAACATGGACCAAAAGATCCATCTAAGCACAGTTAGATCAAAACCACATTGGTTTTATCTCATTCATGAGATAATCTGCAATCGTATTTAAGATGTAAAACCCTCATCCATACCAATATCTTTTCTGAAATGTTTCAGGAGTGTTTTTAATGTTGCATTTGCTTCAACATTTGAGATATACCCGAGATATTTCAGGTCATTCCGGTACGTAGTAACGGCTGTAGCTGTCATGTTAGCGTTAGCAGTCATGGATGATGCCGCTGTAGGTGTTTAACGATAACGACAAGGTTGAAGATAATGCAACGTATTTCTTCAACTATTTACTACCGTGGCTTAGTTAGGAACAGTTGCTGAGGTAACTCCAATAGCTGGATTTGTATATGGTAAACATTTTTCTGACAAACCATTCAGATCAATGGTTCTGGAGTTCACTCATTTCCAGAGAATCCTAAGCAGTTTTTGGGTGATCTCTCCGACGACATCCCAAAAGAAGTGTTACTGGAATGTTCTTTGTTTCCTCATCATGATGGTACTGTGCGGTAATTTGCAGGCAACCAATGATTATCCTTAAGGGTGTATTTTGACAGCAATTAAATTCTCTAATGTGTTTTATACATCATCACCATAATATCAATTGATTTAAAGATGGACAAGGTGTCTGAGTTCATTCCCCAAGTACTGCCGGCTAATGCTTTAAGGAAAGTTTATAAGTAACTGTTGTTGTTGTAACAGCTCTAACATTTCCAATTTTATTTATTTGTTATTTACGGGGTATCTGTTTGGAGATCAAGGCCAAGAAATTATGCTACTTCTACTAGATGAGACCAAAAATCCTCAGGAATAAGTGGAGTAGGGGGGCCTTGGCCACAAGCTGGGCATACTTTGAGGACGACATGGTCTATGCGGGACCAAAAGGTATTTAATCTGGCGCTTCATCCCGATGTTAGTTGAGCCAGAACGACCCTTGTTTTTCGCGGCAAGTAATTGGTAATATCGCAGAAGTGGCAGTCCTTGTGCGAAATCCTAAGATTTCCAAGTCGTTCCGGTACAAAGAACCGAATACGAGGTATGATCTAAGTGATGAAGTACATTCGGTCGTATGCTAAACTCATACTCGCGAATATCATTCATGTCATGCCTCAGGAAACTATGTGATGTTAAAGTATGGATGATTTCTTCGATGACATTCTAAAAGGAACTGGTGAGATAGCATAACAATGTGGTTGTTTATTGAAGAATCTTTGTTTCCTCATAAAGATGATCTGGTTAGGTATTTTGTAGGCAACCTTTGATTGCTCTTAGGGATGCATTTTGGCAGCATTTGCCAGTGACCGATCAATGGCTTTATAGACAAACAGTAAGCTAACTTTGTCCATTTCCAAGGTACTGCTGGCAAGTGCTTTATTTATTTATTATTCATTGATCTCGACGCATAGCATTGACTCACTTCTTTTGTCCAGGTGGATATAGTTACTTTCAGTAAAGGAATTGCCAATGATATTGAGATAACGATTCGCCTTACCGCATAGGTGTTCCACATTATGGTTAGTCGCCATTATCGTGCAGTCGTCCGCATATGGTATCACTTCAACGCCTTACGATGGAGCTAGGAGTTGTGAGAGAGAAGTTAAATAGGAGTAAAGATAGGACTCCAGCCTAAGGAACTCCCTGTGTGACTCTAGGTTGTTTTGAACGATTGATATAAGCTTAGATAATTTGCTATACACCTCTTTAAATTTTTTTGGCGTTGTAGACTGCATGATGTCTGGAAGAGGGTTTTACTTCTTTTATCCAGGTGGTAAATATGACTGTTGTTGATTTGACAGGATGCGTCTTCAGATTAAGCGTTAATTGAAGGAAATGTAGATGATATAGAGATTGTAGATGATATAGGCACTGTCGTCTGTAAGTTTAACTAGGTAGTTTAAAGAGGCAGAATTGAACGATCTGAGTGGTAATGGCGGAATGCTGTGGTAAGGCTATAAATTTTGCGAAATCCATCAGCTCTATTGATGAGCTAAGTAAGGAGTAGAGCCTTAAAGAGTCTTCTCGATAAGTGACAGGAGGGATATAATTATTTATTTCAAAATTGGTATCACTCTAACCATTTTTCAGACGTCGGATAAAATTACTGACAGAATAAGCCCAAATATAAGCAATTCGACTGCCGTTTGCACAGGAAATTTTTCCGTTGGGACAAATTTCCTGAATTTGGTGTGTGAATCTCATCTGCAAGTTTCTCTATTTCTTCTGTTTAAGACAGAAGTAATAACTGGGCCGATTAAGCGACAACCAAATGATACAGTTAAAGACTTGTGATAGGAATAATAAGAAAACCTATGATTGAATCTGTATCTGAACATTGTAAATATCTGTGATTGAAGTTATAGTTCTTTATTCCTTATCTTTTATTACAGCTATTATTCGAATATATAATAACCTTTAATTAAAGCTATAACCGAACTATATTAAAACAATACAATGTTAAATCAGTAGCGCATATATTTCTATGATATAAGCTATGAATTTTGTGTATAACCCCTAAGATGTAAAATTATATATGAAGACAAAGAAAAGCAATTAGATTGAGTCTAAAATGGAACTTTATAAACCTCTTAAATATAATTTATAATTGGAATACAAATATCCCAAATATACTGATACTGTAATTGGACTGTATAAATGTCCATTTTTGGAAATATAGTAAAAAAATTAAGTCGTGTTTTTTTTTAACAAGAATTGAATATATATGATTTAAAAATTGTATGTAGGAATAGGATATTTTAATGTACAAAAGGAAAAGTACTACAGAAAAACTCCAAAAAAAAAGGTAGAATAATAAATAAAACTGGGAAAACAAAAAAACAGTAGGAAGAATACAATTAGAAAAATAAATAAATTACAAAAACGAAAACATTCGAAAGAGAATTTGTTTAATAGAAAAAAACCAAATAAAACAAAAAAATTAAAACCTTTTTGCATTAAATAATTTAAAGCATACTGCAATGAAGGTACATTGTACTCCTCATCAACTGAAAATTAAAAAAATGTAAGAAAAAAAAAACAAATACAAATTTAGATAAAAAATCAACTAGTGGAAAATTACTAAAGCTACTTTTCACTTAAATGTTCAAAGTTATTAAAAATAATGTTAAATCACAAAGTGTTAGAAGAAATAAAGAAACCACAACTGACCTGTTTCATCTCGTATGGCCCAAACCAATAAATCCACACAGGCTGCATTGGCCATGACATTAACTTTGTATTTATTGACCACTGGTATGCCATTTTCTTCACGCTTTTCACGTTCCTGATCCTGTTGTTTATTTTGCAATTCCGTTTGACCATTGAGGAATAGACGTTTCACAAATTCCTGTACATCTTTGGTAAAGGGTGCTGGTAAATCAATTTGATGCTGTAGAATTTCGCGCAATAAAGTAACCAATACCAGATTTAAAGTCTCCGAAAAACTTTTATAACAATAACCCTTGATTTGATGCAAAGCAAATATATCACTGGCCTGTTCATCCAAATGCTCGAGTGTTTCTTTAGTCAAGAGTTTCTTGGCCACAGCAAAAATCGTCTGTAAATGTTGTATGGGAAAGGGTGGAATTGTAATGGGCTTTTGACTCTTGGTGGGTGTCTCTGAAACTCGCATATTGGGAAATTGATTAAAACTCGAGCCATAGCGTGTAAAGAAATGCGTACGTGGATCATAGGGCACCGAGAAATAGGTGTGTAGTTGCGGTTTATGTCTATTTAAATTAGCTATAACCGATATTTGACGCATACGTATCTCATTCGAGTCCTGACTCAAACTACCCGACATCGAACGGGGTATTATGGGACGAAATTGTGTAAAGGCTAAACGTTCATTAGAACTATGGCTACCTCCTTCACGAGAATTGGGACGTACTACTGGCATTTCTTCACGGGGATATATGCGACAGAGTAGAGGTGGCTCCTGCGAGGCATAACGTCCCATTGAACGAGCCAAACCGAACAGTAGTGGTACCGTGGCCTTGCATAGTATTATGGGTGGGGGAGCAGAACTACTTTCTTTACTGGATTTGATGATATTAGAGAGAGCACCCAAAGTTTCTACTTGATTCAAGATGATTTCTTCTCGTAATTCCGGGCATTTCACCACAATATCGGAGAGTAAAGTGTTGAGACAGAAACTGAATTTTTCAGCAGAAGGAATTCCTGAAAGAAGAAATAAATTAAAAGAGCAATTAAAATAGGTTTTTAATTGGAAAATTATTTTTTAATAAAAAGTTTCTCATTAATAACATAATAATAAAATGATAAACAATATCAACATAAGAAAAATATTTTTTTTTGTGATAACAAAAAAAAAAAAGTAAATTCTTGAAAAATTTTTTTTAAAAAATAGTAAATCTTTAAAAAATTTCCTTAAAAATATAGTACATTTTTGAAAAATTTCTTTTAAAAATAGTACATTTTTGAAAGATTTCCTATAAAAATAGTAAATTTTTTATAAAAAAAAAATAATTTTTGAAAAAAGTTCCTATAAAAATTGTAAATTTTTGAAAAATGTCCTAATAGTAAATTTTTTCAAAATTTCCTACAAAAAATAGTAAACTTTTAAAAATTTCCTACAAAAAATAGTAAATTTTTGAAAATTTTCCTATAAAAAAATAGTAAATTTTTGAAAATTTTCCTATAAAAAAATAGTAAATTTTTGAAAATTTTCCTATAAAAAATAATAACTTCTTGAAAATTTTCCTTTAAAAAATAGTAAATTTTTAAAAATTTTCCCACAAAAGAAAGTTTTTGAAAAATTTCCTTTAAAAATAGTAAATTTTGAAAAATATCCTATAAAAAAAATTGAAAATTTTTCTATAAAGAATAGTATTTTTTTTTTAATTTTCTTATAAAAAAACAGTAAATTTTAGAAAATTTTCCTATAAAAAATAGTTAATTTTTGAAAGTTTTTCTATAAAAATATAGTCAATTTTTGAAAATTTTCCTATAAAAAAATAGTAAATTTTTGAAAAATTTCCTATAAAAATAGTAAATTTTTGAAAAATTTTCTATAAATATAGTAAAACTTTGATTTTTTTTTTAATTTGCTATAAAAATAGTAAATTTTTGAAAAATTTCCTATAAAAATAGTAAATTTTTGAAAAATTTTCTATAAAAATAGTAATTTTTTGAAAAATTTCCTATAAATATAGTAAATTTTTTAAAAATTTCCTATAAAAAACAGTAAATTTTTTTAAATATATAATAATAAATTTTTGAAAAATAATAAATTTTTGAAAAATTTTCTATAAAAATAGTAAATTTTTGAAAAATTTCCTATAAAAAAGTAAATTTTTGCAAAATTTTCTATAAAAAAAGTAAATTTTTGAAAAAATCCTTTAAAAATAGAAAATTTTTCCTATAAAAATAAGTTTTTTTTAAATATTACTTCAAATTGTTGTTACATTTCCTATTTATAGCCAAAACCAATTGTAAAGCGATGACCCTCTAAAAAAACAATCTTCTTTGAAGTTATGCCTGTAAAAATATGTTTTGAGTGGAAGACCAGAGGTCAGTACGGACAGACATCGTTATATCGATTGAGGAAGTTGTTATGAGTCGATAGGCGACTTTAACCGATGAAAAGTATAGCGTCATACCAAAACAAGTGTTAAGTTTACTATAATTATATTAAATTTGGCTAAACCGCATTAGTCATTTTAATTTATACAATAATTTTAAAACTTACGATCACTTTTACTCCATTTTCCATCATCCACCCAGACTGCTTTGGGCAAACACTTGGCCAATCTCAGTAAATATGGCACAATACGGTCCTCATGTTGGCAACCACTTTCCAGGAAATACAAGCCCAAGGCTATAACAGCATCTTGAGAACGAGAATCTAAGCAAAAGACTCCCGCAGCATTTTCTTGGGGACAATAGCGAAATAAAGCTTGAACCTATAAAATAAAACAAAAATACAATTTTTATCACAAATTAGCCAAAATTTAATAGTAGTTATTATCTTTACACGCAACCAAGGTCAAATTCCATAACATGTTTTTTACCTATTAGCAGTTGAAAAGTCAATATTATTAATTTAATATGCCCCGAGAAGTCTCGAGACAAAAGAAGAAAAAACTACGCAAAAATTTTCTTACCTTCTCCCAGGGCGTTGGTTTTATCAGAGCCAAGACTCTGGCCAGACTTTGAACGGTTCTTTGATAGGAAAACTTGTCTGCCATTTTAGCAGACTAATATTTTGTAAAAATTTTATGTGAAATTTCTTTATTTTTTCGTTGTTTCGTCTTGAAAATTTTTCAGTTTTTCGTTCGTCAATACAGAATTTTTTCGACAAACACCTCCTCACTGATTCATTGTCAAAAATAAAATATGACGTTTACAAACAGCTGAGTGTCAAACAAACAATATGTTACACGGTGATGCCAGAGGATGATGTTAAATTAACGGGGTTTTCCTTTTAACAGTGGATGGGTGAAAATATAAGTTTTAAAACAATTATTTAATCATGTATATGAAATTTTATAAATAATTACCATTTCTATGAAATTTTACTAAAAGTTGCATATTTTTATAGCAATTTACTATCTTAATTTATAGGGATCTTCAACTCCAAATTTATAGCAAAAGCACTTATTAGTTTTTATTTTGCTATTAGTCTTCAAAAATAAGAAAGAATTATTTTACATTTTTTTGTAAAAAAATCATAATTTCAAGAAAATTTTTGAAAAATTTTCTAGTTTTATAGGATTTTTTTCAAAAAATTATATTTTTATAGGAAATTTTTCAAAAAATTTTTTATTTTTATAGGAATTCTTTTAAAAATTTATTATTTTTATAGGAAACTTTTCAAAAATTTTCTGTTTTTATAAGAAAAATTTTCTATTTTTGTAATAAATTTAACAATTTTTTTTATTTTTGTAGGAAATTTAGCAATTTTTTTTATTTTTATAGAAAATTTTTCAAAAATTTTTTATTTTTATAGGAAATTTTTTAAAAATTTTCTATTTTTATAGGAAATTTTTCAAAAATTTTCTATTTTTACAGGAATTTTTTCCAAAATTTTCTATTTTTATAGGAAATTTTTCAAAAATTTTCTATTTTTATAGGAAATTTTTCCAAAATTTTCTATTTTTATAGGAAATTTTTCAAAAATGTTCTATTATTATAGGAAATTTTTCAAAATCTTTATATTTTTACAGGAAATTTTTAAAAAATTTTATATTTTAATAAGAAATTTTTCAAAAATTTTCTATTTTTATAGGAAATTTTTCCAAAATTTTCTATTTTTATACGAAATTTTTCAAAAATTTTCTATTTTTATAGGAAATTTTTCAAAAATTTTCTATTTTGATAGGAAATTTTTTAAAAATTTATTTTTATAGGAAATTTTTCCAAAAATATTCTATTTTTATAGGAAATTTTCAAAAATTTTCTATTTTTATTGGAAATTTTTCAAAAATTTTCTATTTTTATGCGAAGTTTTTATAGGAATTTTTTTCTGATTTTCTATTTGACAGGAAACTTTTGAAAAATTTCCTATTTTTTAAGGATTTTTTTTTTAATTTTCTATTTTTATAGGAAACTTTTCAAAAAATTCCTATTTTTTTAAGGATTTTTTTTTTAATTTTCTATTTTATAGGAAACTTTTGAAATATGTTCTATTTTTATAAGAAATTTTTCAAAATTTTTCTAGTTTTTAAGGAAATTTAAAAAAAATATTCTAGTTATTATGGAAAATTTGCAAATTTTTAAAAAATTTGTATTTGTATGGGAAATTTTCATAAAATTTATAATTTCATATATAACTTTAAAATTTTTTAAATTTTTATAGAAAAGTTTAAAAAAAAAAATTATAGGAAATTTAAAATAACATCTATATGAAATATTTTATTTTATACGTAATTTTCAAAAATTTTATATTTTTATAGTAAGTTTAAAAAAAAATATTTTTATAGAAACATTTTTAAAAATCTCATATTAAAAAATTTACTATTTTTACAGGAAATTTTTCAATCATTTTCTATTTTCTACGAAATTTTTTTTAGGAAATTTAAAAAAAAATGTTGGACTTTTTTCACATTTTTATCATTTTTATGGCACATTTTTAAAATTTATAACTTATAGAAAATTTTTTGTTAAAAAGATATTTTTCTAAAGGTTTTGATTTCAGTAAAATTTTACAAAAATAAACTTTAAACTGTGAACAATTTTATATTTAAAAGGAAAAATTTTCAAAAATCTCATTTTTAAAAATTTACTATTTTTATAGGATATTATTCAATCAATTTCTATTTTCCAGGTAGTTTTGTTAAAATTTTTTATAGAAAATTAAAAAAAAAAATGTTAGGAATTTTTTAATAATTATTTTCATGTTTATAGTAAATCTTTAAAAATGTGTAATTAATAGAAAACATTTTGTTTAAACGATTTTTTTTAATGTTTTATTTCAGTAAACATTTTTTTGAAACCTATTTAAAAATTTCTGTTTTAAAATTTTACTTAATTTATAGGAAATTATTCAATTATTTTTAATTTTCTAGGTAATTTTGTGAAATATTTTAGGAAATTAAAAAAAAAATTGTTGGAAATTTTTAATATTTTTTTTAATTTTGATGGTAAATTTTAAAAACTTTATAAATCATAGCAAATTTTTTTAAAATAAATTTTTCTAAAACTGTTTATTTTAGTAAAATTTTACAAAAATATATTAATAAATTTTCATATAAGTATTTTATTTGATTGTTAACTTTGTTCTGGCAATACTGAACTAATGCATTTAAAATTCCGCTAGTTCTCTCATGTGAAATGGCGTGTTTGTAAACACTGGGAAATTTGACAGCAGGAAGCTTTGACATTCACAACAATTTTTTTGCAGCAGCGTTTTTTTTAAGAAAAGCGGCATTTTTCCAAAGAAATTTGTTAAAATTTGTAATTTAATTATAATTATTTACTTTAAAAGTAGAGAAAAGTAAGATATAAAAAGTATTTCATTGCTTTAAACTAAATAAGAACAGATTTAGGCTCACAAATTTATTTAAAATACGAAACAAATTTTGGCCAACATGTCAGTCCGGGATCAGATAAAAATTGATATCGTAAGTAAACAGAAATTCATTTTTCTTAAATATATTACAAAAATGCTTTTTGCTTTAAAAGGAATGGGGCCACGAACGTTTGGTGCGCGCCCAACAAGTGGTGGAAATGCGTCCTTATGATATTGAGTCCTGGTCCACATTGTTGCGTGAGGCTCAGACGCGACCGGTCAATGAGGTACGCACACTTTATGAGTCCCTCGTCAATGTCTTTCCCACTACGGCACGTTATTGGAAAATCTATATTGAACAAGAGATGAAAGGACGTAACTTTGAAAGAGTAGAGAAATTGTTCCAACGTTCTTTGGTGAAAATCTTAAATATTGATTTATGGAAGCTCTACTTAACCTATGTAAAGGAAACCAAGGCTGGTTTAAGTACACACAAGTAAGTAGAAGTTGTTCTAAAAGTGTTCTTAGAAGTTGTACTTAAGAAAAGTTCTTAAATTCTTCTAGAGAAAAGCTGGCTCAGGCTTATGATTTTGCCTTGGAAAAGATAGGCATGGATCTGCATTCATTTTCTATATGGCAAGACTATATCTCCTTCTTGCGCAGTGTTGAGGCTGTTGGGAGTTACGCTGAAAATCAGAAAATAACCGCCGTTCGAAGGGTCTATCAGAAAGCAGTGGTTACACCTATAGTGGGCATAGAGATTCTGTGGAAAGATTATATAGCCTTCGAGCACAATATTAATCCTATAATATCGGAAAAGATGAGTTTGGAAAGATCAAAGTAAGTATTTGAAACTTAGAAATAATAAGAATACTTGTAAAAGTTAAATTTTTTATATAAAAATAGAGATTACATGAATGCTCGAAGAGTAGCCAAGGAACTGGAGAACATTACTAAAGGCTTGAATCGTAACCTGCCTGCCATACCTCCCACCCTAACCAAAGAGGAAGTTAAACAGGTTAACTTTGAATTATTTGCTTAAATCAAATAAACAAATTTATAAGTTTTTCTTGTTTTTCAGGTTGAACTTTGGAAAAAATTTATTGCTTTTGAAAAATCCAATCCTTTACGTACCGAGGATACCGCTCTCATAACGCGACGTGTTATGTTTGCCACCGAACAGTGTTTATTGGTTTTAACACATCATCCGGCCGTCTGGCATCAGGCAGCACAATTTTTAGATCAAAGCTCTAAAGCTTTAGCTGATAAAGGCGTGCGTATAGTGTTTTTATATCCTAAAATTTCTCAATTTCAGTGGACTTTCAATTTACCAAAGGATGATTTAGGTTTAATAGAAACCTTGCTAAGGCGTTGGTTGATAAAAGTGACATTAAAAATAAATTTTGAGATTTTCGAATCTCATTTGATCTTACAAGCACAAAACAAATGGATCTTTTTATTTCGAATGAACATTATTATGTCTATTTGTATTAAGGAACTTGCATTGACTAAAGATATTAAATTAGTTACTAACTAATTAAACAGGAAATTGATTAAAAAATAATTTATTAATAATGTGTATACATTCTTTCGAAATCTTTAATTATTTTAAAAATGCAATTTCTTTGATGCTCATAAAGACATTGATTTATTTATGTGTGTTTTTCTCATAAATGTATTTTGTTAATATTTCTATCGTCAAACATTTGTTAAATTTTTTTGTCTTTCTTCCCTTTTATTTAGGACACACAAGCCGCCAAAATCTTTGGTGATGAATGTGCAAATATTTTGGAACGTTCCATTAATGGAGTTTTGAACAAAAATGCTTTGTTGTATTTTGCTTTTGCAGATTTTGAGGAGGGACGCATGAAGTATGATAAAGTACATGCCATGTATAATAAGTTTTTATCCATACCGGATATTGATCCCACTTTGGTAAGCTAAGAAAAGTTTTAAACAAGATTTTTAAAATAGCAAAAAAATGTCACACAAAAATTAAGTGAAAAAAACTAAAACAGTACTACAACAGAACCAGAACTACTAGAACACAACTAGAACAGAACTAGAACAGAACTAGAACAGAACTAGAACAGAACTAGAACAGAACTAGAACAGAACTAGAACAGAACTAGAACAGAACTAGAACAGAACTAGAACAGAACTAGAACAGAACTAGAACAGAACTAGAACAGAACTAGAACAGAACTAGAACAGAACTAGAACAGAACTAGAACAGAACTAGAACAGAACTAGAACAGAACTAGAACAGAACTAGAACAGAACTAGAACAGAACTAGAACAGAACTAGAACAGAACTAGAACACAACTAGAACAGAACTAGAACAGAACTAGAACAGAACTAGAACAGAACTAGAACAGAACTAGAACAGAACTAGAACAGAACTAGAACAGAACTAGAACAGAACTAGAACAGAACTAGAACAGAACTAGAACAGAACTAGAACAGAACTAGAACAGAACTAGAACAGAACTAGAACAGAACTAGAACAGAACTAGAACAGAACTAGAACAGAACTAGAACAGAACTAGAACAGAAATAGAACAGAACTAGAACAGAACTAGAACAGAACTAGAACAGAACTAGAACAGAACTAGAACAGAACTAGAACAGAACTAGAACAGAACTAGAACAGAACTAGAACAGAACTAGAACAGAACTAGAACAGAACTAGAACAGAACTAGAACAGAACTAGAACAGAACTAGAACAGAACTAGAACAGAACTAGAACAGAACTAGAACAGAACTAGAACAGAACTAGAACAGAACTAGAACAGAACTAGAACAGAACTAGAACAGAACTAGAACAGAACTAGAACAGAACTAGAACAGAACTAGAACAGAACTAGAACAGAACTAGAACAGAACTAGAACAGAACTAGAACAGAACTAGAACAGAACTAGAACAGAACTAGAACAGAACTAGAACAGAACTAGAACAGAACTAGAACAGAACTAGAACAGAACTAGAACAGAACTAGAACAGAACTAGAACAGAACTAGAACAGAACTAGAACAGAACTAGAACAGAACTAGAACAGAACTAGAACAGAACTAGAACAGAACTAGAACAGAACTAGAACAGAACTAGAACAGAACTAGAACAGAACTAGAACAGAACTAGAACAGAACTAGAACAGAACTAGAACAGAACTAGAACAGAACTAGAACAGAACTAGAACAGAACTAGAACAGAACTAGAACAGAACTAGAACAGAACTAGAACAGAACTAGAACAGAACTAGAACAGAACTAGAACAGAACTAGAACAGAACTAGAACAGAACTAGAACAGAACTAGAACAGAACTAGAACAGAACTAGAACAGAACTAGAACAGAACTATAACAGAACTAGAACAGAACTAGAACAGAACTAGAACAGAACTAGAACAGAACTAGAACAGAACTAGAACAGAACTAGAACAGAACTAGAACAGAACTAGAACAGAACTAGAACAGAACTAGAACAGAACTAGAACAGAACTAGAACAGAACTAGAACAGAACTAGAACAGAACTAGAACAGAACTAGAACAGAACTAGAACAGAACTAGAACAGAACTAGAACAGAACTAGAACAGAACTAGAACAGAACTAGAACAGAACTAGAACAGAACTAGAACAGAACTAGAACAGAACTAGAACAGAACTAGAACAGAACTAGAACAGAACTAGAACAGAACTAGAACAGAACTAGAACAGAACTAGAACAGAACTAGAACAGAACTAGAACAGAACTAGAACAGAACTAGAACAGAACTAGAACAGAACTAGAACAGAACTAGAACAGAACTAGAACAGAACTAGAACAGAACTAGAACAGAACTAGGACAGAACTAGAACAGAACTAGAACAGAACTAGAACAGAACTAGAACTGGACCAGAACTAGAACATAACTAGAACAGAACTAGAACAGAACTGAACTTAAACAGAACCAAAAGTTTAATCTAAATAAATTTCTATAAAACTTATTCAAGGCCTATGTCCAATACATGAAATTCGCCCGCCGTGCTGAAGGCATAAAATCTGCCCGAGCCATTTTCAAAAAAGCCCGTGAAGACATACGTTCTCGGTATCATGTCTTTGTCTCAGCCGCCCTCATGGAATACTATTGCTCCAAAGACAAAGATATTGCCTTTCGTATTTTCGAATTGGGTCTTAAACGTTTTGGCGGTAGTCCGGAATATGTCATGTGCTACATAGACTATCTGTCGCATTTAAATGAAGACAACAATACCAGGGTATTATTTGAACGTGTACTCTCCTCGGGTGGCCTAACGCCACAGCTCAGTGTAAATGTATGGAATAGATTTTTGGAATTTGAATCGAATATTGGCGATTTGTCGAGTATAGTAAAAGTGGAGAGAAGACGTAGCGCGGTGTTGGAAAATGTAAGTTAAATTGCATTGAAATTGAAGATCTATTAATAATTTAAATTGTTTAACAGCTTAAGGAATATGAGGGCAAGGAAACTGCTCAACTGGTGGATAGGTATAAGTTTCTGGATTTATATCCTTGTACCACAGTTGAATTGAGATCTATTGGTTATACGGAAGTAAGCTTTTTTCAACAATTTTTTTGGAAAATATAATAATTTTTATTTATAACAGAACGTGGGCATTACCACCAATAAAATGCCTGTAGTTCCAGGTGCCCCGGGAGCTCCTTCTATCAAAGAAGAACCCGAATCTGAGCCTACTGTGCAATTGCCTAAACCCGATTTTGGCCAGTATATACCTTTTAAGCCCAAGGCTAATGCTTATCCGGGAGCTCATCCCTTGGCTGGAGGCACATTTCCCCAACCACCTGCGTTGGCTGCCTTGTGTGCCACCCTACCGCCTCCTGTATGCTTTAGAGGACCCTTTGTTTCCATTGAAATGTTGTTTGACATATTTAATCGCATTAAATTAACAGATGGTAGGTTTCTTTGTATAAACAATTACAGATTTTTATGATCACATCTTTATTTTTCTTTCCAGCTCCCCCGTTACCCTCCGGCGATCCTGGTTGCGATATCAAAATCTTTGACTTGGCCAAATCTGTGCATTGGATTGTGGACGAAAGCGCTTTGGTGGGTGATAATTCGGGAGCTACGGGTGTGAAACGTCGTCGTATGCTGCCGGGTGGTGATGACAGTGATGAAGAGACGCCCACTCCTGCGCCGCCGGCAAATGATATTTATCGTCTGAGACAACAAAAACGTTTTTCCAAATGATTTTAAATCCCAATTTAAATATTTATAAAATTACTTTTAAATGTAACGTTTTTTGTTTTAAGTTTTTTGGTAATTTTTTTATGGTTTTCCAAAAGAAATTTAAATTAAGTCCTTATCAATTAAAAAAAAAAAAAAATTTACCACAAAAAATAATTAATTACATTTTGGTAAAGCCTCATATATTTTTAAACAAAAAAATAAAATATACCTACAAACATAAAATTTAAAACACAAAAACTCTTCTATTTTTCCTAGAGAAAAACCTCACTTTTTCTACAGAAAAATCTCACTTTTTCTATAGAAAAACCTCACTTTTTCTATAGAAAAACCTCACTTTTTCTATAGAAAAACCTCACTTTTTCTATAGAAAAACCTCACTTTTTCTATAGAAAAACCTCACTTTTTCTATAGAAAAACCTCACTTTTTCTATAGAAAAACCTCACTTTTTCTATAGAAAAACCTCACTTTTTCTATAGAAAAACCTCACTTTTTCTATAGAAAAACCTCACTTTTTCTATAGAAAAACCTCACTTTTTCTATAGAAAAACCTCACTTTTTCTATAGAAAAACCTCACTTTTTCTATAGAAAAACCTCACTTTTTCTATAGAAAAACCTCACTTTTTCTATAGAAAAACCTCACTTTTTCTATAGAAAAACCTCACTTTTTCTATAGAAAAACCTCACTTTTTCTATAGAAAAACCTCACTTTTTCTATAGAAAAACCTCACTTTTTCTATAGAAAAACCTCACTTTTTCTATAGAAAAACCTCACTTTTTCTATAGAAAAACCTCACTTTTTCTATAGAAAAACCTCACTTTTTCTATAGAAAAACCTCACTTTTTCTATAGAAAAACCTCACTTTTTCTATAGAAAAACCTCACTTTTTCTATAGAAAAACCTCACTTTTTCTATAGAAAAACCTCACTTTTTCTATAGAAAAACCTCACTTTTTCTATAGAAAAACCTCACTTTTTCTATAGAAAAACCTCACTTTTTCTATAGAAAAACCTCACTTTTTCTATCCTATTTTTATAGGAAATTTTTCAAAAATTTCCTATTTTTATATGAAATTTTTCAAAAATTTCCTATTTTTATAGGAAATTTTTCAAAAATTTCCTATTTTTATAGGAAATTTTTCAAAAATTTCCTATTTTTATAGGAAATTTTTCAAAAATTTCCTATTTTTATAGGAAATTTTTCAAAAATTTCCTATTTTTATAGGAAATTTTTCAAAAATTTCCTATTTTTATAGGAAATTTTTCAAAAATTTCCTATTTTTATAGGAAATTTTTCAAAAATTTTCTATTTTTATAGGAAATTTTTCAAAAATTTCCTATTTTTATAGGAAATTTTTCAAAAATTTCCTATTTTTATAGGAAATTTTTCAAAAATTTCCTATTTTTATAGGAAATTTTTCAAAAATTTCCTATTTTTATAGGAAATTTTTCAAAAATTTCCTATTTTTATAGGAAATTTTTCAAAAATTTCCTATTTTTATAGGAAATTTTTCAAAAATTTCCTATTTTTATAGGAAATTTTTCAAAAATTTCCTATTTTTATAGGAAATTTTTCAAAAATTTCCTATTTTTTGTAGGAAATTTTTCAAAAATTTCCTATTTTTGTAGGAAATTTTTCAAAAATTTCCTATTTTTGTAGGAAATTTTTCAAAAATTTCCTATTTTTGTAGGAAATTTTTCAAAAATTTCCTATTTTTATAGGAAATTTTTCAAAAATTTCCTATTTTTATAGGAAATTTTTCAAAAATTTCATATTTTTATAGGAAATTTTTCAAAAATTTCCTATTTTTATAGGAAATTTTTCAAAAATTTCCTATTTTTATAGGAAATTTTTCAAAAATTTCCTATTTTTATAGGAAATTTTTCAAAAATTTCCTATTTTTATAGGAAATTTTTCAAAAATTTCCTATTTTTATAGGAAATTTTTCAAAAATTTCCTATTTTTATAGGAAATTTTTCAAAAATTTCCTATTTTTATAGGAAATTTTTCAAAAATTTCCTATTTTTACAGGAAATTTTTCAAAAATTTCCTATTTTTACAGGAAATTTTTCAAAAATTTCCTATTTTTACAGGAAATTTTTCAAAAATTTCCTATTTTTATAGAAAATTTTTCAAACATTTCCTATTTTGTATAGGAAATTTTTCAAAAATTTCCTATTTTTTTATAGGAAATTTTTCAAAAAATTCATATTTTTTATCGGAAATTTTTCAAAAATTTCCTATTTTTTTTTATAGGAAATTTTTCAAAAATTTCCTATTTTTTTATAGGAAATTTTTTAAAAATTTCTTATTTTGCTATAGGAAATTTGTTTGCATTTTTCTATAGGAAAATTTTCAAAAATTTCTTATTTTTTTTTATAGGAAATTTTTCAAAAATTTCTTATTTTTTTTATAGAAAATTTTTAAAAAATTTCTTATTTTTTTATAGGAAATTTTTCAGAAATTTATATTTTTATAGGAAATTTTAAAAAATTCTTATATAAAAAAACTTTAAATTTTAGTTTAATTTTTTATTTATTGCACTCTGAGTTTTTTAATAATTAACTACAATAATTTCTTAAAAAATACAAATAATTCTTAATTTAAAACATTACATTTCTATGATACAAAAAGTTTTTGTCAAAAACTATGAAGATATTGTTTAATTTATTTAAGTTTAATAGTAATTTCATGTTTTTTATTTTTTTTTTATTTATTTTTTCTATTTTTTTTTAGTTTTTAAAAAGTTCAAAAAAAATCATTTAATACACGATTATTTCCATTATTCTGTTGATATTTACATTATTCTGTTAATTTATATTATATGGACAATATTTAACATTAAACTGTTTTACTAACATTATTTGCTGTTGTCTACCATATACAAAAGCTGATTGTTGTGAAAAGCTATTGATAAAGCAGAATTGTTGCATATTTTTCAGCTGATGTGTGAGATTTTGACCGTTATTTTTTGAAACTTATTTTTAAAAGCATTTTAATTGGTTTTTAAGAAAGAAAGTGTATAATAATGATTTTAATTATTAGAATATATTATTAAGTTCATTCTTTTTTATAAAAAAAGTATTTAGAGAGAATTAAATTCACAAAATTTGCTAAAGATTAAAAAATATTTTTTTTAGATTACTAAAATAGATAAGGGTGGAAACGCGTCTTATTGATGATATCTCTTTTTATGTTTGTATAACCCTGCATATTGAGCAAATTTGAGATCACATTTATCACACTCAAACCTCTTCGTATCATTGTGCAACATCATATGAGCATAATACGATGACCCGGCGACAAATGTCTTACCGCATATGGGACAAATCTTATCGCGTATATTTAAATGTCTACGCTCATGACGATCCTTCTCATAGCCGGTGTAAAAGTTTTTCGGACAATATTTGCACTGATATTCCTTTTGGTTTAGATGACGTTTCGTATGCTGATTGAGCTTGCTGGCACTCACAAAACTCGCGCCACATTTTTCGCAGGTATAGGGACATTCTTTGGTATGTGAACGCATATGAACCTTGAGCGCATGAGAGGCAAAAAACTTTTTGCTGCATATAGAACAGGAAAAGTTGCGTATGCCCTCATGTCGCCTCACATGATTGGCCAAATTACTGCGTGAGGTTACCTTAACGCCACAAATATGACAAATATTTTGTAAATCTTTATCCAGTCTCGGTTTCAGAGGCAACAAAGGTGACTTTCTTTTAGATCTTTTAGGTTTGAGATCATGTTCTCTTTTTATATGACGATTAAAGTCGGTAAGCCTTTTAAATTCCATCTGACAGGGTTCGCAGACAAAAGGATCTATATGGGGATCTAAGTAATGTAAGGCCTCATAGAATTCAAAATCTGTTTGAAATGGTTTCTTCAATTTTTCGGATTTTAGGCGCTGTTTCTTGGCCAGACGATATTGAGCTCTTAAATCGATCAGGCGATGTTTAAGTCTCTCTGTGGTGATTTGGAGATTGTAGTCTTCTTGCAAATGTTGGCACATTAGTTCAAAATTGCGCTGTTTTATGCAGCGTTTACTGTAGTCCGAGTTTTTAATATCCCAGAGCTGGGGTAAGGTTTCATAAATCTTAATGATTTTCAAATTGGAATCACGATGATGAACACTGCGCTGTAGTTCATCATGAACGGCGATCTAATATACAAAAAAAAAAGGTCTTAAAAAAGTCCAACTATTATATTCTCTAAAACTTACCACATCATCCAGGTACTTAAAATCGTTAAAGAAAGTCCATTTAATTTCTTCTTTTCCTGAATTTTCCTGTTCCATTATCAATTTTTTATAATATTTGGCATAGTCCGTTAGCTTACGATGCATTGTCCTCCAGGAGAACTGCTTTCCGCTGAAGTTATTAAACTCTGTGGTCAGATTACACCAGGCTTGTCTTTTTAGAGTCCTTGAATTATAATCCAAATGATTGGGATTCCATAGTTGAGGATATTTGCGATACAATTTGATCATTTCATGAATTTGATGATCGGGCAGGGGTATTGTGGAGATATCAGCTGAGGAATAGAATTCATTATCGGATTCTTGGGGTGCTTGGCTATGAACTTCCAAGGTTTCGGCGTTAATATTAAGCTCTGAAGAAAAGTCGGGACATGTTACCTTTACCACTGAGGAAGACGTCTTTGGAAGCTGAAAAGAGGGTAAGGTAAGACAAAGGTAATACAAATTTAAGAAGGAATATAAGAAAAATTTACCTTTTCTGTAAAAGTAGTTACAGTTTCTTCTAGATCTGGACATTCTCCTGATATGAGGATTTGATCCTCTACAATATTGGATTGATTTTCAACTAAGGCATTTTGTCTTTGCGAGACTTCAAAATCAGTGTTCATTTGTGGACTCAGAGTTCCAATAGAGATAATATCAGCTTGTTCCCTGAACGGAACAGGTTCTAAACTCTCCAAATTTCCGGAACTAGACGGACTTCTATCTTCTCGACTTATGGTTGAGTTGATAAACTGGAATAAAAGATAAAAATGTCATTAAAATCTCAGGAAAGGAATATAAGACCTTTCAAAGTCTATAAGAAAAATTTACCTTTTCTGTAAAAGTAGTTACAGTTTCTTCTAGATCTGGACATTCTCCTGATATGAGGATTTGATCCTCTACAATATTGGATTGATTTTCAACTAAGGCATTTTGTCTTTGCGAGACTTCAAAATCAGTGTTCATTTGTGGACTCAGAGTTCCAATAGAGATAATATCAGCTTGTTCCCCGAACGGAACAGGTTCTAAACTCTCCAAATTTCCGGAACTAGACGGACTTCTATCTTCTCGACTTATGGCTGAGTTGATAAACTGGAATAAAAGATAAAAATGTCATTAAAATCTCAGGAAAGGAATATAAGACCTTTCAAAGTCTATAAGCCCTTGAAAGGTCTATAAGACCAGGGAAGAAATATAGGACGTAGGAAGGAATATAGGACCTAGAAAGGACTATAAGAAATGGGAAGGTATATAGGATCTCGAAAATTATATAAGACCTACCTGATCCAAGGATTGATTGGTTAAACTGTCATCGTGACTGACCGCATCCATTATCTCTTCTATAAGATGATCTTCTGGACTCAAACAATCCATAGGACTGCTGGCAGGAGTGTGACAGGAAAATATTATAATATCCTCATTGGAAGGGCTTTGAAGAGTTTCCATATACGGTACGGTTTCATCATACTCCATTACCGGGCTGGGGTTTGAAGATAAAGGAGTAAACGTTTGTAGAACTTCAGAGGCTTCATCGCTAATCGGGCTAGGGGTTAAAGGCATAGGGGAATATCTTTGTATAACTTCGTAAGCATTTTCGCTGTACGGAATAGGCGTAGACGGGGGTAAAGGAGTAAAGCTTTGCAAAATTTCGGAAGTTTGATGGCTTGTCGTACTAGAGATAGGGGAAAAAGGTCTTAGTCTTTGTAAGATATCAGAGGTTTCTTCATTTTCCGAAATAAAATCCATATTGGGGCTGACAAGAACTTCTTTAAGACTCTGATCTTTATTTTTGAAAGATCTAGCATCCTGCTTTACATAACTTGCTTTGTAGTCAAACTCCTTACCCTTTCCTTCTCCCTCACTTTCGCTGTCATCTTGCAAAACATTACCATGCTTCTCCTCCATAAGGTGCTCTCGGAAACCCACCAAATTCTCAAATATCTTACCACACTTTCCGCACACAAATGGATCTATGTGTTTATGCAGAAAGTCCATTCTCTCATAATGCCGAAACTCCGAGTCAAACGGTATTTGCTCTACCTGAGAGTGCAAATAGCGTATCTTCTCCAGGCGATAACATTTCCTCAGAGACCTAATGCGCTTTTCCACACCATTAGCAGATAAATGCAGCCCTATTACCTTTAAACATTGGCTAATGCTCTCGAAAGCCTGGGCCTTCTCCTTGGCCTTACGCATCTTATAGTAGCCCACATGCCAGAGTAAGGGAAAATTTTGATATAATTCCACGATGCGATCATTCTGTAGATCATAGAGATCTCGTCGCTTTTGCAAAGATTTTTGCTGTTCTAGGAAATGCATGTCTTCGAAATAGGCAAACTTGGCAAACTCATCGAGTTCTCCCTCCAGGTCTAAACGTTCTCTTTCCTGAACATAGCGTTGGCACAGATTACCCAAACGTATGCGCACCTCGGCAGTGCTGAATTTTCTTTGACAAAAGGCATTCCATTGTTCGGTTATCTGTTGCCAGGATTTGCGACATACATGCGGCTCACAGAAGTCGGGATGGGATTGATCCCACAAACGTGGACGCTCTTTATAAAGTTGTAAGAGATGGCGTATGTGCTGGGAGTTTAGTTTCGTTTTCGGTTCATAGAATTCAAAATCTTCTTCTTCGGTTTTGGGAGAAAGTGGGGGAGACAAAGATTCTTCGCAGAGATAGAGATGATCTGGTAAAGAAGAAGAGGCGCGAGTAGCTGAAGGTTCCATGTTAGATGTTTTTGAAATTGTTGGCTCCTTATCATTTGTTAGATGTTCCGGATTTTCTAAAGTTTTTTCTTCAGAAGATTCCATCTCTTTCCCTCCTTGGAGGCCAAAGAAATGCGTCAGTAAGGTTTGTTTCTCTCGCTGAAGGGAAGATGCTTCTTTGGAGGCTACCAAATTCCCCAAGATTTTCTCATTTGTATCTGGCAAGTCCTTTAAATTAATCACCTTATCTTGTTTATCTTGCTCGGATTTTGGTAAGGGATCCGATTTTGATGTTATTTGAACTAGTGATGAGCGGGATCTACCACTTTTTGATCTCTTGGCAGGGCTTAATGTGTCATTGAACTGGTTTCCTAAGATTTCCTCCGAAGTTCTTTTTTTATTCGATTCTAAACTGGATTTCATGGGGCTCTTTAATACTAAATTTTTCGTTTCACTTTCAGAATGTTTAGGCTTTCTCTTAGAAATCCGGGTTGATGACTCTTCTTGCTCCAGTTTGGAGAACTTTTGCTGACATTTCCTTTTTGTGTGAGTAAAGTTTTTAAGGTTTATTCTGAAGTTTCTTGTTGGAGAACTTTGAAAATCTTTCTCCATATTTTCGATATTTGTTTCGCTTTCGGAAGTTTCTTCGTAGTTTGGCTCATTTTCTCCTGCTTCATAATATTTAAGATTTGCTCTAACTGCTTTAATTGGCGTTTTAATTACATCATGTTCTGACTCACTGTCATTTGAAGTTGTGTTCTCTCCATTTCCACTTAGATATGTTTCATTTTCAGTGGTTTCCATTCCATGGTTGCTTACTTCTGTTTCATTTTCACATATCCCTGAAGAAGTTTTGTAATTTCTTGTTGCTACCTTAATTATTGAGATATCTGATTCTACCGCACTAGTTTCATCTTCATGTTCAGTTATTTCTGTTTCAATTCCACTCGTTTCCTCTAAATTTTCAATGATATTTCTTTCATTTGTTCTCATTTCTTCATCTGAAAAAATTTCAGTACCAAATGTTTCATTTTCAGTTGCTTCCATTTCATTTTCAGTTGTTTCCATTTTAATATCACTTGTTTCAGCTTCATTAATCTTCTTTCCTCTTGCAACATTTTTTGTTTCTTTAGAATTTTCTTGAAGTTTTCTTAAAATTTTCTTCAATCCTCCTAAATTTTTCAGCGACTTTCTTTGTTTTTCCTCAAACAGTTTTTTTAATTTTAAACAAATTTTAATTTCTCTTTCAAAATTGTCTTCATTTACAGTTTTTTCTTCAAATTTATCGTTTGTAGAATCACATGTTTCTTTTTCACTTTGTTCCTCTTCAGTTTCATGGGGTTCTAGGCTAACTTTATTTGAAATATAAGGTTTTCTTCGATTTCCACTTTGTTTCACTTCAACTTCTCTAAGTTTAGTTTCATTTCCACATGTTCCTGTTTGAACTTTTCTTTTATATCTCATATCTTGAGCTTTATTAGATTCTTGGAAAACTTTTTTAAGTTTTTTTTCATTTGCTTTTAGGTTTGCTTCATTTACAATTGTTTCATTTTCACTTTGTTCCCCTTCAGTTTTATTCGTTTCTAGGTTAACTTTATTTGATAGATAATTGTTTGTTTTAATTCTACTATGTGTTACTTTAACATAGCTGGGTATTATTTCAATTTTTATTAGCTTTGATTTAATTTCACTTGTTCCTATTTCATTTGTTTCATTTTCGGTTATTCCTTTCATCATTCTTTTAGATTTTCTTAAGCATTTAATTAATTTTTTAGAATTTTTCTGATTATTTGTTTCATTTTCACTTAGTTCCTCTTGAGTTTCACTTACTTTTTTTAAATTTTTTTCAACCTCAAGTACTTTTTTTTGATTTTTACTTATTTCTAAATTGTAAGTTTTATTTCCACTTGTTCCAAATTGGTTTGTTTCATTTTCATTTGTATCGAATACATTTCTTTTAATTTCACTTGTTCCAATTTCGTTTGTTCCACTCTTGTTCTGGTTAGTTGCATTTTCTTTTGTTCCTTTTATCATTCTTTTAGATTTTCTTAATATTTCATTTGATTTTTTAGGGGTTTTCTGATTAATTGTTTCATTTCCACTTAGTTCCTTTTCAAGTTCAGTTGTTTTTCTTGTATTTATACTAATTTTAAGATCTTTATTTAGTTTTTTACTTATTTCTAACTTGTTTGTTTCATTTCTACTTTGTTCCTCTTTCATATTATTAATTTCTCTTGTATTTTTACTAACTTTTAATTCTTTTATTAGACTTTTATTAATTTCTATTGTCTTTGTTTCATTCCCACTTGTCTCAGATTTGTTTGTTTCATTTTCATTTGTTTCTAATCTATTTCTTTCACTAGATTCTTTACCATTTGTTCTCCTTAATTGTCTTTGAAAATTTCTAAGAGATCTTTTGGGGTTTTCTTGAAATATTTCTATTATTTCAAATGTTTTTGAACTTGTTTCACTTTCACTTGTTCCTTCCTCAAATTCATTTATTTTATTTATGTTCTTAAGTTCTTTTCTTTGATTTTTATTTATTTTCGACTTTGTTTCAATTTTACTTACTTCGAATTGATTTGTTTCGTTTTCACTTGTTTCTAGTTCATTTCTTTTAGTCTCATTTTCACAAGTTTTATTACCATTTGTTGTTTCTTGTTGTCTTTTTGATTTTCTTAAAATTTTTAGAGATTTTTTAGGTTTTTGTTGAAGAAATTCTTTTATTTCAGGAGTTTTTAAACTTGTTTCAATTTCACCAGTTTCACTTTCACTTGTTCCTGGCTCAAATTCATTTATTTTGTCTATTTCTTGAAATAAATCAAATTCTTTTCTTAAGTTTTCCAAATTTCTTAAATATTTCGAAGATTTTGAAGTTGTTGTTTCGTTTCCATTTGTTTCACTTTCTGTTTTGATAATTTCCTCTAATTGTTTTCCATTATCTACTCCCAACTCTGTTAATTTGCTAACAGTTTCTTTAAAATCTTTACTGTTATCTCTATGCTTACTTTCTCTTCTCTGTGCTCTGTTTACATTTTGCTTTGGCTCTCTCTCATTTTTACATTCCTCTAGCTCTGCTACCTGTTTATTTACATCTGCCAAACATTCATCTGCTGCCACAATTACAACAACATCTTCACTTCTTTGTATTGTTGTATCTATGTTATTGTCTTGTTCGATTAGCACTTGCTCAAATGGTTCTAAGATCTCCTCTAAAGGTAACTGATCTTGTTGCGCCATTTGATCGTTTTGTATGTGATCTTCGGTCTCAAATAAGCCACTATCTTCGGTGGTAAATGAAAAGGCATGATCTTCATCATTGTGATCTTCAAAGTGATCGCTTTCGTTATGATCAGAGTTATAAAGATCTTCATTGTCTTCCTCGCGATCGGTTGAATTTCGATCCCATTCCGTGTGCCAAATATCCATATGTTGAGCAAACTCGCTTAAGGGACATAAGGGGCGATCTTCACACAATTGACATTGTATGGCATACTTTTCACCCTCACAGAGCCATGTAAAGACCTCACCACATTTTAGATGTTGGGGTATTAGGGTGGAGGACTGAAGATTATCACTTTCAATTAGGTCATTGTGAAGATCTCTTGATTCTACAAGGTCATTATGACCATAGTTAAATAAACTTTCCATTATGATTTTGCACAAGCAATTCTTAAGAAAAATTACTCAATAATTTAAAAAATGAAGATCACTGGAATATCATGGGTCTTTTCTTATTTCAAAACTTGATAGAAAAATCTTGTTAAACCATTTAGTTGTCTTCTTTACAAAATCTTTAGAATTGTCAATTAAATTCAACACATCATGATCTTTTACAACAAATTCTTAAGAAAAATTACTCAACATTTTCCAAATGAAGATCACTGGGTCATATTAAATTGTATACTTCTTTCAAATCTTGTAACACCTTTTAGGGCAAAATCTTGTTAACTCATTTCTTTTTGTTTAAATTTCAAAACTATCTGCTTATATTTTTTTCGCTTGATCAATTAAAATTACAACAACTGAATCCCCAGCATGATCACTTGTTTGTGGTTACTCTTCCATCCGAACATTTACTATATATTTGTTTTTTTTTTCTTAATTTAAAACGATCGTTTTAGTGTTTTATTTGATTCGGACAATGACGTCTTCAATCCGGCGCTCAGTTAACAACTAAAAGGTAAGACAGGTATGATCAGATCAGTTAAGCAAAGATCCAAGAAAGACAGACCGACAGAAAAAAGAGCAGTAGCTGCCAACAGCAGCTTTGAGTTAAAGAAGTTGAATGAACGCTAAATGGGAAGTGTTAACAACTATAGTGATTTTTTTAAGAAATTTTAGTGTTTTTAAAAATATAACACAGTACGACAGCGGTTGGTACACATGAGAAATGTTAACAGAATATGAAAATAGGCTTAAAATAAAGAAATACATGTCTCGGCGTTTTGCTGTAGCACGTCAGAATTTTAAGAAAATCGATTTTAAAGATTCGAAGGACCGTGGAGGTTCAATTGTAACGCAATACTATTACCAAAAGTTCCATAAAAATAGAATGCGTAAACCGAATTAAATGCTTGAGCCAGTTTTGAAAAGGGAATTAAATTTGGATTCGGTTTTATTAAAAAAAACTAGATGGCGCTTTAATTTTCATGTAAAATTAAAAAATATCCAAAAAATGTAATGTAATTCATTACATATGGTCCGCCATATTGTTCAAATCCCATTTAATTTTGTCGTACTGTGTAATAATTGCCTGAGCTTTGTCCACAACTAACATAGATTCAGTCGCATATGCTTTTGTTCTTTAAAAATAAACTAGAGATTTCGATTTTCGAAAATTTCTCCATAGAAAATTTTCTTATTACAGAAAACTCAACCCAAACTCAGTTTAGTCAGCTCTAGACTTAGGTTTAGTTGCAGTTCTAGATTCAGTCTAAAACATAGTTGTCGTCAAGGGCAAACTTTCTGCTGCCTTAAAGCGAACAAAGCAAGTTTAGCCACTGTAGAGCTCTCGAATTAGCAGAATGATCTTATCGGGGATTCCTTTTTCTGCAAGAATATCTCATAGTTCGGATACGGTATCAAAGGCACTTCAAAACCGACAAAGAACAAATATAGTTGTGCATTATATTCCTTTGTTTGCTCAATAATAATGCGCAACGGGTTTATGTGATCGGCACACGATCTTCCGAGGCGAAAGCCAGCCTGTTCACATCTAAACATAAGCTCTAGGGCAGTAACAACTCTTTAAAATAGAAGAGTAGCCATCAGTTTTGTAATGGATTTAAGCAAAATGTTACCCCTCCAGTTTAAATGCTGGTGCCGATGCTTTGTCATCAAAGCTTTTTATGACTGGAGGTGATGAGCTGATAAGATGTATGTCCCGGCTTTTAAAAGGCATATCTTCAGAAGAATGCATGTCAGACGATTGGAATCTCAGTGTCCTTTGTCCAGTGCCCAAAAAAGGAGATAAAACTGTATAGGCAAATTATAGAGGAATAGGCCTTCTCCCAATTGAATATAAGATTCTATCGACCATAATGTTTGAAAGGCTTCAACCCAAAGTTAACGAAGTAATTGGGACGTACCAATGTGGCTTTAGATCGGGTAAATCAACCACTGACCAGATCTTTACACTACCTCAAATCCTGGAGAAGACCCAAGAAAAACAAATTGATACATATCATCTCATTGTTGACTACGAAGCAGCTTTTTGACAGCCCGATACGGAAGAAGGTTTTTGAAGCAATGTCTGATGAGTTCGGCATCCCTATGAAGCTAATAAAGTTATGCAGGATGACACTAACTAATACAACATCATCTGTTAAGATAGGTAAGAACCTATCAGAGGCTTTCATAACTAAACGGGAATTCAGGCAAGGTGACAATCTATCATATTATCTCTTCAATATTGTGTTAGAGAAAATCTTGTGAGATGCAGCAGTGAGAACAACTGGCACAATTTTTAATAGCAAACATATGTCACTCGCGTTTGCCGATGACATTGATGTCTTGGGGCGCACTTAAAGCGAGGTAACTGCCACCTTTTCCAGTACCGAGAAGGAATCAAACAAAATGGGCTGTCAATGAATCAAAAACAAAACTGATGGTTTCTACAGGCAGACAGATCACTAAAATTGGATCACATGTGTCCGTTGAGAACTATAGCTTTGAGATTGTATACCGTTTGTATACCTTGGTACCGCTGTGAACATAAACAACGATATAAGCTTCCAAATCTCTGCTTCAACAATGTGTATCGACATCGAATGTACCATGAGCTCTTTGAGTTATACGCTGACATAGACATAGTTAAACGCATGTTATGCGAATGGATGAAAATACTCCAGCAAGAAAAGTGTTCGAAAATGATCCCGAGGGAACTCATAGAAGAGGACGTCCGAATTATCGATGGAAAGACCAAGTAGACGAAAATTTTTCAAAACTTGGCCCACGAAATTAGAAAATATGCGCACAAGATAGAGGCGTATGGAATTCTATAATAAGCTTGGCCTTTGACCTAAACATTCCTTTAAGTCAGCATTTTTGGGAATAGTTACGACTACTCCTTCCTTTAACAAGGTGGGCATTTTACCTATTAGCCATACTTTGAGAATAATTAGTGTGAATGCATCTGCCAGTGTTGGAGCGACATATTTCAGCAGTTCTACTGGTATGTCATCAGGACCACAGGACTTGTCATATATCAGGGATTCGAGTGCTGATTTAATTTCATCACGTGATGTAAATGGGATGCAGTTGTTGCCTGCGTTTCCAGCTAACAGGTAATACCTGTATTCAATTCCTTCTCACACCTCTTCGTGGTACATCCTGGAAACCTGAGCAACCTAGTTGAAGATGCGGTAAACAACCCGAGTGGGATTCTGGGTCAGGGCTAACGTGAGAGGGAGTTATCTTGAAGTCATTCCGACGCATTTGGTCTAAGACAATTGTATTTGGTAAAGTACGAAACTGTAGCATCTGTTCATCATGTGAGTTGCGGCTAGAAGCGGGCGTCTGTCTCGGATCGAGCGGCTCGCTTTACAAACGTGGCTCTTTTCTTTGGACTCATCATCCATCGACTTAGAACTTACGATATTTTAAGCATGAAAAAAAAACAACATTACAGAATATACTACTCCAAGGGGTAATCATGCGAGAAATCCCCCTACTACGGCAGTTGGCACAAGGATTTTGGAGGTGTCTAATCTATGCAATCCTGATGAATGAAATTCTATCCGAAGAAATCGGACTATAAAACCTAATATAGGCATGAAATGAGGCCCTATGCTCCACTGGTAGTCAAGGATAACAGAAGAAGAAGTGGAAGTGTAGATATCCGTCGTTGATTTCGTCTTAGGAGGGCTGATGTGATACCATTTGTAGCTTGGATAGATGTTTCTTGGTTGTCGACAAAGATATCATGCCATCGTCTTAGTTGCTTGCCCGGGCTAATTAGTTCTTTGGATCTTTGATCGTTGCTGTGCTTCTTATACTGTTGGCACCTATTTTAGTCAGAACCTGTATCTATCATGGCGCCCAAGGTACTTAACATTTACTCGGTACTGCAGTTTTTCGACAGTCTTTACGTTTCCCATTCCATCTTCTATCCATATTTGAGCGCTTTGTTTGCATATACGACTCTCAGAATGCCGTGTATTTTTATCGCCAGTTTTGTCATGTAAGTGTGTTTTTAGGGCGTCGTTGTAAGCCTCGATCACTGTTTGGTTCTGAAATTTTTTAATGTTATATTTCTGTTCTTTTATGGTAATTTTATTTGCTGCCGTTCAGAGTCGGAAAGTTCCGATTAAGAGTTGATGGTCGCTGTCGACATCTGCATCACAGCGGGTCTTAACATCCGCTGAAGGGTCTACGAATAGTTTATTTATTACAAGTATAATGTGGTCAATTTCGTTCCTTGCCTTTCAGTCTGGAGATTGCCACATGGATTTGTGTATGTCTTTATGGATGAATCGGGTTCGACCAATATACAGACTGGCGTGCATAAAAATCTGCAAATCTATCGCTATTATCGTTTCTTAGATTGTTTAGGCCATTTGATCCCATTACTGCCTCTAGGTTAAC
Organism: Stomorhina lunata; assembly: GCA_933228675.1. Taxonomy (NCBI): domain Eukaryota; kingdom Metazoa; phylum Arthropoda; class Insecta; order Diptera; family Rhiniidae; genus Stomorhina; species Stomorhina lunata. The sequence continues at coordinate 17,009,452 of OW121743.1, forward strand.
ATTATTATTACCACCTTTTGCACAAAAGTGGCCAATAACTATTCTAATGTCACCTCCAGGAAGTGCACCCATGGTGGCATCGAGTTGAGAGCAGAAATCATCTTTAATTCAAACCTTATTCGGTTCTGATTTTTTCATTGTACAATCTAGGTCTTGTGAAAACTGGAGTTGAATCTCCCAACGATGATACTGTAGGAACTAGGCTTGTGGTGCCAAGAGGAGTACTACTCCACGAATTCGACTATGTTCGTTACCAAAGTAGAGAAATTCGTTGCCAGTAGGCGCATAGATAGAACCACTGTGAATCCAAAGTATTTCGCTTAAAGAGAGAAAACTGAACTTGTAAACATCCATCTCTCGACAAACTTGTTCGAATCTGGATGGATCGGAGAGAGTTCTCACGTTCCATGTACCAATCATAATCCAAATTTCTCAAAGCTGGAAAGTGGTTTCATTTAAATTTATCATCATTATACAATTTACCACCATAGGTGGAAAGAGTATTATAAGTTTGTGCTGATATATCAATAGGCTTTTAGTATATCAATAGGCTTAGACTCACTTTCTGAGTCGTTTTAGCAATGTCCGTCCGTCTGGCTGGCTGACTGGACCCCCATATAAACCATGTAATCAAAATACAGGTCGCAATTCTAAAGATAATTTGATAAAATTTGACATAGATTTTTTATAGTGGGACTCTGGCTATTGAAATTCGTCGAAATCGGTCCATTATTTATGGTACCTCCTATAGGTCCCACTTCCCGGAATTGATATATTGGCCACAAATATCAATATTTTTGCATGAAAATTAAAAACAAATACTGCTTATGTAAACCTAAATCACTGTACCTTGTTTCCTTGAAATCGGTCCACATTTGACCATAGCTCTTATACAAACTCCTGTTTGCATAAATGAGTAAATGAGACAAAAATCACTAAAACGCTCGTAAATCTGAAGATAATGAGAATTTTGAGTTGATTTTTTGCATACATAATTTTTGTAATCAATTTGTCAAATTTCGAGATAATCGGTCCACATTTCACCCTAGCTCTCATATAAGTCCAAATGACGGAAACTGCTTAAATATATAAGTTTTGAGAAAATGTTTGTATGATGGCAAAATATAGCAAATATTTGTCTTTATACAGGAAAAAAAACACCTTTGACCTTAGTGGTGAAGGGTATCGTATGGTCGGGCTTGACCGACTATAGCACTTTCTTAGTTGTTTCTGTAATAAGTTTGTTTTTACTAGTTCGGGTTATTAGAGTACAGCAAAAGCTGCTTTTTTGGTAAGGGAGCCACTTATTATGGGTACAGTGTTTCAGAGGGAATTTAAAAAAAAATTCATTCGTTATTAAAAAATTAAAATTTTTTAACAATAATTTGTCTTTGTATAATTTGTTTAAGTTAAAGTTTTTATTTCAAATATTTTTCTTGAAAGATTTTTGTTATAAAATATTCAATTATTTTTAGCGCTTATTTTCCACTAAAAGTGTTAGCACTCTTTTTAATGTTAGCTTAACATTTTAGCATACATACACCGAACAAACCTGTATAATTAATGACCAAAATATTATGTTGAGAAGAGGTGTTTTTGCCAACTTAGGCCGTGGACAATGAAGTATCCAAATAAATAAAAAAATGTTTATATATATACATTTTTTTTTTTTTTCAAAAAATGGCAAGTGTTGGCAAAATTATGAAAAAATGTTAATAATCTTTTAAAAACAATTAAATTAGTTAATTGACAATTTAGTATCAAGATTTCTTAATTTAATTTTCTTTTAGGTTCATTCCCTTAAAAAGGTGGTTGTTTTAGTAAAGTCAGCTGGATTAAAGCAGGTAAAGATGAGTAAAGATCATGGTATTTTTGTTGCAATTGAAGACATTTAAAGTTACATACCTGTTTCTTTAAATTACTTTGAACAGGTTTTAAATTTTCTCGTGCTGTTTTATTTAGTTGTCCATTTTCTTTTGTATTTCTTTTTTAATAAAAGACAATTTTCTTCTTTTATGTGTTAAAAATCTTCTAACTTTCTCAAATGTTAATCCTTTTAAATGTAAATGTTATGTTTACATTGTTTACACATTTAGCATTTATTCTGTGTACAAGAGTCTTTTTCCTGTTGCCATCTTAACACTAAAACTGTAGTCTTGTTTAACACTTAACAATTCTGTTTGTTGTTAACACATTTGCTCTTAACATTCAAGGCCTCTGTTATGTTTGTCTATTCAAACTGTTAAGTCATTGCTTCTTTATACAAATCCTCAGTTACATTTGTTGTTGTTTAATGTTTCAGAAAATCTCAGTACCTGTTTTCTCATTAGATCTCATCTATTAATCTCTTTGTTATTGTTTTATTAGCATTTTAGTTTGTATAATGTTAGTGTTGTTAAGGCAATTGTGTGATAGTTTTTATTGTTTTCATTACATTCGAAGAAACAGGTTTTGTTATTTTAAAGATTTTCTTCGTGTTGCTGCTTTGGATTTTGTTGTCTTTTAAACATGACTTGGCTTAAAAATTGTTTTACATTGTAGTTTTTGTTGTTGCCATGTAAAAGTTGCAACAAAATTTATTTTATTGTTTTTCTTTCATTACATTTTTAATTACATTTGTAGCAATTGTTTAGCATAAGTAGTTGTGAGTGCCTGTGTTTATGTAAGCATTTCTTTAAAAAGTGGCAAAGAAAAATCTTCATAACGAAAAATTTTCTAAAGACATTTTTTTCATAACGAACAATTTTCTAAAGACATTTTTTTCACAATGAAAAATTTTCTAAAAAAATTTTTTCACAATGAAAAGTTTTCTAAAGAAATTTTTTCATAATGACAAATTTTCTAAAAAAAATTTTTTCATAATGAAAAATTTTCTAAAGAAATTGTTTCATAATGAAAAATTTTCTAATGAAATTGTTTCATAATGAAAAATTTTCTAAAGAAATTGTTTCATAATGAAACATTTTCTAAAGAAATTGTTTCATAATGAAAAATTTTCTAAAGAAATTTTTCCATAATGAAAAATTTTCTTAAGAAATTCTTTCATAATGAAAAATTTTCTAAAGAAATTTTTTCACAATGAAAAATTTTCTAAAGAAATTTTTCCACAATGAAAAATTTTCTTAAGAAATTCTTTCATAATGAAAAATTTTCTAAAGAAATTTTTTCATAATGAAAAGTTTTCTAAAGAATTTTTTTCATAACGAAAAATTTTCTAAAGAAATTTTTTCATAATGAAAAATTTTCTAAAAATTTTTTCATAATAAAAAATTTTCTAAAGACATTTTTTCATAATGAAAAATTTTCTAAAGAAATTTTTTCATAATGAAAAATTTTCTAAAGAAATTTTTTCATAATGAAAAATTTTCTAAAGAAATTCTTTCATAATGAAAAATTTTCTAAAGAATTTTTTTTCATAATAAAAAATTTTCTAAAGAAATTTTTTCATAATGAAAAATTTTCTAAAGAAATTTTTTCATAATGAAAAATTTTCTAAAGAAATTTTTTTCATAATGAAAAATTTTCTAAAGAAATTTTTTCATAATGAAAAATTTTCTAAAGAAATTTTTTCATAATGAAAAAATTTTCTAAAGAATTTTTTTCATAATGAAAAATTTTCTAAAGAATTTTTTTCATAATGAAAAATTTTCTAAAGAAATTTTTCAATAATGAAAAATTTTCTAAAGAAATTTTTTCATAATGAAAAATTTTCTAAAGAAATTTTTTCATAATGAAAAATTTTTTTTTTCTTTCATTACATTTTTAATTACATTTGTAGCAATTGTTTAGCATAAGTAGTTGTGAGTGCCTGTGTTTATGTAAGCATTTCTTTAAAAAGTGGCAAAGAAAAATCTTCATAACGAAAAATTTTCTAAAGACATTTTTTTCATAACGAACAATTTTCTAAAGACATTTTTTTCACAATGAAAAATTTTCTAAAAAAATTTTTTCACAATGAAAAGTTTTCTAAAGAAATTTTTTCATAATGACAAATTTTCTAAAAAAAATTTTTTCATAATGAAAAATTTTCTAAAGAAATTGTTTCATAATGAAAAATTTTCTAATGAAATTGTTTCATAATGAAAAATTTTCTAAAGAAATTGTTTCATAATGAAACATTTTCTAAAGAAATTGTTTCATAATGAAAAATTTTCTAAAGAAATTTTTCCATAATGAAAAATTTTCTTAAGAAATTCTTTCATAATGAAAAATTTTCTAAAGAAATTTTTTCACAATGAAAAATTTTCTAAAGAAATTTTTCCACAATGAAAAATTTTCTTAAGAAATTCTTTCATAATGAAAAATTTTCTAAAGAAATTTTTTCATAATGAAAAGTTTTCTAAAGAAATTTTTTCATAACGAAAAATTTTCTAAAGAAATTTTTTCATAATGAAAAATTTTCTAAAAATTTTTTCATAATAAAAAATTTTCTAAAGACATTTTTTCATAATGAAAAATTTTCTAAAGAAATTTTTTCATAATGAAAAATTTTCTAAAGAAATTTTTTCATAATGAAAAATTTTCTAAAGAAATTCTTTCATAATGAAAAATTTTCTAAAGAATTTTTTTTCATAATAAAAAATTTTCTAAAGAAATTTTTTCATAATGAAAAATTTTCTAAAGAAATTTTTTCATAATGAAAAATTTTCTAAAGAAATTTTTTCATAATGAAAAATTTTCTAAAGAAATTTTTTCATAATGAAAAATTTTCTAAAGGAATTTTTTCATAATGAAAAATTTTCTAAAGAAATTTTTTCATAATGAAAAATTTTCTAAAGAAATTTTTTCATAATGAAAAATTTTCTAAAGAAATTTTTTCATAATGAAAAATTTTCTAAAGAATTTTTTTCATAATGAAAAATTTTCTAAAGAAATTTTTTCATAATGAAAAATTTTCTAAAGAAATTTTTTCATAATGAAACATTTTCTAAAGAAATTTTTTCATAATGAAAAATTTTCTAAAGAAATTTTTCATAATGAAAAATTTTCTAAAGAAATTTTATTTCTAAAAAAATTTTCTAAAGAAATTTTTTCATAATGAAAAATTTTCTATATAAATATTTTTATAGTAAAAAGTTTGTATAGAAAAATTGTTTCTAGAAATTTGTATAGTAAACATTTTCTACAGAGCATTTTTATAGAAAAAATATTTATAGAAAAAATTTTCCATAGAAGAAAATATTTTAAGAAAAAAAAATTATATTAAAACTTTACTATACCAAAATATTTTATAGTTAAAATTTCCTATAGAAAATTTTTTTATAGTAAAAATTTTCTATAGAAAAATTTTTTTATAGTAAAAATTTTCTATAGAAAATTTTTTATAGTAAAAATTTTCTATTGAAAATTTTTTTATAGTAAAAATTTTCTATAGAAAATTTTTTTATAGTAAAAATTTTCTATAGAAAATTTTTTTATAGTAAAAATTTTCTATAGAAAATTTTTTTATAGTAAAAATTTTCTATAGAAAATTTTTTTATAGTAAAAATTTTGTATAGAAAATTTTTTTATAGTAAAAATTTTCTATAGAAAATTTTTTTATAGTAAAAATTTTCTATAGAAAATTTTTTTATAGTAAAAATTTTCTATAGAAAATTTTTTTATAGTAAAAATTTTCTATAGAAAATTTTTTTATAGTAAAAATTTTCTATAGAAAATTTTTTTATAGTAAAAATTTTCTATAGAAAATTTTTTTATAGTAAAAATTTTCTATAGAAAATTTTTTTATAGTAAAAATTTTCTATAGAAAATTTTTTTATAGTAAAAATTTTCTATAGAAAATTTTTTTATAGTAAAAATTTTCTATAGAAAATTTTTTTATAGTAAAAATTTTCTATAGAAAATTTTTTTATAGTAAAAATTTTCTATAGAAAATTTTTTTATAGTAAAAATTTTCTATAGAAAATTTTTTTATAGTAAAAATTTTCTATAGAAAATTTTTTTATAGTAAAAATTTTCTATAGAAAATTTCTTTATAGTAAAAATTTTCTATAGAAAATTTTTTTATAGTAAAAATTTTCTATAGAAAATTTTTTTATAGTAAAAATTTTCTATAGAAAATTTTTTTATAGTAAAAATTTTCTATAGAAAATTTTTTTATAGTAAAAATTTTCTATAGAAAATTTTTTTATAGTAAAAATTTTCTATAGAAAATTTTTTTATAGTAAAAATTTTCTATAGAAAATTTTTTTATAGTAAAAATTTTCTATAGAAAATTTTTTTATAGTAAAAATTTTCTATAGAAAATTTTTTTATAGTAAAAATTTTCTATAAGAATTTTTTTATAGTAAAAATTTTCTATAGAAAATTTTTTTATAGTAAAAATTTTCTGTAGAAAATTTTTTTATAGTAAAAATTTTCTGTAGAAAATTTTTTTATAGTAAAAATTTTCTATAGAAAATTTTTTTATAGTAAAAATTTTCTAGAGAAAATTTTTTTATAGCAAAAATTTTCTATAGAAAATTTTTTTATAGTAAAAATTTTCTATAGAAAATTTTTTTATAGTAAAACTTTTCTGTAGAAAATTTTTTTATAGTAAAAATTTTCTATAGAAAATTTTTTTATAGTAAAAATTTTCTATAGAAAATTTTTTTATAGTAAAAATTTTCTATAGAAAATTTTTTTATAGTAAAAATTTTCTATAGAAAATTTTTGTATAGTAAAAATTTTCTATAGAAAATTTTTTTATAGTAAAAATTTTCTGTAGAAAATTTTTTTATAGTAAAAATTTTTTTATAGTAAAAATTTTTTTATAGTAAAAATTTTTTTATAGTAAACATTTTCTATAGAAAATTGTTTTATAGTAAAAATTTTCTACAGAAAAATTTTTTATAGTAAAAATTTTCTATAGAAAATTTTTTTATAGTAAAAATTTTGTATAGAAAAATTGTTTATAGTAAAAGTTTTCTATAGAAAATTTTTTTATAGTAGAAATGTTTTAAGTAAAAAATCTTTATAAAAATTTTTGTAGTAAAAGTTTTCTATGCAAATACTTTTAAACCAAAAATTTTCCAAAAACATATTTTAATAGTAAATTTTTTTGTATAGAAAAAATTTTTATGGTAAAAATTTTTTATAGAAAAAATGTTTATAGCAAAAAAATTTTCTGTAAGAATATTTTTATAGTAAACATTTTCTTAGGAAAATTTGTATATATACATTTTTAATATAAGTAGACATTTTTTTGTAGTAAAATTTTTTTATGGCAACAATTTAGTTCTATCTTATTAAAATACCTATTTAAAATTCTAAGTATTTTGTTTTTGTTATGATATTATAATCCTGCCTTATAATCTTTGTAATTATTTTCCAAGTACATTTTCTAGTCCTTTTTTGCTCTCAACAAATGTTATGATATTGTTGAGAACAATAGAGAATTATAATTGCAAATAATGGCAGAGTTTAACATACAAAATACTTGTTGTGTACGAGTATGAATAACATACATTAAATAAATTTACTAAACTACTTAAGTCTTATATAGTTACAGTATATTATTATGCTTAAATGCAATTATTCTCAACCAGATTTGAAATAAAAAAAATGGAAAATATTTATAGTATCTTGCAAAAACAAACAATAGTAAAAGAAAAGTAGAACAAAATATGTATACAATTAAAGCTACATTTTGGGAGATATTATGGGTTAAAGATGAGGTATGATACTTAGTAATTTCTTTTAAAATTTTCTAAAGCTTTTGCTCAATTTGTACGCAAAAAAATGCAATAACAGCGCACTGTTGTTTTTACACTGTTAATGAAACAATGTTATGTTAACGTTAACATACTGTTAATGTTAACATAACATAGCCCTATTAGGCATAAAAAGTTAAGTTTTTAAGGTTTATTTAAAGGCTAGAATCAATTATCTTCAAGATTTAGTCACAAATTAAAATATCTAGAAAATTTACAATAAATTCGTTAATGCCAACCATAGCTCTTTGAGTACCCTCTTTTCCCCTCTAGCACTTTCTTTATCTCTTTTCTCCTAAATACTTATGTGTTTACACTTTTGTTGCCATTGTTGCTGTGGCATAGAAAACGCATCATATTCTAGTGCAAGTGTGTGCCAACAAGGATAATAATATAAATGATAAGGATCCTGCAGTTATTTCACAAAATGAAGTCAGTTTGTTTATAAATGTAAGCAGGAGGGTTTCTTTTTTGTTGTATTGTATAGTATAGTATGTATTAGTGTTAGTATATATGCTAGTCTATCTAGTACATTTCGTAAGGCTTTCATTGCTTGCTTATGTGTATGATTTTTTAACACTCTGATGCTGTATCACTTCATTTAACATACACTTTGTATGAGCTCACATAGACACACACTCTTTCCGTCGTCCTTAATCCGTTTGTCTAAATGGAAAACTAAAATGAAAATGAAGTATAAAAGACAAGTGTTTTTCCCTCTGTTATTACATACATATTTGTGTTTATTTTTATATATCCCCGGGCTAAAATAAGTCGACTAAAGGAACATTATTTTTGGTATTTTGTTAACATGGCAGTTTGTGTCTTTTTTTGTTATCCTTAAATGCAGTTTTACTCTGTACTCCTTTTGGGATGTCAATTTGGGTTGAATTACTAAAAATAAGACATTAGTTTTAATATCGTTATAATAAACAAACGCTAAGTATTCGTTTTCTACACAAGCAACTAAAGAGAAATTGCAAAAATAAACAAAATTTGTTTTAAAATGAAATCAAGTTTGCTTTTGACTTTAATTTCCGATTAGTTACCCTAAATTTCCTGACATAAATTTTAATTTTTCTTATACCCTCAAGTCTCAACTTTCATAAACTCTTTAAAATTTCTCAATTGTTTCAAAAAATAACAAAGTTATGGCCTAAATTCCCAAACTACCTCTTAATTAATATCAATCATACGCTCTAGATACGAAAAATTGAAAATTTTAAAAATTACCCTTTAATCACTTTCCATAAATTTTAAAATAATTCTATAAAACTATTACATAAAAATTCTAATCTCTTTAATATCCCAATCATCAAAATTTATCACCATATCCTTATTTTAACCAAAATTAAACAATTTTCTAAAAACTTTTACAAAATTATAAAATTTTGCTATTTTCTAATGTTTAACATTTATCATTTCACCTTATGCTGGTGTCAGAAATATTTTTGTAAGAATTTAACCCAAAAATTTTAAAGCTAAATAAATATGAAAATTTATTTCCCAAAAGGAATTTATTCCTTTTCTAAAGGAGAACACATAAAAATGAAGTAAACATTTTGTAATATTGGAAAATTTTATATACACCAGAACTAGTAATGTTATATTTATAGCTTAAGTAAATCCATAAAATAAACAAGTAAGAGTGGTATATTCGGCTTTGCCGAATCTTGGATACCCTTCACCAATGGTGCTGCAAAAGTACTTAATGTAATTCCTAGCAAAATTTGGTTATACTAGTATTATATGCAAAGAGTCTTTAAAATTAAGAGTCGGAAAAAGAAAAGCTTTTCGGTGGCGTCATCATCTAGGATAGTTATGCACCCAAAGGTTAGGTTGGGCAGGTGGCTGATGTCTAGGGAAGCTTCACTTGGGTTCTAAAGTGGTCCCTTTGTGAAAGATAATGATTACTAGACTACAAGTAGAGAATACATATTTAAGCCAGCCAGTAGCTTCGAAATAAAATATACACATATTTTACGAACATTTAATAAAGTTCGATAGACCAGATAAACCATGCAGAAAAGATGCTTCAAAATGTAGATGCCCTTACATTTGCAATAGCACATCGATTTGATGAAGTTTAAGTATTCTGGCATGCAACCCAAAAACACTGTGCCCAGTGAGGGTTGTGCACTTTAATTCGTACGAATTATCCCACCAGTAAAAGTTCTTGATTAGTTATGTAAAACTCTGAAGTTAGCGGACTGATTTAGGTCAAAGCTTTAACAATGATAAGCCTTAAAATTATAGGGTATACACTCTTAGTTTTAGATACATACGTGAAATATATAGCTTTTGAATGGATGGATATCAGCTTTGTCGGAAAAGTTATTAAAGATTTACTTATTAATCTGAAGTTAGTTAATTAATTAAAATGAACACTTCATCAATAATATTTGGGATGTATTGTTCTTTCGATCTGTCCGATGGATGTTTGGAAAGTTTTGCTCTAGTTCCTTGTGCAATTTTAATGTGATTTAATTTATCAGCATTAAATCGATTCCCGGTCGGGGTTATATGGGAGATTTCACTAAATGTGAATAGAGCTCCCCCATTTTCAATATCGAACTTTTCAAGAGATCAGAAATACTTTTGTCAAATGTTGTCCCTCTAAAAAGTTTATTTTAGACGCTATCGCCCTGAATATCAATATTGTACAACGTCTTTATACTAAATGTCATCATCGTATCTTAGCCGAAGTTATACGGGATCAATTGTCAAACGTGAATGGATTTCTCCCAATTGCATTTAAAAAATTTAAATTGTCGTTGATATGTGAGATACTTACATACATATGTAGGTTTTGAACGGATATCATTGCATTTTTGTACTTCCTAGGAAGATTACCTATAATTTGATATATAATACATTCTCAAATGTTATCATAATGTTCAAAAGTCAGACACAAAATTAAGATTAATGCAGAGTGTCTGTCTGCTAAAATCAGATTTGTGGAGCTCCTGGATCTTACACAAAATTTTAGGATATTGTCCCACCCTGAATTTTATCATTGTCGATCAAAACACCATCGCTTAAACGCTAAATTATATCTACCACAAATTACCGAATGCATCAGGATTTAGGTAATCCCCTGCGAAGGACGCTATTTAATTTCATCAAAATAAACACCTGAGATATCGACAAAACAGGAGCTCCAAAAACTTGACTACAACAGAAAAAATTACATACAGGTAGACGGACGGACAAAAAAACAGACGGGCGGACGGACGGACGGAGGTCGCGAAATCGATTCTCCTGCCGATTCAAAGTTGATCGGTACAGTTTGAATGGTATTCGTAATCAGATTTGTGGAGTATAGATTTTAGAAAATCCTCACACAAAGAACGATGTCAAATTTCATCACAATCGGTCCATAAACACCTGAGATATCGCTGAAACAATACTTACGAAATGTAAACAAAATTTCTTAGACACGTACTCTGAGCAATTTGCTGTACATCAAATGTAGTGTTATTGCGATATCTCAATTGTTTACGGACCGCTTTTGATAAAATTTAATAACGTGCTTGGCGGGGGAATTTCCTAAAATCTGATATAAAATTTATGTAGGTCCGTACTAAAGGAGGATGGTTTTTCCTATTTCTGCATTTCATTTTTTCAACAAACATTCTCTAATGCGAACTTTGGGCAATTTGCGATACATCAAATTCAATGTTTTGGCGATATCTCAGTTGTTTATGGACCGATTTTGATAAAATTTTACAGAGTGTTTTGGGAAACTATTTCCTACAATCTGATATATAATATATTATCACATGTACACCAGGAGTATCTTTTTTCTCTTGTTATTTAAAAGTGTGTTTCAATCAAAAATTTTAAAATTTTCGTCTAATTTTTGGTATTTTTTCGATATTTTCGGTGTTTATAAACCGATTTTAATGAAATTTAATAGCGTTCATTGCGGGAGAATTTCCTAAAATCTAATATATAATTTATGTAAGTCCATCCTCCAGGGGCTTCAGAAACTTGATTTCAACAGACAGACAGACAGACGGACGGACAGACAGACAGACAGACAGACAGACGGACATCGCTTAATCGATTCTCCTCCCGATTCTGAGTCGATCGGTATAATTTTTATGGGGTCTACGATCACTAATAAAAAAATTACAAACGGAATCACAAACTTATAATACCCTTTCACCTATTGGTGAAGGGTATAACAATAACGAAATATGTTTAAAGGAACTAAATCTCTGAGCTCAAGAATTAGAAGAAATCAAATTCTATTTCATATCTATTAAAAAACAAAATTTTTCGATAAAAAATAGTTCAGTTAAAGTTATATTATGTTATAGTTATGTCATAGTTATGTTAAATTTATGTTATAGTTATGTTATAGTTATATTAAAGTAATGTTATAGTTATTTTATAGTTATGTTATAGTTATGTTATAGTTTTGTTATAGTTATGTTAAAGTCATATTATAGTTATGTTAAAGTTATGTTATAGTTATCTTATAGTTATGTTATAGTTATGTTATGTAAGAGTTATGTTACAGTAATGCTATAGTTACGTTATGCTCTTAAGGAACAGTTATTGTTCTCACCGCTCAAGTTCTACTCTAGTTCTGTTCTAGTTCTGTTCTAGTTCTGTTCTAGTTCTGTTCTAGTTCTGTTCTAGTTCTGTTCTAGTTCTGTTCTAGTTCTGTTCTAGTTCTGTTCTAGTTCTGTTCTAGTTCTGTTCTAGTTCTGTTCTAGTTCTGTTCTAGTTCTGTTCTAGTTCTGTTCTAGTTCTGTTCTAGTTCTGTTCTAGTTCTGTTCTAGTTCTGTTCTAGTTCTGTTCTAGTTCTGTTCTAGTTCTGTTCTAGTTCTGTTCTAGTTCTGTTCTAGTTCTGTTCTAGTTCTGTTCTAGTTCTGTTCTAGTTCTGTTCTAGTTCTGTTCTAGTTCTGTTCTAGTTCTGTTCTAGTTCTGTTCTAGTTCTGTTCTAGTTCTGTTCTAGTTCTGTTCTAGTTCTGTTCTAGTTCTGTTCTAGTTCTGTTCTAGTTCTGTTCTAGTTCTGTTCTAGTTCTGTTCTAGTTCTGTTCTAGTTCTGTTCTAGTTCTGTTCTAGTTCTGTTCTAGTTCTGTTCTAGTTCTGTTCTAGTTCTGTTCTAGTTCTGTTCTAGTTCTGTTCTAGTTCTGTTCTAGTTCTGTTCTAGTTCTGTTCTAGTTCTGTTCTAGTTCTGTTCTAGTTCTGTTCTAGTTCTGTTCTAGTTCTGTTCTAGTTCTGTTCTAGTTCTGTTCTAGTTCTGTTCTAGTTCTGTTCTAGTTCTGTTCTAGTTCTGTTCTAGTTCTGTTCTAGTTCTGTTCTAGTTCTGTTCTAGTTCTGTTCTAGTTCTGTTCTAGTTCTGTTCTAGTTCTGTTCTAGTTCTGTTCTAGTTCTGTTCTAGTTCTGTTCTAGTTCTGTTCTAGTTCTGTTCTAGTTCTGTTCTAGTTCTGTTCTAGTTCTGTTCTAGTTCTGTTCTAGTTCTGTTCTAGTTCTGTTCTAGTTCTGTTCTAGTTCTGTTCTAGTTCTGTTCTAGTTCTGTTCTAGTTCTGTTCTAGTTCTGTTCTAGTTCTGTTCTAGTTCTGTTCTAGTTCTGTTCTAGTTCTGTTCTAGTTCTGTTCTAGTTCTGTTCTAGTTCTGTTCTAGTTCTGTTCTAGTTCTGTTCTAGTTCTGTTCTAGTTCTGTTCTAGTTCTGTTCTAGTTCTGTTCTAGTTCTGTTCTAGTTCTGTTCTAGTTCTGTTCTAGTTCTGTTCTAGTTCTGTTCTAGTTCTGTTCTAGTTCTGTTCTAGTTCTGTTCTAGTTCTGTTCTAGTTCTGTTCTAGTTCTGTTCTAGTTCTGTTCTAGTTCTGTTCTAGTTCTGTTCTAGTTCTGTTCTAGTTCTGTTCTAGTTCTGTTCTAGTTCTGTTCTAGTTCTGTTCTAGTTCTGTTCTAGTTCTGTTCTAGTTCTGTTCTAGTTCTGTTCTAGTTCTGTTCTAGTTCTGTTCTAGTTCTGTTCTAGTTCTGTTCTAGTTCTGTTCTAGTTCTGTTCTAGTTCTGTTCTAGTTCTGTTCTAGTTCTGTTCTAGTTCTGTTCTAGTTCTGTTCTAGTTCTGTTCTAGTTCTGTTCTAGTTCTGTTCTAGTTCTGTTCTAGTTCTGTTCTAGTTCTGTTCTAGTTCTGTTCTAGTTCTGTTCTAGTTCTGTTCTAGTTCTGTTCTAGTTCTGTTCTAGTTCTGTTCTAGTTCTGTTCTAGTTCTGTTCTAGTTCTGTTCTAGTTCTGTTCTAGTTCTGTTCTAGTTCTGTTCTAGTTCTGTTCTAGTTCTGTTCTAGTTCTGTTCTAGTTCTAGTTCTGTTCTAGTTCTGTTCTAGTTCTGTTCTAGTTCTGTTCTAGTTCTGTTCTAGTTCTGTTCTAGTTCTGTTCTAGTTCTGTTCTAGTTCTGTTCTAGTTCTGTTCTAGTTCTGTTCTAGTTCTGTTCTAGTTCTGTTCTAGTTCTGTTCTAGTTCTGTTCTAGTTCTGTTCTAGTTCTGTTCTAGTTCTGTTCTAGTTCTGTTCTAGTTCTGTTCTAGTTCTGTTCTAGTTCTGTTCTAGTTCTGTTCTAGTTCTGTTCTAGTTCTGTTCTAGTTCTGTTCTAGTTCTGTTCTAGTTCTGTTCTAGTTCTGTTCTAGTTCTGTTCTAGTTCTGTTCTAGTTCTGTTCTAGTTCTGTTCTAGTTCTGTTCTAGTTCTGTTCTAGTTCTGTTCTAGTTCTGTTCTAGTTCTGTTCTAGTTCTGTTCTAGTTCTGTTCTAGTTCTGTTCTAGTTCTGTTCTAGTTCTGTTCTAGTTCTGTTCTAGTTCTGTTCTAGTTCTGTTCTAGTTCTGTTCTAGTTCTGTTCTAGTTCTGTTCTAGTTCTGTTCTAGTTCTGTTCTAGTTCTGTTCTAGTTCTGTTCTAGTTCTGTTCTAGTTCTGTTCTAGTTCTGTTCTAGTTCTGTTCTAGTTCTGTTCTAGTTCTGTTCTAGTTCTGTTCTAGTTCTGTTCTAGTTCTGTTCTAGTTCTGTTCTAGTTCTGTTCTAGTTCTGTTCTAGTTCTGTTCTAGTTCTGTTCTAGTTCTGTTCTAGTTCTGTTCTAGTTCTGTTCTAGTTCTGTTCTAGTTCTGTTCTAGTTCTGTTCTAGTTCTGTTCTAGTTCTGTTCTAGTTCTGTTCTAGTTCTGTTCTAGTTCTGTTCTAGTTCTGTTCTAGTTCTGTTCTAGTTCTGTTCTAGTTCTGTTCTAGTTCTGTTCTAGTTCTGTTCTAGTTCTGTTCTAGTTCTGTTCTAGTTCTGTTCTAGTTCTGTTCTAGTTCTGTTCTAGTTCTGTTCTAGTTCTGTTCTAGTTCTGTTCTAGTTCTGTTCTAGTTCTGTTCTAGTTCTGTTCTAGTTCTGTTCTAGTTCTGTTCTAGTTCTGTTCTAGTTCTGTTCTAGTTCTGTTCTAGTTCTGTTCTAGTTCTGTTCTAGTTCTGTTCTAGTTCTGTTCTAGTTCTGTTCTAGTTCTGTTCTAGTTCTGTTCTAGTTCTGTTCTAGTTCTGTTCTAGTTCTGTTCTAGTTCTGTTCTAGTTCTGTTCTAGTTCTGTTCTAGTTCTGTTCTAGTTCTGTTCTAGTTCTGTTCTAGTTCTGTTCTAGTTCTGTTCTAGTTCTGTTCTAGTTCTGTTCTAGTTCTGTTCTAGTTCTGTTCTAGTTCTGTTCTAGTTCTGTTCTAGTTCTGTTCTAGTTCTGTTCTAGTTCTGTTCTAGTTCTGTTCTAGTTCTGTTCTAGTTCTGTTCTAGTTCTGTTCTAGTTCTGTTCTAGTTCTGTTCTAGTTCTGTTCTAGTTCTGTTCTAGTTCTGTTCTAGTTCTGTTCTAGTTCTGTTCTAGTTCTGTTCTAGTTCTGTTCTAGTTCTGTTCTAGTTCTGTTCTAGTTCTGTTCTAGTTCTGTTCTAGTTCTGTTCTAGTTCTGTTCTAGTTCTGTTCTAGTTCTGTTCTAGTTCTGTTCTAGTTCTGTTCTAGTTCTGTTCTAGTTCTGTTCTAGTTCTGTTCTAGTTCTGTTCTAGTTCTGTTCTAGTTCTGTTCTAGTTCTGTTCTAGTTCTGTTCTAGTTCTGTTCTAGTTCTGTTCTAGTTCTGTTCTAGTTCTGTTCTAGTTCTGTTCTAGTTCTGTTCTAGTTCTGTTCTAGTTCTGTTCTAGTTCTGTTCTAGTTCTGTTCTAGTTCTGTTCTAGTTCTGTTCTAGTTCTGTTCTAGTTCTGTTCTAGTTCTGTTCTAGTTCTGTTCTAGTTCTGTTCTAGTTCTGTTCTAGTTCTGTTCTAGTTCTGTTCTAGTTCTGTTCTAGTTCTGTTCTAGTTCTGTTCTAGTTCTGTTCTAGTTCTGTTCTAGTTCTGTTCTAGTTCTGTTCTAGTTCTGTTCTAGTTCTGTTCTAGTTCTGTTCTAGTTCTGTTCTAGTTCTGTTCTAGTTCTGTTCTAGTTCTGTTCTAGTTCTGTTCTAGTTCTGTTCTAGTTCTGTTCTAGTTCTGTTCTAGTTCTGTTCTAGTTCTGTTCTAGTTCTGTTCTAGTTCTGTTCTAGTTCTGTTCTAGTTCTGTTCTAGTTCTGTTCTAGTTCTGTTCTAGTTCTGTTCTAGTTCTGTTCTAGTTCTGTTCTAGTTCTGTTCTAGTTCTGTTCTAGTTCTGTTCTAGTTCTGTTCTAGTTCTGTTCTAGTTCTGTTCTAGTTCTGTTCTAGTTCTGTTCTAGTTCTGTTCTAGTTCTGTTCTAGTTCTGTTCTAGTTCTGTTCTAGTTCTGTTCTAGTTCTGTTCTAGTTCTGTTCTAGTTCTGTTCTAGTTCTGTTCTAGTTCTGTTCTAGTTCTGTTCTAGTTCTGTTCTAGTTCTGTTCTAGTTCTGTTCTAGTTCTGTTCTAGTTCTGTTCTAGTTCTGTTCTAGTTCTGTTCTAGTTCTGTTCTAGTTCTGTTCTAGTTCTGTTCTAGTTCTGTTCTAGTTCTGTTCTAGTTCTGTTCTAGTTCTGTTCTAGTTCTGTTCTAGTTCTGTTCTAGTTCTGTTCTAGTTCTGTTCTAGTTCTGTTCTAGTTCTGTTCTAGTTCTGTTCTAGTTCTGTTCTAGTTCTGTTCTAGTTCTGTTCTAGTTCTGTTCTAGTTCTGTTCTAGTTCTGTTCTAGTTCTGTTCTAGTTCTGTTCTAGTTCTGTTCTAGTTCTGTTCTAGTTCTGTTCTAGTTCTGTTCTAGTTCTGTTCTAGTTCTGTTCTAGTTCTGTTCTAGTTCTGTTCTAGTTCTGTTCTAGTTCTGTTCTAGTTCTGTTCTAGTTCTGTTCTAGTTCTGTTCTAGTTCTGTTCTAGTTCTGTTCTAGTTCTGTTCTAGTTCTGTTCTAGTTCTGTTCTAGTTCTGTTCTAGTTCTGTTCTAGTTCTGTTCTAGTTCTGTTCTAGTTCTGTTCTAGTTCTGTTCTAGTTCTGTTCTAGTTCTGTTCTAGTTCTGTTCTAGTTCTGTTCTAGTTCTGTTCTAGTTCTGTTCTAGTTCTGTTCTAGTTCTGTTCTAGTTCTGTTCTAGTTCTGTTCTAGTTCTGTTCTAGTTCTGTTCTAGTTCTGTTCTAGTTCTGTTCTAGTTCTGTTCTAGTTCTGTTCTAGTTCTGTTCTAGTTCTGTTCTAGTTCTGTTCTAGTTCTGTTCTAGTTCTGTTCTAGTTCTGTTCTAGTTCTGTTCTAGTTCTGTTCTAGTTCTGTTCTAGTTCTGTTCTAGTTCTGTTCTAGTTCTGTTCTAGTTCTGTTCTAGTTCTGTTCTAGTTCTGTTCTAGTTCTGTTCTAGTTCTGTTCTAGTTCTGTTCTAGTTCTGTTCTAGTTCTGTTCTAGTTCTGTTCTAGTTCTGTTCTAGTTCTGTTCTAGTTCTGTTCTAGTTCTGTTCTAGTTCTGTTCTAGTTCTGTTCTGTTCTAGTTCTGTTCTAGTTCTGTTCTAGTTCTGTTCTAGTTCTGTTCTAGTTCTGTTCTAGTTCTGTTCTAGTTCTGTTCTAGTTCTGTTCTAGTTCTGTTCTAGTTCTGTTCTAGTTCTGTTCTAGTTCTGTTCTAGTTCTGTTCTAGTTCTGTTCTAGTTCTGTTCTAGTTCTGTTCTAGTTCTGTTCTAGTTCTGTTCTAGTTCTGTTCTAGTTCTGTTCTAGTTCTGTTCTAGTTCTGTTCTAGTTCTGTTCTAGTTCTGTTCTAGTTCTGTTCTAGTTCTGTTCTAGTTCTGTTCTAGTTCTGTTCTAGTTCTGTTCTAGTTCTGTTCTAGTTCTGTTCTAGTTCTGTTCTAGTTCTGTTCTAGTTCTGTTCTAGTTCTGTTCTAGTTCTGTTCTAGTTCTGTTCTAGTTCTGTTCTAGTTCTGTTCTAGTTCTGTTCTAGTTCTGTTCTAGTTCTGTTCTAGTTCTGTTCTAGTTCTGTTCTAGTTCTGTTCTAGTTCTGTTCTAGTTCTGTTCTAGTTCTGTTCTAGTTCTGTTCTAGTTCTGTTCTAGTTCTGTTCTAGTTCTGTTCTAGTTCTGTTCTAGTTCTGTTCTAGTTCTGTTCTAGTTCTGTTCTAGTTCTGTTCTAGTTCTGTTCTAGTTCTGTTCTAGTTCTGTTCTAGTTCTGTTCTAGTTCTGTTCTAGTTCTGTTCTAGTTCTGTTCTAGTTCTGTTCTAGTTCTGTTCTAGTTCTGTTCTAGTTCTGTTCTAGTTCTGTTCTAGTTCTGTTCTAGTTCTGTTCTAGTTCTGTTCTAGTTCTGTTCTAGTTCTGTTCTAGTTCTGTTCTAGTTCTGTTCTAGTTCTGTTCTAGTTCTGTTCTAGTTCTGTTCTAGTTCTGTTCTAGTTCTGTTCTAGTTCTGTTCTAGTTCTGTTCTAGTTCTGTTCTAGTTCTGTTCTAGTTCTGTTCTAGTTCTGTTCTAGTTCTGTTCTAGTTCTGTTCTAGTTCTGTTCTAGTTCTGTTCTAGTTCTGTTCTAGTTCTGTTCTAGTTCTGTTCTAGTTCTGTTCTAGTTCTGTTCTAGTTCTGTTCTAGTTCTGTTCTAGTTCTGTTCTAGTTCTGTTCTAGTTCTGTTCTAGTTCTGTTCTAGTTCTGTTCTAGTTCTGTTCTAGTTCTGTTCTAGTTCTGTTCTAGTTCTGTTCTAGTTCTGTTCTAGTTCTGTTCTAGTTCTGTTCTAGTTCTGTTCTAGTTCTGTTCTAGTTCTGTTCTAGTTCTGTTCTAGTTCTGTTCTAGTTCTGTTCTAGTTCTGTTCTAGTTCTGTTCTAGTTCTGTTCTAGTTCTGTTCTAGTTCTGTTCTAGTTCTGTTCTAGTTCTGTTCTAGTTCTGTTCTAGTTCTGTTCTAGTTCTGTTCTAGTTCTGTTCTAGTTCTGTTCTAGTTCTGTTCTAGTTCTGTTCTAGTTCTGTTCTAGTTCTGTTCTAGTTCTGTTCTAGTTCTGTTCTAGTTCTGTTCTAGTTCTGTTCTAGTTCTGTTCTAGTTCTGTTCTAGTTCTGTTCTAGTTCTGTTCTAGTTCTGTTCTAGTTCTGTTCTAGTTCTGTTCTAGTTCTGTTCTAGTTCTGTTCTAGTTCTGTTCTAGTTCTGTTCTAGTTCTGTTCTAGTTCTGTTCTAGTTCTGTTCTAGTTCTGTTCTAGTTCTGTTCTAGTTCTGTTCTAGTTCTGTTCTAGTTCTGTTCTAGTTCTGTTCTAGTTCTGTTCTAGTTCTGTTCTAGTTCTGTTCTAGTTCTGTTCTAGTTCTGTTCTAGTTCTGTTCTAGTTCTGTTCTAGTTCTGTTCTAGTTCTGTTCTAGTTCTGTTCTAGTTCTGTTCTAGTTCTGTTCTAGTTCTGTTCTAGTTCTGTTCTAGTTCTGTTCTAGTTCTGTTCTAGTTCTGTTCTAGTTCTGTTCTAGTTCTGTTCTAGTTCTGTTCTAGTTCTGTTCTAGTTCTGTTCTAGTTCTGTTCTAGTTCTGTTCTAGTTCTGTTCTAGTTCTGTTCTAGTTCTGTTCTAGTTCTGTTCTAGTTCTGTTCTAGTTCTGTTCTAGTTCTGTTCTAGTTCTGTTCTAGTTCTGTTCTAGTTCTGTTCTAGTTCTGTTCTAGTTCTGTTCTAGTTCTGTTCTAGTTCTGTTCTAGTTCTGTTCTAGTTCTGTTCTAGTTCTGTTCTAGTTCTGTTCTAGTTCTGTTCTAGTTCTGTTCTAGTTCTGTTCTAGTTCTGTTCTAGTTCTGTTCTAGTTCTGTTCTAGTTCTGTTCTAGTTCTGTTCTAGTTCTGTTCTAGTTCTGTTCTAGTTCTGTTCTAGTTCTGTTCTAGTTCTGTTCTAGTTCTGTTCTAGTTCTGTTCTAGTTCTGTTCTAGTTCTGTTCTAGTTCTGTTCTAGTTCTGTTCTAGTTCTGTTCTAGTTCTGTTCTAGTTCTGTTCTAGTTCTGTTCTAATTCTGTTCTAGTTCTGTTATGTTTTGGTAATGTTATGGGTATATAATGGTTATATTATAGTTATGTTATGGTAGCCATAACATAGCCATAACATAATGGTTTTGTTTTATTAAGGTTATGTTGTGGTTATGTTATGGCTATATTATGGTTATGTTATAGTTCTTTTCTCTGAAAATAAACCAATTCCTTTATATAATCTTTATATAATCTTTTCACTACATTCAAAATTTTTTGCATCCCAATAAAATTCACCCTCATATTTATTCGAATGCATTTTTTTGTGTTTGGTAGAATTACCATATTTTTTGGTTATTTATGGTAATTCTAGGGGCATACAAAACTTTATGCCTCAAAACGATAGCAGTCAGGAAGATTTAAGGCTATACATTTTTTGCAATATTATTGCAGAGCCTTTTGCTTTTTTTTTTCTCTATTTTTGGTTTGTGTGAATCCTAAACATATTTTACAATTTGTTAAACTCAAATGCCAGCTAACCTACAACATTTTGCATATTTAACATTCAGAGTTAGAGGCCATAACAAGCCATGCGGAATGCTAAAATGGTACTAAACTAATAGATTTCTAGTTTAAATCTAAATGAATTTGCTTGTTTAAGAGGAAACTGAAGGCTTAAATATAATCAAGCGCTAATGGTTGACATGTATCAAAGCGGCAAATATTGCAGGCTCTTGTATTCCATTGAAATATTTTAAATCGTTTAATAATTGTTTAAGTTATAGGGGTTTTCCTAACCTAACTTTTATATTAATATCAATCATACGCAGTGGTTGTTATTATTCTTTTAAATTAAGCTAAATTTTCAAAACTTTTAAATTTTTAAAAAAACTTTTTCCTATTTTTATTGAGATTTTTACAAACTTCTTATTTTATGCCATTAAAACGACATTATATTTCTGTCTATTTTTCAGAATTAATTTACAAAATTTCCCTATATTATTTTCCTGTAAATCTCATTTGCACCTGTCAATAAAATATATACGACTGTATTTTATTCAAGTTTTAATCAAGGAAAGAATAGGGAAGTTTGTTAAACGAATTTCTTGGTATTGATTTAAGTTTTTCCTTGCATTTCCAGGTGTTAAAATGGTAGATGGCGATATTCTGAATGTGAGTTTGATTTGTCTTTAATTACAAGATTTTTCTTAAATGACACCATCGATTGGGAGAAAACGAGTATAGAAATTGGATTAGGAAAAGGAATAGCTTTAAAAGACTTTTATTGGTGTCAGCAAAAGGTAATTTAAAGTTGGATGTATAGCTTTTTCAGTGAAAAACTTGTATTCAATTATAAAAGTATATTTGTATTAGTATTGTAGTATTAGTATTGGTATTATTAGTCTATGTCATAGTTTATGTCGTAGTGTATTGGTTATTTTATATCTTAGCTTATTTCTTTGTCTTAGGCTATGTTTTATTCTTAGTCTTTATTCATTTTAAATCCTTCACATTTTATTCATGTTAAAATCTGTAGCATACTTGCTAGGCAAGAACTTTATGGAAAATATTGCCTACATTTATGATTTTTTTTAAATTCGAAGAATTAATTTGATTTTTTTTAGCTATAAAACGAAATCGATGTAATAAAAATTTAACACACCAGCAACATTCTCTCCATTTTTTTTTATTGCCGACACTAAAAGTTGTTTGCTAATACTGGTTTCCGTGAAATCCCTTTAAAAAAACTGACAGTGAACTAATAGAGTTATTTACACCACATGTCAGCTGTCAAAATACATTTACACACTCTCTAGTAACTTTAACTCAATTTTGAGGTGTCATGTTACCAAATAGAGTCTGTTGAAAGAAGAAAAAAAATAGAATTCTAAAAAAACCACTTGTTATAAAAACTCAGTAAGTGTTTGGCAATATTCAGGTATTTTTTGTAAAAAAATCAATTTCTACTTTTTACATTCCATTTTTCTCCTCTACATCTATGGTTCATAAATCTCTCGAGTATGTTAGGGATGAGTGCATTTGTATGTGATCTTTCAAAGGTATTGACGTGTATTAAAGTATGCAAACTGTCCAGGTGTAGTCTTATACGTATATTAAGCTACTCGTATTTACAGGCAAACGCAAGCGATTTGAAGAATATCGAAATGCTTATGAAATTCTATGCCTGAATGACTGCAACATTTCTAGTCAACCGTAAAATTTTACAACCCAAATTCAGTTTATCTTGCTAGTTTTAGGGAAAAATTCGAATCTTAGACATTTTTTATTGCCTGAAATAAACAAATTGTGAAAATTTAGTTAAACATTTTTCATAAACTTTTTTTTTAAATCATCAAAAAAATTCTATAAGAAGATCAAATACAAACGATTTCTTTTCTTATGAAAGCCTCAAGTCTTAGCTTTCATTTACTTTCAAATTTGTTAAAATCCCTTTACTAGTTTTAAATTTATTAATACTTTTCTAACCTTACCTCTTAATTAATATCAATCATACTCCCCGTATGACAAAATATTAAAATTTAAGATTTCAGCTTTTTTTTGCTTTCATTTTAATTTCAATCCTTCAAAATCCCTTAAGAATCTCTAATAATTCCTACAGAAATATAAAACTTACTTCTTTCTTTTCTTTCTCTAGAAGAAATCTTGACACAAAAGTTCTTCTCGAGTTGTTGCAAATTATTTCATTCAAGATCTGCCTGAATTTTAACTTTTTACCTTTTAAGATTTTAAGTTTTAGTAGCATGATTATTGTTGTAGTTGTTGTTGTTCTGATTTTTGTTTCTTAGCCTGGCTCTTATGGATACTCAGTCTGAAACTGTTGTTTTTACAAGTTTCTTAACCTACATTAATTTTAAGAGTAAATCTTGTTTAAGTTCCTTTTTTTTGGGAGGTACTTCTTTCAACTTATGAGGCACTTAAACTAAAGAATTAACATTTTGTGAAGAACTGTGGCAGTGGATGTTGATTGTTGGAATATTCTAGTTCCTTTTTTTTGGGAGGTACTTCTTTCAACTTATGAGGCACTTAAACTAAAGAATTAACATTTTGTGAAGAACTGTGGCAGTGGATGTTGATTGTTGGAATATTCTAGTAACTGTAAAGTTTTCGAGAGTCGCTGCTATGACCATGATAAGTACTTGGTAACAACTTTTGTTGTTTTAAGCACAAAATAGAGTATCAAAAATAAAAAAGAAAGAATTAAATATTAAAAGTAAAAATTTACATATTTTAATTGAAACATGTAACATTAACAGAGTAATGACAGACTTATAAATGACCTGTAGAAGAACAATAAGAAAACTGTCTCACAACTAGAGCATAAATATAACAGGACTAGAGCAGAAACATGGCATAACTATAACATAACTATAACATAATTATAACATAACTATAACATAACTTCAACATAACTATAACATAACTATAACATAACTATAACACAACTATAACATAACTATAACATAGCTATAACATAACTATAACATAACTATATCATATTAATAACATAACTATGTATAACATTACTATAACAGTAATGTTATACATACCGAACTAGAACAGAACTAGAACAGAACTAGAACAGAACTAGAACAGAACTAGAACAGAACTAGAACAGAACTAGAACAGAACTAGAACAGAACTAGAACAGAACTAGAACAGAACTAGAACAGAACTAGAACAGAACTAGAACAGAACTAGAACAGAACTAGAACAGAACTAGAACAGAACTAGAACAGAACTAGAACAGAACTAGAACAGAACTAGAACAGAACTAGAACAGAACTAGAACAGAACTAGAACAGAACTAGAACAGAACTAGAACAGAACTAGAACAGAACTAGAACAGAACTAGAACAGAACTAGAACAGAACTAGAACAGAACTAGAACAGAACTAGAACAGAACTAGAACAGAACTAGAACAGAACTAGAACAGAACTAGAACAGAACTAGAACAGAACCAGAACAGAACTAGAACAGAACTAGAACAGAACTAGAACAGAACTAGAACAGAACTAGAACAGAACTAGAACAGAACTAGAACAGAACTAGAACAGAACTAGAACAGAACTAGAACAGAACTAGAACAGAACTAGAACAGAACTAGAACAGAACTAGAACAGAACTAGAACAGAACTAGAACAGAACTAGAACAGAACTAGAACAGAACTAGAACAGAACTAGAACAGAACTAGAACAGAACTAGAACAGTACTAGAACAGAACTAGAACAGAACTAGAACAGAACTAGAACAGAACTAGAACAGAACTAGAACAGAACTAGAACAGAACTAGAACAGAACTAGAACAGAACTAGAACAGAACTAGAACAGAACTAGAACAGAACTAGAACAGAACTAGAACAGAACTAGAACAGAACTAGAACAGAACTAGAACAGAACTAGAACAGAACTAGAACAGAACTAGAACAGAACTAGAACAGAACTAGAACAGAACTAGAACAGAACTAGAACAGAACTAGAACAGAACTAGAACAGAACTAGAACAGAACTAGAACAGAACTAGAACAGAACTAGAACAGAACTAGAACAGAACTAGAACAGAACTAGAACAGAACTAGAACAGAACTAGAACAGAACTAGAACAGAACTAGAACAGAACTAGAACAGAACTAGAACAGAACTAGAACAGAACTAGAACAGAACTAGAACAGAACTAGAACAGAACTAGAACAGAACTAGAACAGAACTAGAACAGAACTAGAACAGAACTAGAACAGAACTAGAACAGAACTAGAACAGAACTAGAACAGAACTAGAACAGAACTAGAACAGAACTAGAACAGAACTAGAACAGAACTAGAACAGAACTAGAACAGAACTAGAACAGAACTAGAACAGAACTAGAACAGAACTAGAACAGAACTAGAACAGAACTAGAACAGAACTAGAACAGAACTAGAACAGAACTAGAACAGAACTAGAACAGAACTAGAACAGAACTAGAACAGAACTAGAACAGAACTAGAACAGAACTAGAACAGAACTAGAACAGAACTAGAACAGAACTAGAACAGAACTAGAACAGAACTAGAACAGAACTAGAACAGAACTAGAACAGAACTAGAACAGAACTAGAACAGAACTAGAACAGAACTAGAACAGAACTAGAACAGAACTAGAACAGAACTAGAACAGAACTAGAACAGAACTAGAACAGAACTAGAACAGAACTAGAACAGAACTAGAACAGAACTAGAACAGAACTAGAACAGAACTAGAACAGAACTAGAACAGAACTAGAACAGAACTAGAACAGAACTAGAACAGAACTAGAACAGAACTAGAACAGAACTAGAACAGAACTAGAACAGAACTAGAACAGAACTAGAACAGAACTAGAACAGAACTAGAACAGAACTAGAACAGAACTAGAACAGAACTAGAACAGAACTAGAACAGAACTAGAACAGAACTAGAACAGAACTAGAACAGAACTAGAACAGAACTAGAACAGAACTAGAACAGAACTAGAACAGAACTAGAACAGAACTAGAACAGAACTAGAACAGAACTAGAACAGAACTAGAACATAGACTAAGACATAGACTAAGACATAGACTAAGAAATATACTAAGATATAGACTAAGATATAGACTAAGACATAGACTAAGAAATAGTTTAGGACATAGACTAAGACTATTGACGACCAGAATTCGTCTTCTGATTCCTATTCCCCTTCCCATTACTTTAGACGTGTAAAAAGATTTTAATGAATCCCTAAGACATCCCGCGAAGTTGTCCGTCCCGTAGAGCCTATGGAAAGACATAGCATTATTCACTAGGACTGTGGATCTGGGCCAATGTGGAATCTGTGCTTAGGATTATATGGGGCTTATTCCTTCTTTTAATGAAAAGCTGACCTCTCATTATGTCATGTCAAAAGTTTAACTTCACCCTGAAACTAACCAGCATCGCTGCAGTTAGAGGAGGGTTCAGGATTATCATTCGGGACCTTAACCTTCACTAACAGGAACTATAAAATAACTGCAGTGACTTGAAAAAGATGTAGGAACGAACAGACAGAAGATTTTTATAACAGAACTCTAACAGTGTATTTACAACAGTCATGAAACAGAGCTGTATAAGATTTTTAACAGAACTGGAGCAAATAATTACAGCATAATTTTTATAACAGATCTTTAACATAGAAGAAATGATTTTAACAGTATTGAAGTGGATTTATAACAGATATAAATAGAAGTGTGTTTGTTTTTTTTTAACAGAGCTGTAGTACATTTTTAACATAAGTAGAACTGATTGGTAACAGAATTTCAGCTTAATTAGAAAATAAGTGACTTTTAATTCGTTTTGTATGAAATTTTGCTTAATTGTAATTTTGTTTCTGTTTTACTTATTAAGTTTTATTATTTTAAGGCTAATTTCCCTTGAATTTTATTTCTTTTATTTGCCAAAATTCTTGAAAGGCACAACATGGGCAAATAGCTAAAGAAAACGGAGGCCTTGGAGAACTAACTAAGTTATGCAGTTTAAAGATGTTTGAACATAAAAAATTTCTGTACAAAGTTTTAAGTTGCATTTAAATATGTAAGTGCTATTAAAAAGGACTTAAGAAAAAGAAGAAGGGGAAGTCATGTCTGGCGGGAGGGGCATTTGGGCGAGTATCTTGAGATTTTCTGCTAAATTTGAAAATGGAATTTTATTTAATTTCTTCCGGTGGATCTATAAAAAGGAAGTCTGTCTGTTTAAATTATATATGTATTTTTTTATATTTTTTCTAATGTGAAATCCTGAGACATTTGAGTTATGTCCTTTAACACTTTTAGCATTTTTATAGTTTTTTTTTTATCCTCTTTCTGGCATTTCTTCGTGACACATTTGTCTGACAGTTATTTGGCTTGGGAAATTATTTGCTTTTTTTTCCTCATAATTTTCTTTGCCTCAATAACAGGATTCTTTAGGATATGTAGGAGGAATATGAGAATTTAACAGGAAAGCTAGTATTTGGTTTTTTGCTTACGTTTTCTTATAGAAAAAAATCAATTGTTAAGTTTTATTCTCGAGATAGCTTAAAAAGACAAATATTTGTACAAATGTCTGGTATTAAGAAACGGAAATGAAAAAGGACATAAGAAAGGATAGACTAGAAGTTCAAAAAAAGTATAAAAATTTAAAGCATAAAAACCAACAAAGAAAACAGAACTAAGATTTTTTATATAAATTTATGAAACTTAAAAAAAAATCTAAAAGAATTTTGAAAATCCGAAGATATTTTTGATACTCGAAATCTGGGGCCAAATTACGGCATTCGATATCGATCGAAATGTTAGATATTTTCAAAACAATTGTATTGCATACTTTAAGGATAATCAAAATTATTTAAAAGATGCACAGTTTACTATATTTTTTGAAGTTATTTGTCAAAAAATGAACAATAGTAAAAGAGTTTTAATTGAACAATATATATTTTTAAAAACGATTCAAAATGGATACCAAATTTCAATAAACTTTTTGCACCTAAGTAACTTTGAACATCCCTAAAGTATACTTCACAATATTCGCTTAGGCCCCCGATCTTTTTATAATCATTTAAACCAAGGGTGCCCAGGCCCTGTAATGTATTGATGTTTGCTCATTATTAACTTTTGGGCATCCCCCATTTAAACGATTCTGACAATTTCCTAAATTTTTGTGGGGCATTGCATACTTTCAGGCTGCATTTAAAATTGCTCAAATACTTCAGCATCAGGCAGAGTTTGAAAAGGAACATAAGAAAACTTTTCTTTTATTTTTCTTATACAATTGTAAAGGACATTTTCAATTGAATTTAGTATAATAGAAATGTAATTTAATAGAAATAGTGAGGGAATATACAATTGTACATAATATGTTTAACAAAAGCAAGTGTTTTTCAAAGCATACTTCTAGGAGTGAAATATTGGTAAATTTTCAAGCATACTTTAGGGAGGTGAAAGAAAAAAACCAATAATAAATATTTATTTGGCAAATCAAGAGAAGGAAAATAGTAAAACTGAAAACTAAATCACAAAAGGAAAGATAAAAAGTCATAGGAGTCAAAAGAGGAAAAGTGAAGGAACTTAAATTTGTGGTAAGGAAACAAAAATTAAGGAAATTTTCTTTAGTTCTTATAAAATATTAAACAAAATTCAAACATTATTTAAGAAACATCTAAGGCTACTTTGTACTCAAACACGTCCACAACAATACCCTAATCATTAGCACTACACTCGACCATAAACTGCATCAAGCAATTAGGTCTTTGCACTAACAAACCCTCATTCTAAACTCCTTAAATATCACCCTTAAGCTTTGAACTCAAACTAATTTTTCATTTCAAAACTTTTTTTTTTTTTGAAAATTCTAAAGAAAATTAAAACCAAACACCAAATGGTCACATTAAACTCAATCACGTTCAACTCATTAGTAAAAGTTCGAAAAGTTGTGACAAGTGCCAACAATTTTGTTAACAATTTGAAATTTATACATGTTTTTCTTTGTGTTTCAAACAAAATATTTGTAACAATAAACAAAATTGATTTAAAATTTTGTAATTTCTATTTTTGCTCTTTTTATAGATTTTTAGTTTTGTAATAAAAATTTTCGTTTCAAAAACTATAGTTTTTACACTTGTCAGCATTAATTAAAAACCATAAACAACGCCTGAGTCCAATTGCAATTTGAAAGTTTTTTGACAGTTTTATGTTTGAAAACAAAAATATGGAATACAAATAAGAGACAATGGAGTGACCAGTTCCGAGAAAATTCCTTAAGAGTTTCCGCTTGTTCTGTTAAAAACCAAACAGCTCTGTTATAAATATGCTGTAACATAGATATGTTATAACTAGCTACAGTTCTGTTATTAACTCTATTAAGTTCTTAGAACTTTTCTATTGAACGACAACATTTCCATAGAAAAGTTGACGCTAGGACACATTTCTATAGAAAAGTGGACGAAGGGACAACATTTCTATTGAAGAGTTGACGACAGAACAACATTTTTATAGAAAAGTTGACGATAGAAAAACATTACTATAGAAAAGTTGACGATAGGAAAATATTTCTATAGAAAAGTTGACGATAGGACATTATTTCAATAGAAAAGTTGACGATAGGAAAACATCTCTAAAGAAAAGTTGACAATAGGACAACATTTCTATAGAAAAGTTAACAATAGGAAAACATTCTATAGAAGAGTTAACGATAAGAAAATATTTATATAGATAGGACAACATTTCTATAGTAAAGTTGACGATAGGACAACATTTTTATAGAAAAGTTGACGACAGGAAAACATTTCTATAGAAAAGTTGACGATAGGACAACATTTCTATAGAAAAGTTGACGATAGGACAAGTTTTCTATAGAAAAGTTGACGATAGGACAAGTTTTCTATAGAAAAGTTGACGATAGGACAAGTTTTCTATAGAAAAGTTGACGATAGGACAAGTTTTCTATAGAAAAGTTGACGATAGGACAAGTTTTCTATAGAAAAGTTGACGATAGGACAAGTTTTCTATAGAAAAGTTGACGATAGGACAAGTTTTCTATAGAAAAGTTGACGATAGGACAAGTTTTCTATAGAAAAGTTGACGATAGGACAAGTTTTCTATAGAAAAGTTGACGATAGGACAAGTTTTCTATAGAAAAGTTGACGATAGGACAAGTTTTCTATAGAAAAGTTGACGATAGGACAAGTTTTCTATAGAAAAGTTGACGATAGGACAAGTTTTCTATAGAAAAGTTGACGATAGGACAAGTTTTCTATAGAAAAGTTGACGATAGGACAAGTTTTCTATAGAAAAGTTGACGATAGGACAAGTTTTCTATAGAAAAGTTGACGATAAGACAAGTTTTCTATAGAAAAGTTGTCGATAGGACAAGTTTTCTATAGAAAAGTTGACGATAGGACAACATTTCTATAGAAAAGTTGACGATAGGACAAGTTTTCTATAGAAAAGTTGACGATAGGACAAGTTTTCTATAGAAAAGTTGACGATAGGACAAGTTTTCTATAGAAAAGTTGACGATAGGACAAGTTTTCTATAGAAAAGTTGACGATAGGACAAGTTTTCTATAGAAAAGTTGACGATAGGACAAGTTTTCTATAGAAAAGTTGACGATAGGACAAGTTTTCTATAGAAAAGTTGACGATAGGACAAGTTTTCTATAGAAAAGTTGACGATAGGACAAGTTTTCTATAGAAAAGTTGACGATAGGACAAGTTTTCTATAGAAAAGTTGACGATAGGACAAGTTTTCTATAGAAAAATTGACGATAGGACAAGTTTTCTATAGAAAAGTTGACGATAGGACAAGTTTTCTATAGAAAAGTTGACGATAGGACAAGTTTTCTATAGAAAAGTTGACGATAGGACAAGTTTTCTATAGAAAAGTTGACGATATGACAAGTTTTCTATAGAAAAGTTGACGATAGGACAAGTTTTCTATAGAAAAGTTGACGATGGGACAAGTTTTCTATAGAAAAGTTGACGATGGGACAAGTTTTCTATAGAAAAGTTGACGATAGGCCTAGTTTTCTATAGAAAAGTTGACGATAGGCCTAGTTTTCTATAGAAAAGTTGACGATAGGCCTAGTTTTCTATAGAAAAGTTGACGATAGGCCTAGTTTTCTATAGAAAAGTTGACGATAGGCCTAGTTTTCTATAGAAAAGTTGACGATAGGCCTAGTTTTCTATAGAAAAGTTGACGATAGGCCTAGTTTTCTATAGAAAAGTTGACGATAGGCCTAGTTTTCTATAGAAAAGTTGACGATAGGCCTAGTTTTCTATAGAAAAGTTGACGATAGGCCTAGTTTTCTATAGAAAAGTTGACGATAGGCCTAGTTTTCTATAGAAAGGATGATGATAGGCCTAGTTTTCTATAGAAAAGTTGACGATAGGATAAGTTTTGTATACGAAAGTTGATGATATGTTTAGTTTTCTATAGAAAAGTTTACGATAGGTTTTGTTTTGTATAGAAAAGTTGACGATAGGTTTAATTTTCTATAGAAAAGTCGACGATAGGTTTAGTTTTCTATAGAAAAGTTGAAAATAGGCATAGTTTTCTTTAGAAAAGTTGACGATAGCTTTAGTTTTCTATAGAAAAGTTAACGATAGCTTTAGTTTTCTATAGAAAAGTTGACGATAGCTTTAGTTTTCTATAGAAAAGTTGACGATAGGTTTAATTTTCTATAGCAAAGTTGACGATAGGTTTAGTTTTCAATAGAAAAGTTGACGATGGGTTTAGTTTTCTGTGAAAAAGTTGACGATAGTTTTAGTATTCTATAGAAAAGTTGATAATAAGTTCAGTTTTCAATAAAAAATTTGACGATAATGTTAATTTTCTATAGAAAAGTTGACAATAGCTTTGGTTTTCTATAGAAAAGTTGACGATAGGTTTTATTTTTTTATAGAAAAGTTGACGATAAGTTTAGTTTTCTATTAAAAAGTTGACGATAGGTTTAGTTTTCTATAGAAAAGTTGACGATAGGTTTAGTTTTCTATAGAAAGGTTGACGATAATTTTAGCTTTCAATAGAAATGTTGACAATAGGTTTAGTTTTTAATAGAAAAGTTAACGATAGCTTTAGTTTTCTATAGAAAAGTTGACGATAGGTTTAGTTTTTTATAGAAAGGTTGACAATAGTTTTAGTTTTCTATAGAAAAGTTGAAGATAGTTTTAGTTTTCTATAGAAAAGTTGAAGATAGTTTTAGTTTTCTATAAAAAAGTTCACGATAGTTTTAGTTTTCTATAAAAAATTTGACGATAGTTTTAGTTTTCTGTAGAAAAGTTTTATTTTTCTATAGAAAAGTTGACGATAGCTTTAGTTTTCTATAGAAAAGTTGACGATAGGTTTAGTTTTCTATAGAAAAGTTGACGATAGGTTTAGTTTTCTATAGAAAGGATGACAATAGCTTTAGTTTTCTATAGAAAAGTTGAAGATGGTTTTAGTTTTCTATAGAAAAGTTGAAGATAGTTTTAGTTTTCTATAAAAAAGTTCACGATAGTTTTAGTTTTCTATAAAAAATTTGACGATAGTTTTAGTTTTCTGTAGAAAAGTTTTAGTTTTCTATAGAAAAGTTGACGATAGCTTTAGTTTTCTATAGAAAAGTTGACTATAGGTTTAGTTTTTTATAGAAAAGTTGATGATATGTGTAGTTTTCTATAGAAAAGTTGACGACAGGTTTAGTTTTCTATAGAAAAGTTGACAATAGCTTTAGTTTTCTATAGAAAAGTTGAAGATAGGTTTAGTTTTTTATAGAAAGGTTGACAATAGTTTTAGTTTTCTATAGAAAAGTTGAAGATAGTTTTAGTTTTCTATAGAAAAGTTGAAGATATGTTTAGTTTTCTATAGAAAAGTTGACGATAGGTTTAGTTTTCCAAATAAAATTGGACTATAGGTTTAGTTTTCTGTTCTGGTCACCTTAATCCTTAATTTTGGCCCTACATATGTGGGTTATGTTTAGGTCCTTTGTAAAAATATTTGTTTTTCAAATTTTCCGTTGTTGTTTGTTTGTTTTCCTCAACGTAATCTCTTTTATAAACGCAGAATACCAGACAATATGTCGCTAGCAGCACCACTAGCAATTGTTGCTACTGTTTTTTTCCACTTTGTTGCAAAGTTTTTGCTGTTGTCATTGTAATGCATTGTTTTTGTTACGTTTCGCACACATTCATTTAAACTTTTTTTGTTGCTGTTGTTGTGTTTGCTAATACCATTGTCCTCAATTTTGGTTAAAGGATTGAGGTTGTTTTTCCTTTTTTGTTTTGTTCTTGTTTTCCCTTATTTTCATTGTTCTGTTGCTGTTGCCAGAAAGACGAAAAAACTCAACTGCGGTTGACAACATGTAGAGAAGTGTAGAGGCTTAAAATTTTACTGTTTTTAAGTGTGTGTGTATGTCGGTCTGTATGGAGATGTTTATGAGTGTCAACAACATGAATGTTTTTTGTTGATGTTCGTACTTGTGTTAACATGAGTGTCCCTTTTTCCATATGTATGAGTTACATGAGGGAGACTGAGGGGGTGTGAGTGTGTCGGTGCAGTATAATTATTGCAGTGTTGGAAAAATATTGCGGGTTTTACTGTTTTTGTAGCATTTAACAATAAAAAAAATTAACCTAAAGCTTTTTTTCGAGTTTGTTATCGAACGATAAAAAAAAATTAATTTGATTATTTCATTTTTGTTTCGTTTCCTGTTTCCGGTGTGGGTTTTTTGTCCTGCATGCGAGCTTATGTGTGTGTAAATGACATTTTTAATTAAAATGGTATTAAAATTATTGAAGAAAATAATATAGGGGATCAATTTTTTACTTTAACATCTAAATATTTTTTTTTAATTTTTAAAAAAGTTTTAACATTTTTCTAATTTTTTATACCTATAAAGTTCTTAACTTCCTTAATCCATCAAAACTTTTCTCTCAAACTTTTAATAAATTTATAACATTTCTTAGCATTTTAAACAAATTATCCTTTTAATATAATTTTTATCTTTTCCACTTAACTTTAAGCTTTTACATTATTACCTCCTATACATTATCCTTAAGCAGGACAAAAAGTTTCAATTTTTTTTCAAACTTTTCAAAAAAGAAAAAAAACAAAAAAAAATAAATATATAAGGAAAATCCAAAATAAATAAAACGGAAACCTATCAGTAACCATTTTTACTTTTTTCTCCTTAACTTTTTCTTCAGCTTTTATTGTCCTGTTATCATTAATTTTCATTTCCTGTCCTGGTGGTTTTCATTTTATTTCTCCTCATGTTTCCTCGTTAATTCCTTTTTATTTTTTTTTTCTTAAAATTTTATCATTACAAAAAAATTCTTGTTTAAACCTCAAACTAAAGTAAATTTTCTTTATCACAGGTTTTTATTTTTCTTGAATCCTGAATCCTTCTCGTTGTAACTGCCAACGTTAAAACATGTTGAAACCTCATTGTCCTTGATGTGTAAATACTCTTGGATTCTTAAGTTCTTGTATAAAAGTTTCGTAATCCTACGAGGAAATTAAGTTTTCTTTTTATAAACTCCATGAGGGAGGAGCAGATATCATGGCAATTCTGGAGTTTTTTTTGAGCAATTATTTGTGAATTATTCAAAAGAATATAAAGGGTAATAACAGTTTTCAAACAATTATTCTATATTAATATTCTATATAGAAAACTTGTCCTAACGCCAACTTTTCTATATAGAAAATTTGTCATATCGTCATTTTTTCTATATAGAAAATGTCCTATCGTCATTTTTTCTATATAGAAAAAATGTCCTATCGTCATTTTTTCTATATAGAAAAAATGTCCTATCGTCATTTTTTCTATATAGAAAAAATCTCCTATCGTCATTTTTTCTATATAGAAAAAATGTCCTATCGTCATTTTTTCTATATAGAAAAAATGTCCTATCGTCATTTTTTCTATATAGAAAAAATGTCCTATCGTCATTTTTTCTATATAGAAAAAATGTCCTATCGTCATTTTTTCTATATAGAAAAAATGTCCTATCGTCATTTTTTCTATATAGAAAAAATGTCCTATCGTCATTTTTTCTATATAGAAAAAATGTCCTATCGTCATTTTTTCTATATAGAAAAAATGTCCTATCGTCATTTTTTCTATATAGAAAAAATGTCCTATCGTCATTTTTTCTATATAGAAAATATGTCCTATCGTCATTTTTTCTATATAGAAAAAATGTCCTATCGTCATTTTTTCTATATAGAAAAAATGTCCTATCGTCATTTTTTCTATATAGAAAAAATGTCCTATCGTCATTTTTTCTATATAGAAAAAATGTCCTATCGTCATTTTTTCTATATAGAAAAAATGTCCTATCGTCATTTTTTCTATATAGAAAAAATGTCCTATCGTCATTTTTTCTATATAGAAAAAATGTCCTATCGTCATTTTTTCTATATAGAAAAAATGTCCTATCGTCATTTTTTCTATATAGAAAAAATGTCCTATCGTCATTTTTTCTATATAGAAAAAATGTCCTATCGTCATTTTTTCTATATAGAAAAAATGTCCTATCGTCATTTTTTCTATATAGAAAAAATGTCCTATCGTCATTTTTTCTATATAGAAAAAATGTCCTATCGTCATTTTTTCTATATAGAAAAAATGTCCTATCGTCATTTTTTCTATATAGAAAAAATGTCCTATCGTCATTTTTTCTATATAGAAAAAATGTCCTATCGCCATTTTTTCTATATAGAAAAAATGTCCTATCGTCATTTTTTCTACATAGAAAAAAATGTCCTATCGTCATTTTTTCTATATAGAAAAAATGTCCTATCGTCATTTTTTCTATATAGAAAAAAAGTCCTATCGTCATTTTTTCTATATAGAAAAAATGTCCTATCGTCATTTTTTCTATATAGAAAAAATGTCCATCGTCATTTTTTCTATATAGAAAAAATGTCCTATCGTCATTTTTTCTATATAGAAAAAATGTCCTATCCTCATTTTTTCTATATAGAAAAAATGTCCTATCGTCATTTTTTCTATATAGAAAAAATGTCCTATCGTCATTTTTTCTATATAGAAAAAATGTCCTATCGTCATTTTTTCTATATAGAAAAAATGTCCTATCGTCATTTTTTCTATATAGAAAAAATGTCCTATCGTCATTTTTTCTATATAGAAAAAATGTCCTATCGTCATTTTTTCTATATAGAAAAAATGTCCTATCGTCATTTTTTCTATATAGAAAAAATGTCCTATCGTCATTTTTTCTATATAGAAAAAATGTCCTATCGTCATTTTTTCTATATAGAAAAAATGTCCTATCGTCATTTTTTCTATATAGAAAAAATGTCCTATCGTCATTTTTTCTATATAGAAAAAATGTCCTATCGTCATTTTTTCTATATAGAAAAAATGTCCTATCGTCATTTTTTCTATATAGAAAAAATGTCCTATCGTCATTTTTTCTATATAGAAAAAATGTCCTATCGTCATTTTTTCTATATAGAAAAAATGTCCTATCGTCATTTTTTCTATATAGAAAAAATGTCCTATCGTCATTTTTTCTATATAGAAAAAATGTCCTATCGTCATTTTTTCTATATAGAAAAAATGTCCTATCGTCATTTTTTCTATATAGAAAAAATGTCCTATCGTCATTTTTTCTATATAGAAAAAATGTCCTATCGTCATTTTTTCTATATAGAAAAAATGTCCTATCGTCATTTTTTCTATATAGAAAAAATGTCCTATCGTCATTTTTTCTATATAGAAAAAATGTCCTATCGTCATTTTTTCTATATAGAAAAAATGTCCTATCGTCATTTTTTCTATATAGAAAAAATGTCCTATCGTCATTTTTTCTATATAGAAAAAATGTCCTATCGTCATTTTTTCTATATAGAAAAAATGTCCTATCGTCATTTTTTCTATATAGAAAAAATGTCCTATCGTCATTTTTTCTATATAGAAAAAATGTCCTATCGTCATTTTTTCTATATAGAAAAAATGTCCTATCGTCATTTTTTCTATATAGAAAAAATGTCCTATCGTCATTTTTTCTATATAGAAAAAATGTCCTATCGTCATTTTTTCTATATAGAAAAAATGTCCTATCGTCATTTTTTCTATATAGAAAAAATGTCCTATCGTCATTTTTTCTATATAGAAAAAATGTCCTATCGTCATTTTTTCTATATAGAAAAAATGTCCTATCGTCATTTTTTCTATATAGAAAAAATGTCCTATCGTCATTTTTTCTATATAGAAAAAATGTCCTATCGTCATTTTTTCTATATAGAAAAAATGTCCTATCGTCATTTTTTCTATATAGAAAAAATGTCCTATCGTCATTTTTTCTATATAGAAAAAATGTCCTATCGTCATTTTTTCTATATAGAAAAAATGTCCTATCGTCATTTTTTCTATATAGAAAAAATGTCCTATCGTCATTTTTTCTATATAGAAAAAATGTCCTATCGTCATTTTTTCTATATAGAAAACTTGTCTTATAGTCATTTTTTCTATATAGAAAACTTCTCCTTTTGTCATTTTTTCTATTTAGAAAACTTGTCCTATTTTCAACTTTTCTATACAGAAAACTTGTCTTATAGTAATTTTTTCTATATGGAAAACTTGTGCTATCGTCATTTTTTTTCTAGAGAAAAATTTACAATCTGTGATTCCCCCGATTATACTTTTCTTTATTTCCCCGGTTTTCGTATAAGAATATAAATCTTGTAGTAACAAATTAATCTTGACAATACTTGAAGTGGTTTTTGTGGGGGACAATTTCGATTTAAAAAGATATTGTAAAAAAGCAAAAGGGAGAATATATTTGTAATTATTTTACAATACAAAAGAAATGATTAATGAATTTAAAAAAGATTTATGTATTAAAATTTTACTAATTAGTTTAAAGTAAAAAGAAATTTTAAAGAAATTTAGCATATTTTAAAATATTACGAATTTTTTCATTGTTTTGTAGGAAAATAGTTATTAAATTCTTTTTAAATGTAGATTTTTCTTTAAATAAAATGTATTTAACAGTGGAACTGTTAATTGAATAACAGTCATGTTTCTTTTACAGTCGTTTTAATTTAAAGCCCGAAACTATGCTGTAGTTTTTAATTTAACTGAAAACTACGGTATTTGTGTATACAAAAAACATTTCCTGTATTTCGAAACAAATAAATACGTTATTATTTCGAGAAATATTTAAAATATTTTTATTTTTCTTTCACTTGAAAATATTGTTACTCCCCGTTTGGTTATTTACTAGTATTTACTAAACACTTATGTTGGTATTTTAAATTTTGTTCTTACAAATACTTGCCAACATTCAGTTTTAAAAGAACATTTTAGTTTGTTTGCTCAACTATTTTTGTTTTAATAGACTGATGTTTATCTTACTTAGTGTCACTACATATGTTCTCTAACATTTTCCCCCGTTAGAGTTGAAGTGTTTAAGTAATATTTCTCTAGTCGAGAAGGATTTTTCCTTTAGAGTTTATTTGTGTGTCTTTGGTTTGCTTGCATTTTTCCCATTAGAGATTCAGTTTTGAAAATGACACTCTAATGGGGAGTTTAGTTCCTGAAAGTTTTTGGTGTTGAATTTGAAAATAGACAAATTCTGGTGGCATTGCTTTTAGATTTTAGGGAAAGAATGGTTTGTTTGCATCTGCCAATAATCAAGGGGGAGAAATCTTTTAAAGTCTTCATAACAATTTGTTTTAAATTGGTTTTTGTTTGAATCCTGAAAACGATAAACATAAATAAAAGGGTAACATAGAAATAAAATCATTTAAATCAAAATTAAATTCAATTCTGCTTGAGTAAACAACAATTTTGTGCTGATTATAATTCAAATTATCTCAAACTATCATTCATAAAAGTAGACGATAGGACAAGTTTTCTATATAGGAAAAATAAAGATAGGATAAGTTTTCTATATAGAAAAAATAAAGATAGAACAAGTTTTCTATATAGAAAAAAAGACGATAGGACAAGTTTTCTATAAAGAAAAAAAAAAGATAGGGCAAGTTTTCTATATAGAAAAAATAAAGATAGCACAAGTTTTCTATAAAGAAAAAATAAAGATAGAACAAATTTTCTATACAGAAAAAATGACGATAGGACAAGTTTTCTACATAGAAAAATTGACGATAGGAGAAGTTTTCTACATAGAAAAAATGACGATAGGACAAGTTTTCTATGTAGAAAAAATGACGATAGGACAAGTTTTCTATAAAGAAAACATAAAGATAGGACAAGTTTTCTATATAAAACAAATAAAGATAAAACAAGTTTTCTATATAGAAAAAAAGACGATAGGACAAGTTTTCTATAAAGAAAAAATAAAGATAGTACGAGTTTTCTATATAGAAAAAATAAAGATAGGACAAGTTTTCTATATAGAAAAAATGACGATAGGAAAAGTTTTCTATATAGAAAAAATGACGATAGGACAAGTTTTCTATATAAAAAAAATGACGATAGGACAAGTTTTCTATATAGAAAAAATGACGATAGGACAAGTTTTCTATATAGAAAAAATGACGATAGGACAAGTTTTATATATAGAAAAAATGACGATAGGACAAGTTTTCTATAAAGAAAAAATGACGATAGAACAAGTTTTCTATATAGA
The DNA here is from genome assembly GCA_933228675.1 of Stomorhina lunata. Taxonomy (NCBI): domain Eukaryota; kingdom Metazoa; phylum Arthropoda; class Insecta; order Diptera; family Rhiniidae; genus Stomorhina; species Stomorhina lunata. The sequence continues at coordinate 17,048,521 of OW121743.1, forward strand.
AAAAATGACGATGGACAAGTTTTCTATATGGAAAAATGACGATAGGACAAGTTTTCTATAAAGAAAAAATGACGATAGAACAAGTTTTCTATATAGAAAAAATGACGATGGACAAGTTTTCTATATGGAAAAATGACGATAGGACAACTTTTCTATAAAGAAAAAATAAATATAGGACAAGTTTTCTATATAGAAAAAATGACGATAGGACAAGTTTTCTATATAGAAAAAATGACGATAGGACAAGTTTTCTATATAGAAAAAATGACGATAGGACAAGTTTTCTATATAGAAAAAATTACGATAGAACAAGTTTTCTATATAGAAAAAATGACGATAGGACAAGTTTTCTATATAGAAAAAATGACGATGGACAAGTTTTCTATATGGAAAAATGACGATAGGACAACTTTTCTATAAAGAAAAAATAAAGATAGGACAAGTTTTCTATATAGAAAAAATGACGATAGGACAAGTTTTCTATATAGAAAAAATGACGATAGGACAAGTTTTCTATATAGAAAAAATGACGATAGGACAAGTTTTCTATATAGAAAAAATGACGATAGAACAAGTTTTCTATATAGAAAAAATGACGATAGGACAAGTTTTCTATATAGAAAAAATGACGATAGGACAAGTTTTCTATATAGAAAAAATGACGATAGAACAAGTTTTCTATATAGAAAAAATGACGATAGGACAAGTTTTCTATATAGAAAAAATGACGATAGAACAAGTTTTCTATATAGAAAAAATGACGATAGGACAAGTTTTCTATATAGAAAAAATGACGATAGGACAAGTTTTCTATATAGAAAAAATGACGATAGGACAAGTTTTCTATATAGAAAAAATGACGATAGGACAAGTTTTCTATATAGAAAAAATGACGATAGAACAAGTTTTCTATATAGAAAAAATGACGATAGGACAAGTTTTCTATATAGAAAAAAGCTTTCTATATAGAAAAAATGAAGATAGGACGACTTTTCTATATAGAACAAATTACGATAGGAAAAGTTTTCTATGTAGAAATTTTTTCTACATAGAAAAAATGACGACAGGCCAATTGTTCTATAGAAAAGTTGACGATATTCCAATTTTTCTATGGAAAAGTTGATGATAGGTCAATTTTTCTATAGAAAAGTTGACGATAGGCCAATTTTTCTATAGAAAAGTTGACGATAGGCCAATTTTTCTATAGAAAAGTTGACGATAGGCCAATTTTTTTTATAGAAAAGTTGACGATAGGCCAAATTTTCTATAGAAAAGTTCACGATAGGCCAATTTTTCTATAGAAAAGTTGACGATAGGCCAATTTTTCTATAGAAAAGTTGACGATAGGCCAATTTTTCTATAGAAAAGTTGACGATAGGCCAATTTTTCTATAGAAAAGTTGACGAAAGACCAATTTTTCTATAGAAAAGTTGACGATAGCCAAATTTTTCTATAGAAAAGTTGGCGATAGGCTAATTTGTTCATAGAAAAGTTGACGTTATGCTAATTTTTCTATAGAACAGTTGGCGATAGGCCTATTTTTCTATAGAAAAGTTGATTTTTCTATAGAAATGAATATGTCTTTTCTATAAATGTGTCGATGTTTAAGTCTGTGTATTACTTTCGATGTTAGTCAATCTATTCAATATTTGTGTGTTTGTATAGGCTTTGCCCTTATCTTATTCGATATATAAGTGAATGTCCATAACTTACTTTATATCTTTGTTTATGTTTAAGTCTTTGTGCTTATCTATCTGTTAGTCGTAATAACTTCTTGAAGGGGTGTTATTGAAAGATGATGACAATTTCGTTTTTATTTATTGCAGGTAGTAAAAGACTTACACACAAGAATTTATTAGTGATATTTTCTTTTGAAATACGTAAGATTCTCTTTAAAATTCTCTTAAAAAAAACCTACAATTTCTACAAATTAATAAACAAGTCAATTGTCCGGCCTGATCAGTAGCTGATCGTGGCAGTTCGTGAACAGACGTGTTTTTAAAGCGAGATTTGAATCGAATAAAATAAAAAAGAAGAAAATATTTCAGCCAATAAATTAAAATCAGTGCTAAATCATGAAACTGAGTTACGCTTATTTAATACTAGGCTTGGCCTTTTGCTTTTCAATACCAATCCAGTCTTCACGTATTTTAGGCGTCTTTCCCTCGCCCTCCAAGTCACACGTCCTAATACACTGTGCTATCGCTGATGCCTTGGCTGAGGCTGGTCATGATGTGACTGTTATAACGACAGTGCCAAATATGTATAAAAAATCTAAATATAAATTCATACAAGTCGAAGGACCCATGTTTGATAGTAATTTCGCTCAAAATATGTTAAATAAACCCGCTTCGATTTACCGGAAATTTAATGGTATTATCTCCCATGTCATTGATATGGGCAATGTCACCTTAAATCAGCCGAAAATTACGGATTTCCTTAAAACACATAAGGCGGGAGATTTCGATGCCGTGATCTTGGGTTATTTCTTCAATGACTTTATGATGGGAATTGCAGCTCATTTTGAGTGCCCTATAATTTTATCGTTTATGGTCCAGCCAATATTTCCAATTAACAAAATTATTGCTAATCCCTTGGAGTTATCCTATGTACCGAGTTTGTATAGTGGCTACAAGCAGCCGATGGATTTTGCCAGCAGAGTTAAGAATTTTTTGGCTACTGGCTTTGAGCATCTGTTTTTGGCACCGATAATGCAAAAGAAACTGGAGAAGATGTATGAGTAAGTAGATCAAATAAAATAGATAAGACTTAGTCTTTACAAAGGTAAAGTCCATGAAATAGACTATAAAATAGTAGACGAAAGGACAAGTTTGATAGTATAAGTAAAGTTGACAATAGTATAAGTTGGCGATAGTACTGGTTTTCTATGGAAAAGTTGACGATAGTACTGGTTTTCTATAGAAAAGTTGACGAAAGGACAAGTTTTCTATAGAAAAGTTGACGAAAGGACAAGTTTTCTATAGAAAAGTTGACGAAAAGACAAGTTTTCTATAGAAAAGTTGACGAAAGGACAAGTTTTCTATAGAAAAGTTGACGAAAGGACAAGTTTTCTATAGAAAAGTTGACGAAAGGACAAGTTTTCTATAGAAAAGTTGACAAAAGGACAAGTTTTCTATAGAAAAGTTGACGAAAGGACAAGTTTTCTATAGAAAAGTTGACGAAAGGACAAGTTTTCTATAGAAAAGTTGACGAAAGGACAAGTTTTCTATAGAAAAGTTGACGAAAGGACAAGTTTTCTATAGAAAACTTGACGAAAGGACAAGTTTTCTATAGAAAAGTTGACGAAATGACAAGTTTTCTATAGAAAAGTTGACGAAAGGACAAGTTTTCTATAGAAAAGTTGACGAAATGACAAGTTACTATAGAAAAGTTGACGAAAGGACAAGTTTTCTATAGAAAAGTTGACGATAGTACTAGATTTCTATAGAAAAGTTGACGATAGTACTAGTTTTCTATAGAAAAGTTGACGATAGTACTAGTTTTCTATAGGAGAGTTGACGATAGTACTAGTTTCCTATAGAAAAGTTGACGATAGTACTAGTTTTCTATAGAAAAATTAAAGATAGTACTATTTTTTTATAGAAAAGTTGACGATAGTACTAGTTTTCTATAGAAAAGTTTAAGATAGTTCAATTTTTCTATAGAAAAGTTGACACAAGGACAAGTTTTCTCTAGAAAAGTTGACGAAAGGACAAGTTTTCTATAGAAAAGTGGACGATAGTACAAGTTTTCTATAGAAAAGTGGACGATAGTACAAGTTTTCTATAGAAAAGTTGACGTTAGTACAAGTTTTCTATAAAAAAGTTGACGATAGTACAAGTCTTCTACAGAAAAGTTGACGATAGTACAAGTTTTCTATAGAAAAGTTGACGATAGTACTAGTTTTCTATAGAAAAGTTGACGATAGTACTAGTTTTCTATAGAAAAATTGACGATAGTACTAGTTTTCTATAGAAAAGTTGACGATAGTACTAGTTTTCTAGTTGACGATAGTACAAGTTTTCTATAGAAAAGATGACGATAGTACTAGTTTTCTATAGAAAAGTTGACGATAGTACTAGTTTTCTATAGAAAAGTTGACGATAGTACTAGTTTTCTATAGAAAAGTTGACGATAGTACTTATTTTCTATAGAAAAGTTGACGATAGTTCTAGTTTTCTATAGAAAAGTTGACGATAGTACAAGTTTTCTATAGAAAAGTTGACGATAGTACTAGTTTTCTATAGGAAAGTTGACGATAGTACTAGTTTTCTATAGAAAAGTTTAAGATAGTTGACGATAGTACAAGTTTTCTATAGAAAAGTTGACGATAGTACAAGTTTTCTATTAAAAAGTTGACGATAGTACTAGTTTTCTATTAAAAAGTTGACGATAGTACTAGTTTTCTATAGAAAAGTTGACGACAGTACTAGTTTTCTATAGAAAAGTTGAAGATAGCACTAGTTTTGTATAGAAAAGTTGAAGATAGTACTAGTTTTCTATAGAAAAGTTGACGATAGTACTAGTTTTCTATAGAAAAGTTGACAACAGTACTAGTTTTCTATAGAAAAGTTGACGATAGTACTAGTTTTTTACAGAAAAGTTGACGATAGTACTAGTTTTTTACAGAAAAGTTGACGACAGTACTAGTTTTCTATAGAAAAGTTGAAGATAGCACTAGTTTTGTATAGAAAAGTTGAAGATAGTACTAGTTTTCTATAGAAAAGTTGACGATAGTACTAGTTTTCTATAGAAATGTTGACGACAGTACTAGTTTTCTATAGAAAAGTTGACGATAGTACTAGTTTTTTACAGAAAAATTGACGATAGTACTAGTTTTCTATAGAAAAGTTGACGATGGTACTAGTTTTCTAGTTGACGATAGTACAAGTTTTCTATAGAAAAGATGACGATAGTACTAGTTTTCCATAGAAAAGTTGACAATAGTACTAGTTTTCTATAGAAAAGTTGACGATAGTACTAGTTTTCTACAGAAAAGTTGACGACAGTACTAGTTTTCTATAGAAAAGTTGACGATAGTACTAGTTTTTTACAGAAAAGTTGACGATAGTACTAGTTTTTTACAGAAAAGTTGACGATAGTACTAGTTTTCTATAGAAAATTTGACGATAGTTTTGGCTTTCTATAGAAAAGTTGACGATAGTTTTGGTTTTCCATAGAAAAGTTGACGATAGTTTTGGTTTTTTATAGAAAAGTTGACGACAGTTTTGGTTTTCTATAGAAAAGTTGACGACAGTACTAGTTTTCTATAGAAAAGTTGACGATAGTACTAGTTTTCTATAGAAAAGTTGACGACAGTACTAGTTTTCTATAGAAAAGTTGACGACAGTACTCGTTTTCAATAGAAAAGTTGACGACAGTACTAGTTTTCTATATAAAAGTTGACGACAGTACTAGTTTTCTATAGAAAGGTTGACGACAGTACTAGTTTTCTATAGAAAAGTTGACGACAGTACTAGTTTTCTATAGAAAAGTTGACGATAGTACTAGTTTTCTATAGAAAAGTTGACGATAGTACTTATTTTCTATAGAAAAGTTGACGATAGTTCTAGTTTTCTATAGAAAAGTTGACGATAGTACAAGTTTTCTATAGAAAAGTTGACGATAGTACAAGTTTTCTATAGAAAAGTTGACGATAGTACAAGTTTTCTATAGAAAAGTTGACGATAGTACAAGTTTTCTATAGAAAAGTTGACGATAGTACAAGTTTTCTATAGAAAAGTTGACGATAGTACAAGTTTTCTATAGAAAAGTTGACGACAGTACTAGTTTTCTTTAGAAAAGTTGACGTTAGTACTAGTTTTCTATAGAAAAGTTGATGTAGTAAAGTTACATTTCTTTTTCGCACACCCGTTAAATTTTATTTTAAAAAATTGCCTTCTCATTTTTGCATTGATATGACTAAAGCTTGTAAGTACCGCATGTAAAATTACTTATTGTCCACTTTAGTGGAGATAACGCTTGACGGAAGATAAGCGATTATTTGCAACAATTAAGTTCTCAAAATTTTATTGTAGGGGAACTGGTAGCTTTTATTAATATACATTTTGTTCTACTAATTGTTATTTATTTGTTATGAAATAATTTTTTTTAAATTCTTATCACGCGAGTATGGAAAGCCGGCAAGTGCAAATAAATTTAGAAACGCGCAATCAAGTTTTTAATTTGATTGACTTGTGCTTTAAACGTGCCTCTCCTCTGGGGGAGAAAAAGCTTAGGGTTGCGATATTGACCTTTAATAAAAGTTTAGTTTGTTTATTCAATTAATCAACTTAATAAACATTAACTAATTATTAAGAGAGAGAGGGAGAGTAATTGTTAAGAGTGCATTTGAATTTTAAGATCATTTGTAAGAGAATTTAATTCTCTTAAAGTGTGATATTCTTACAATGAGTGAAAATAATTTTTGTAGACTTTTTGCAAATACGTTAAATTTAAAAAGTGTATATATTCGAAAAAGCTTTGTTCTTATTATAATCGTCAAATTTTGATTTTCTGTTAATCGGCCATGCTAAAGACCGTGTGGTGAACCTAGAAAGCATCACCTATTGAAATCGGACAAAATCGGTTTACATTTTACCATAGCTCGCGTATAACCTTGGTTAGGCTAATCGCTTATTTGCTAATAAATAACAAACTATAATAGCTATGATGATAACATTTTGTATATAGAAGTTTTATATAAGCACTAGCCAGCATATAAAATTTAATTGAAATCGGTTCACATTTAAACATAGCTTCCATATAAAAAACTCACTGAAACAGCCAAAATTTCACCTAAAATACACTTAAATGCCAATAAATGATAAACTTTGGCCACTAAATTTAGCATAAGGAAGTCTTATGCCAACGCCAGCCAGTGTGCCAAACTTTTTTACAATCGGTCACCATTTGACCATAGCTCCCATATAAAAAACTTACGGAAACACACAAATACGAAAAGAAAAGGGGTTTATGTCCGTCTGTCCGTCAGACAAAAGCGCGATAGCTCCTTAACTACAAGAGCTAGAGGGACAAAATTTTACAAAATTATGTTCGATATGTTATAGATGTTGTGTACTGAAAATAAGCGAAATCAGTTTACATTTAGTTAGAGGTCCTATATAACCCCGGCACGGGAATCGCATTAATGCTGACAAATTGAATACAATTGTAATACCTATGGCGACTAAATTTAGAATGGAGAAGTTTTATGCAACTATTGGTCAGTATATCAAATTTTATAGGAATTGGTCCATATTTGACTATAGCTTTCATATAAAAAACACTCCAGGAAACCACTAAAATGGCAAAAACTCCAGCTAAAAGCTATTAAATTATAAACCATGATAGCTATGAGCACCAAATTTTGCATAAATAAGCTTTATGTAAATACCGGCCAGTATATAGAATTTTGTGACAATTGGTCAACATTGGCTGTAGTTCTTATATATATAACATCCCCTTTACATATCTACAATCAAAAAGATTTGGAGGTTCATTCAATATATTAACATTGCACCATGGAAATGAGATAGCTACCAATCAATGTTAAGTCCAGACTTTATATATGGTGGATGCATTAGAAGCTCCAAACAAAATATATGGACCTGTTGTATTACTATCAACATTTTTATTCTAACTACATATTAAGCGCAACGAAAAGTATTTAACAGCTTAGTACCTGGTTGACCGAGCCTTGCTCGGAGCTTTATGATAAACGTTTCGAGGCAAAATTTTCAAGTTTTCATTACAGTTTTGAATCATTTTATTCATTTCATCCGATCAACACATGAACAAATGCATAGCTTACAGTTCAATTAATTTTGAATAACTTTTTAAATTGGTCATATCAACTAAGAAACCTTCGTCGGTTCATGCGCACCAACTTTGCTAAAGATTATAGAAGGATGTAATGCACAGTTTACGATTTAATTGATTTTGAGTCATTTTCAGCGACGCCATCTATAGGAAATTGGTTATATCAAGTGAGAAACCTTCGTCGGCCCATGCGCAACAACTTTGCTAAAGATAGCCTAATCAAATGCACAGTTTACGATTAAATTAATTTTAAGAAATTTTGTAGTGGCGCCACCTGTCGGAAATTTATCATACTAACTAGGAAACCTTCGTCGGCTGATGCGTTATAACTTCTCTCATGATCATAACATGATCAAATGCACAGTTTACGACTTAATTCACTTTGTGTAATTTCTGTAGCGCCACCTGTCGGAAATTTGTTATAACAACCAAGAAACCTTAACCGACTCATGAGCAATAACTTTGCCAGTTTACGATTAAATTAATTTTGAGAAATTTTTAGTGGCGCCACCTGTCGGAAATTTATCATACTAACTTGAAAACCTTCGTCGGCTCATGCGTTATGACTTCTCTAATGATCATAGCATGATCAAATGCACAGTTTACGACTTAATTCACTTTGAGTAATTTAAGTAGTGCCACCTGTCGGAAATTTGCTATACCAACCAAGAAACCTTTGACGACTCATGAGCAATAACTTTGCCAGTTTACGATTAAATTAATTTTGAGAAATTTAGTGGCGCCACCTGTCGGAAATTTATCATACTAACTAGGAAACCTTCGTCGGCTCATGCGTTATAACTTCTCTAATGATCATAGCATGATCAAATGCACAGTTTACGATTTATTTAATTTTCAGTAATTGTCAGTGGCGCCACCTGTCGGAAATTTGTTATAACAACCAAGAAACCTTTAACGACTCATGAGCAATAACTTTGCCAGTTTACGATTAAATTAATTTTGAGAAATTTAGTGGAGCCACCTGTCGGAAATTTATCATACTAACTTGGAAACCTTCGTCGGCTCATGCGTTATGACTTCTCTAATGATCATAGCATGATCAAATGCACAGTTTACGATTTATTTAATTTTCAGTAATTGTCAGTGGCGCCACCTTTCTGAAATTAGCCATACTTCAAACCTTCGTCGGCTCATGTGCAACAACTTTCCTAAAGATCATAACATGATCAAATGCATAGTTTACTATTCTATAAAGGTTTGTCTGTCTGAAAAACACTAATTTTTTTAAAGTTATAACATTACCAATTTTTTCCCCTTTTTATCCCCTTCTTCTTCTTCTTCTTCTGTTATCCTTGACTCCCAGTGGATCTTTATCCCCTAATTTCAAAAAAGCTTCATATGCATATTTGGTACTTCTTTGGACCAATTGAAATCGGTATATTTTATAAAAACGCATTTAACATATTGTTACTATTCATATGACTTCATGCGGTGTTAAGTTATCATTTTATCCCTTTTAACCCTTTTCGCCCCCCTCCGAAATCAAAAAAGTACCAAATATGTATTTAATATTTTTTTTTCACATCTATTGATTGCAGTACAAAGTTCCTTTCTAACTTTTTCTGTTCAAAAGATAAGAGTAAGTTAACAAAGTACTAAAAAATTAGTTTTACCCTTTTGGATATAATTTCCCTTTAATTTCTAAAAATTTTCTATTTTCGGAAGTTTTAGCCAACCATTTTTTTATTGTTCTACAGCCAATATTATTTTTTTACATCGACAGCGTGTTATAGCTGTAGGTCTTACCACCGATAGAGTACGCTGTAGTAATTCATAATTTTAATACAAATTATTAGTTACGAGCCCTTGACTGGGGCTCGAACCCAGGCAGATTATGATATGTTACTCTTATCTTCAAATTATTTAGTCTAGGGGTTTGTGATATATGTAAGGGCTCGCTAAACAAATGTGACTCGCTTTTTTGAACTCATCATGAAGTTTGGTTTATAGCCTCTATTAGAAAATTGTTATATTAGGTATTGGAATGCATTTCATAAGAGATACACTAAATTTCCTGCTGTCTGATATCAGCGCTCGCTATCAGATAATGTCCATAATTTTTTATTAAATCAACATAATTTCACTCGCTTTGAAGCAAAAAGCGACCCACCTTAATGTTTATCTCTTTCCATCAATCTTACCTTTAATCATTTTGAGTTTGTACTCAATATTTAAACGTTATCTCTTCTAATATTGAATTCTCTTTTATAAGTTGCAGTCCCCAAAAAAATTTGGGTGGAATGTGGTTTTTGTCCAAAAAAAAAAAAAAAATCGGTTGTTTATTTATATTCTATAAAAAAATTGACCGGTTGATTAGTTGTTGGTCGCGGTAGTGCGTGGAAAGACGTCTTTTTTTGAAGTCGTCTAAAAAAATAATAATTCGTTAATTAAATTTTATTTATACTAAAACTGTTGAATCATGAATCTGCGCTACGCCTTTATTTTACTGGGATTAGCCTTTTGTTGTGCTCTACCCAGTCAGGCCTCACGCATTTTAGGTGTCTTTCCCTCACCCTCACCTTCACATTTATTGATCCACTGTGCGGTAGCCGATGCCTTAGCTGAGGCCGGTCATGAGGTGACCGTTCTGGCTACAGTGCCCAATATGTATAAAAAATCGAAATACAATTATATACAAGTCGAGGGAGCCTTATTTGACAAAAACTTTGCTGCGGGCATGGTCAATAATCCCGCCTCCGTTTATTGGAAATTTAATGAGATTGTGACTGGAGTCATTAGAATGGCTAATATCACCTATAATAGCCCGAAAATGCAGGATTTTCTCAACACCCACAAGGCCGGAGATTTTGATGCCCTGATCTTGGGTTATTTTTTAAATGATTTTATGTTGGGTATGGGAGCTCATTTCCAGTGTCCCATCATATTGTCGTTTATGGTTCAACCGATTTTTTCTCTTAATAATTTGATTGGTAACCCCCTGGAGCCCTCATATGTGCCCTCTTTATATATGGGCTATAAACAGCCTATGGATTTCTGTAGTAGAGTTAAGAACTTTTTGGCTACCGGTTTTGAGAATGTGTTTGTGGGGAAAATAATGCAGAAGAAAATGGAAAAGATGTATGAGTAAGTGTTTAAAATAAAAATATTTCAAATTTCAAAAACATATGTTAGTAATGATGTTCGATCAAACCATACGAGTTTGGAGTCATCGAATAGCTGATTGTATGATTGAAATTATTAAATACTAACATATGCCTAATCTTGCATAAAGATCAAGAAGTTCGATCAAACCACACGAGTTTGAAGCCAACCGATAGTTAATTATATCATTGAAATTATTTAATACTGTCATATGCTTAATCTTGAATAAACATCAAGAAGTTCGATCAAACAGCTCGAGTTCGAAACTAAACAATAGCAAATTATTTGGTAGGAATTATTTCCAACTACAAAATAAGTTTATCTTGCTTAAACTAGAGTAAAAAGTTCGATCAAACCGCTCGAGTTCGAAACCAGCCAAAAGTGAAATGTTTTATTAAAATCTTAATCTCAAAACTATTTTCTCACTAGAATTTGCACTTCTAAACTATAAAATTCAATTTAGATAAGATAAATTTGATAATTTTGGCACATGTTAGGTTCTTGCCATTAACAAACTTAAGATATTAGCAAAAGTTCTTTAAAACAGCCAGAAGTGCTGGCGTTGACGGAAAGTGTATCTATCATTGAAGCTAGTCTGTAAATCGTGCCTATAATCGTATAATCATATAAAAAAGACATGAGGATCCAAATTTCTTCTTTGTTGATAGTCCTAAACTACCTCTGCCAAACACTCACGGAAGCCTCCCGCATTCTCAGTGTATTTCCTTCGCCCTCAAAATCTCATCTTCTAATACATTGTGCCATAGCCGAAACTCTAGCCGAGGCTGGTCATGATGTAACCGTTATTGCCTCTTTACCGAATATATATCCGCGAGCTAAATATCGTTATATACATGTGGAGACCACCATGGTTATGTCCAATTTGACTCAAGAAGCCCTGGAAAAGCCCACTCATATCTACAGAAAACTCAAAGACGTAGTACCTCAATTGCTTCAAACGTCCAATAAGACCCTAAATCAAGTTGAGATGTTGGATTTTTTGAGAACCCACAGAGCGGGAGACTTTGATGCCCTAATTGTGGGCTATTGTCTGGATGATTTTGTACTGGGTTTGGGTGCACATTTTCAATGCCCCATAATTGTTTCATTTGTGATACGGCCTATTTTTCCCATACATCGCATGATGGGCAATCCTTTGGAGGTTTCAAATGTGCCCACGCTGTATAGTGGTTTCGGGCAACCAATGGATTTTAAGGAGAGAGTTCTTAACTTTTTGGCTCATGGCTATGAGCAGTTGGTATTGGATAGATTTATGTTGCGAACAACGGAGGAATATTATAGGTGAGTGAGAAAGAACTTAGAGATAGACTTATGCTAAGACATAGACTAAAACATGGACTAAGGCATATCCGATATTTCATTTCGGATATCTTACAGACATAGGTAATTTTGGGACTTTATCTATTAGAATTATTCATCATAAGACTTCAAAATCGATCCTTTATTTAGGGTATCTAAAAGTACTTTATGTGACCTTTGAAATATTGGTTCCATATTGGAACCACTGCCGGAAATATCTTAATACACATAAATATCAGGAAAATGTCGGTATGAAACCAAAATTTAACATATATTTTGCTAAGCTTTAAAAAAGCTTTCAAATTGTTGGCAATCGGCCCACAATATATTTAGGGTATAGGGTATTATAGTTTTGGTGTTGCGTGATTGACCGATTAGTGTGAGTACTTTTTTACTTTCTTGTACTTTTCAAAAATTCTCCATTATCTCCTCTTTTTATCTTTATAAGAAGTCATTGTTCGATAAGGTGGCTTACTTTTGTTATAAAGTTGAAAGCACTTTTTTTAGAGGTCAATATCACAACCTAGAATTATCCCACCGAGAGAGAGAGAGAGTGAGAAAGAGAGCGTAAGGTTCTAGTTATACGCTCAAACAATTTTTAACGTTTGTTTGCACTTACCGGCAAAACGGCCATGGAAACTTGCGTGAGCATAATAAAATATACAAGCTTTGAAATAAATAATAGAAAAAAGACAACAAAAAAATTATAATATGTTTTAAAAACAAATTTGTATTATTAGAAGCGACGGCTCCCTTTAATGTTAGAATTTTGATACTATCAATTGTTATATTTTGATTATGACAGTAGCTGCTCAATAAATACACACGCGTCTAGAAACTACTTAACTATAAGTTTGATATCAAAGATGACAAAGCCATTTTGATAATAATGCATCTATTTTTACACTTAGTATTAGGAATTACGAATTTTCGAACATGATTGTGAAATTCAAAAAATTGCCTGAAATGTGGTTTTTATCTGTTATTTGTCAACCAATTATATCAGATAAAATTTAAAGGCAAAAATTATAAAAATTTTTACTATTTTCGTTATGTTCGAAATTTCGAACATAATTTCGAAGTTTAAGAAATGCATTAAAATTGTTATTTTATGAATATTTATGCTTAAATAAACCAAAAAGTAATTTTTATCAACATTTTTTTTTAGATTTACAAATTTCGAATATTCGAATATAATTTCCAAATTGAAAAAAGTGATAAAAATGTATTTTTTAATAATAAAATGTTATTCCAGTTAAAACAAAGCTTAAATAATCAAAATTTTTATCATTTTTTTCAAGTTCGAATTTTCGAACTTAATTTCGAAATTTCAAAACCGTCTTAAATGTGTTATTTAGTAGTTAAAAATAATTCTAAAAGTATTAAGAAACTAAAATAATCATAATTTTAAAAAATTTTAGCAATTTCGAATTTTCGAACTTAATTTTGAAACTGCAAATTGACTTAAATTTAACAAAAAATTGGTTTAACCTGCTTAACTTTATTAATTCAAATATTTATCAAAGAATCCTAAGCTATAATAAACATAATTTCTAACATTTTCTGCTTGTTCGAATTTTCGAACATAATTTCGAAATTGAAAATTAGACGAATTTGTGTTTTGTTACTTCTTTAATTTTATTCCCAAAAATCTTAAGCTAAAATAATCATAATTTTCAACATTTTATGCTAGTTCGAATTTTCGAACTAAATTTCGGAACTAAAAAACTGGTATGAATTCGATATTTTATTGCTTTAGTTATATCCCAAAGAATCTAAAGCTAAAATAATCATAAATTTCTCCATTTTCTGCAAGTTCGAATTTTCGAACTTAATTTCGAAATTGCAAAATCGGTTTAAATTTGTTTAATTTTCGCCATAATTATATTCAAAAGAATATTAAGCTTAAATAATCATAATTTTCAACATTTGCTGCAATTTTGAATTTTCGAACTTGATTTCGAATTGTAAATCTTAATTTTAAAATTTCAAAAATAGTAAAGTATTTTTATTTGAGAGCCATCAATTTCAGAAAGAATATAAAGCTAAACAAATCTCGTTTTTTTTTTTATCAATTTCTGTAAGTTCGAATTTTCGAACATAGTTTTGAAACTGCAAAATTTGTTAAAATTTATTTTTTTAATACTAAAACTTTATTCAAAAGAATCTAAAGTCAAAGAAATCATAATTGTTACCATATTTTGCAAGTTCGAATTTTCGAACATAATTTCGAAATTGTAATATTGCTTGAAATGTGCCATAATATTATTAATATTGCTTCAGAATGAATAAAAAGCTCAAATTATCTTTTTTCCAACATTTTTCACAAATTCGAATTTTCGAACTTAATATCGAACTGAAATATACTTTTATGTAATTATATATAATCAAAAGGTATGTTTTTTATTTTATTGCTATTATTATATTTAAAAAATAATTTTAGTATCATATTTTCAACACTTTCTTCAAGTTCGAATTTTCGAAATAATATGGAATATTAAAAGTGTTAAAAAAAATTATTTATAATTAACATTAATATTAGATATAAATTAAATTTGAAGTTGCAACAATTTTTTAATTTAAAGTTATAATTGCAAATTTTGAAGAAGTTCGAATTTTCGAACTTAATTTCCAAACCGAAATATTGACTTAAATATATAATTTTGTAGACATATTTGGTAAAATATTACACTTAAGAAAAATTAACGCCAAAATTATCACAAAATATAACTTTTTTTAGTATGTTCGAACTTTCGAACATAATATCGAATTTTAAAATTTGGATAAAAAACGTGATTTTTATATTTTGTCTGGCCAAATTTCTATTAGGTAGAATTTTTTGTTAAAATAATCTTAATTTTTGAAACTTTTAGTAAGTTCGAATTTTCGAACTAAACTTTGAAGTGAAAAAATTTACTCAAATGTCTGTTTTTTATATAATTTCTAATAAAAAATAGTAAAAGTAACAATTAAACTTTTAAATTGTCATAATTTTTAAACTTTTTGGAAAGTTCGAATTTTCGAACTTAATTTCGAAATTAAAAAATAGATTAAAATATACTTCCTTATAACTATTTATTGCAAAAGCCTATCCCAGGATGAATTTAAAGTTAAAATGATTTCATTTTTGAATGTTTTCAGAATGTTTGAATTTTCGAACATAATTTCGAAATTTAAAAATTGAATAAAATGTACTCTTATATAATTATATATAATCAAAAACAATATTCGCAATAGTTTGAAGTTCAAATGATAACATTTTTATAATTTTTAGAATATTTGAATTTTCGAACATAATTTCGAAATCAAAAAATTAAGTAAAACATGGCATTTTTTTCATTTTTTCTTGCAAAAAATTCTTCCGGAGGGAATTTCCAAAGATATAATAAAAAGTAGTATAATTTTAAAAGGTTCGAATATTCGAACTTAACTTCGAAACTAAAAAAAATACAAAAATTAACTTTTTTATAATACATTTTAATAAAAATGATGACAAAAACAAATAAAAATTTAAATTACTACAGTTTTTGAAAATTTTAAAATGTTCGAATATTCGAACATAATTTCGAAATCAATAAAATAACTTAAATGTTCTTTTTTATAATTATTTATGATAAAATATTATATCAGGAAGAAATCAAGGTTAAAATTATCACAATTTTGACCATTTTTAGGTTGTTAGAATTTTCGAACTTATATAATGATTTAAATTTAACAATTTTTTGTTTACAAATTTTATAAGAAATAAATTTATGTCGAAATTGTAAATTTTTTTTGACATTTTAAGAAGTTCGAATGTTCGAACATAATTTCGAAACTGTAATATTGACCTAAATTCACCATTTTATAATCATATTCTGGTTAAAAATTATATAATAACGCATTTTTAGTAAAATTGACAACAGTTTTGAACATTTTTAGACGATTCAAATTTTCGAACATAATTTCGAAATTGTGAAATTGGAAAAAAGGTGTTTTATTTTAAATTTTTCTGCTAAAAGCTGTTATCAGACAGAATTTAATGTTGAGATGGTAACAATATTGAGTCATTTCAAGAAGTTCGAATTTTCGAACATAATTTCGAAATTGTAAAATTCACTTAAATGAGTTAAAAATTATATAAAAGCGCATTTTTAGTAGAAATGATCACAGTTTTGAACATTTTTAGGAGTTTGAAATTTTCGAACATAATTTCGAAATTGTAAAATTGCTTTAAACGTGTTTTATTTTGAACTTTTCTGGTAAAAGACCAGATCAGACAGAATTTTATCTTAAAATGGCAACAATATTGAGTCATTTTAAGATGTTCGAATTTTCGAACATGATTTGGAAGTTGTAAAATTCACTTAAATGAGTTAAAAATTATATAAAAGTGCATTTTGCGCAGAAATGATCAAAGTTTTGAACATTTTTAGAAGTTTTAAATTTTCGAACATAATTTCGAAATTGTGAAGTTGGATAAAATGTGTTTTATTTTAAACTTTTCTGGTAAAAGCTTCAATTTTATGTTGAAATGGTAACAATATTGAGCCATTTTAAGATGTTCGAATTTTCGAACACAATTTCGAAATTGTAAAATTTACTCAAATGAGTTAAAAATTATATTAAAACATATTTTCAGTATAAATGAACACAGTTTTGAACATTTTTAGGTTGATTAAGACAAAATTTAATGTTAAAATGTTAAGAATTTTGAGTCATTTTCAGATGTTCGAATTTTCGAACATAGTTTCGAAATTGTAAAATTTACTTTAATAAGTTTAAAATTATAAAAAGCGCATTTTAAGTAAAACTTACCACAGTTTTGCACATTTTTAGACGATTTAAATTTTCGAACTTAATTTCGAAATTGTAAAATTTGGTAAAATAAGTTTTGTTTAAAACTTTTCTGGTACAAGGTACTATAAGACAGAATTTTATGTTAAAATGAGAACAATATTGAGTCATTTTGGGAATTTCGAACACAATTTCGAAATTGTAAAATTTACTCAAATGAGTTAAAAATTATATTAAAACATATTTTCAGTATAAATGAACACAGTTTTGAACATTTTTAGACGATTGAAATTTTCGAACTTAATTTCGAAATTGTGAAATTGGGTTAAATGTGTTATATTTTGAACTTTGCAGGTAAAAGCTTTAGTCAGAAAGAATTTTATTTTAAAATGATCACAATTTTGAATCATTTTCAGATGGTCGAATTTTCGAACATAATTTCGAAATTGTAAAATTCACTTAAATTAATTAATTTTAGTTATCAGAAATAAATTTATGTCGAAATACTAACAATTTTTGACATTTTAAGAAGTTCGAACTTTCGAACATAATTTCGAAAATAGAATATTGACCTAAATTTACCATTTTATAATCATATTCTGGTTACAAATTTTATAAAATCGCATTTTTAGTAGAAATGATGACAGTTTTGAATATAATAAAAAAATAAATTTTCGAACATAATTTCGAAGTTGTGAAATCGGGTAAAATGTATTTTATTTTAAACTTTTCTGATAAAAGGTTGATTAAGGCAGAATTTAATGTTAAAATGTTAAGAATTTTGAGTCATTTTCAGATGTTCGAATTTTCGAACATAGTTTCGAAATTGTAAAATTTACTTTAATAAGTTTAAAATTATAAAAAGCGCATTTTAAGTAAAACTTACCACAGTTTTGAACATTTTTAGACGATTTAAATTTTCGAACTTAATTTCGAAATTGTGAAATTTGGTAAAATAAGTTTTGTTTAAAACTTTTCTGGTACAAGGTACTATAAGACAGAATTTTATGTTAAAATGAGAACAATATTGAGTCATTTTGGGAATTTCGAATTTTCGAACATAATTTCGAAATTGTAAAATTCATCTAAATGAGTTTTTAAACAACCATTTTGTTGAAATAACACAAATTCTAAATGATTTGAGTCTATTAGAGACACGAATTTATACATTTTTAACTAGTTCGAATTTCCGAATTGCTGCTTTATCGTTTGCATTGTATTTTGGATAGAATATAAGATTGTTTGGGACTATCAATTTATTTTTAAACGCTAACATATCTCAGTTTTGTGTGAATAGAATAATTAATTGTTTTTATATTTTAAATGCAAAAAAAAAGTCATAATGATTTAGCAGTTATTTAATTGTTTATTCTATTTCAGAAGTTTTAGACTGATAAGAAATTAAAAGTAATAAAAATAAGTGTGCCAATAGCTAAAAGAAGATATGAAATTTTGGGTAGAGCTATTTTTAATCGAGATCTTTGTTGTAAAACTGATAAAACCAACAAAATAACCATATAGTTAATTTTAAAATAAAAATTGACCAAAATATAGGCCAAGACATGGACTAAGGCATGGACAAAGAAATAGATAAGGACATACACAAAGACATACATATACTTAGGAGTAAACTAAGGTATAACCTAAGATATTAATTGAAAAAGCTTCATTCAATAATAAAGGGATTCTAAAGGTTCGATCTGTTTTTCTTTCTATACTTTTTTTTTTATCAATATTGTTCTCAAATCTCTAATTTTCTTATCCTTACAGATACAACTTCCCCACCGATCGTTATCTCCCCTTGGACGAGGTCTACAAAAATGTCTCTCTAGTCCTAACCAATCATCACTTTAGTCAAGGACCCATTAGACCTAATGTTCCCGCCCTTATCGAAATCGGTGGCATACAAATCAAGGAAAAACCTGATCCTTTACCCAAAGACTTGGCCGATATCATGGACTCGGCCGATAAAGGTGTTATCTTCTTCAGTCTGGGCACCAATGTTCAAGGCTCTAATCTCTCTAAGGACAAGGCGAAAATGATCTTTAATGTGCTCTCCAAATTACCCTATACCGTCCTACTCAAATGGGGTGATTCTGATTTCCCGGGTCAATCTAAGAATATAGTTTATAGCTCATGGCTGCCTCAAGATGATATATTGGCTCATCCGAAAGTCAAGCTTTTCATAACTCATGGCGGTATGGGCAGTGTGGTAGAGTCCCAATATCATGGTGTCCCCATGGTAGGTATACCCTTCTTCGGTGATCAACATTCCAATATTGCCAATGTTGAGAAATCTGGATTTGGCTTGGGTCTGGAGTATGCCAGCTTTAGTGAGGAGAAATTCCGTAAGACGGTCTTGGAGGTTTTGGAAAATCCTAAGTACAGTAAAAGTGTACAAAAATTCTCGCAGCTGTATCGTGATAGACCCATGACTCCCAGGCAATTGGTGCGCTACTGGGTGGAGTATGTGATCAGACACAATGGAGCCAAGCATATGCAATCGCCTGTTGTCAATATGACCTGGTGGCAATTGTATTCTGTGGATGTTATTGCTTTCCTAATGTCAATCGTTTTGGTTATTGTGGCCATTTTGGTGGGCTTGTGTAAGATCATGTGCTGCCGTGGCAAGGCGGGTCAGGTGAAGAAGGTTTCCAAGAGCAAAAAGCAAAAGTGATAAAGAAAAAATGTTTTGTATTTTAATAAAATTTATGTTTAATAGAAGTTTTTGAATAAAAGTAAAACCCTCTAATTCGTAATCAAAAAATAAAGCTATAACAAGCTTATAACTCAAGTTTTCCATACAAATTTCAAATTATAAAAATTTTATAATTTTAAAATTTGTTTATGAATTAGATGGTAAATAAATATATAATTGTTTTGAAATATTGAGTTGTTTTCGTTTTTCAAAGACTTTCATAGACATTTGACGCAATCTCCCATTTAACATAACATAAGATAGTTTTGGTAATATTGCCATCATGCCAATCCACTTCGTTTCTTAATATCCTCTTTTATAGACCCACTAAATGCTCCGAAGTATGGTAAAGTAAGAACTTTCTACTTTTTAATTTATGGGGAGCAGTTTCGTTTGGATTTTTAATCGTTTCAATAATTTTTGTAAAATAATATTTAGATGAAATTTTATTTTTTTTTGTTTTCGGATGAAGAATTTTGATACTTGTTTATAGAATTTTGAAATAGTTTTGAACTTTATAATGAGTTTAGTTAAAACTCTAAATAAGTACAAAATTTCATTCCTATATCTCCATCCGTTTCAGAGTTATAAGCATTTAAATATTTACAAAATTCTTGAAAATTAAAAATTTCTCACAATTTTCCCTTTTAATCTTTTAATGAAAGAGAGATATGGTAACTATGATTCATTTTTATTCTAACAAAAAATGTTGCCTATTTTAGGGTGCAGACAAAAGATAAATTTCCCAAGAATAAGCCTTGAAATCAATTTCTTTTGTTGAATTTTTCTTCTTTTCTTTGCTTTTTAAACTTGAATTAAGCAGATTTCATTTCCTAACGTGGCCAATTAAAATGTATGCTTGGCTTAATCTCTTGATTTTAATTGGCGGCAATGAAAAAGTGTTTTTTCAAAACAATTTTCAAAGCTTAAATCTTGTCTGAGGATAAACAAATAGAAACCATTTAAAATGTTAATAAAATTTGTTTAAAAGGACAAAATTTTAAAGCATACTTTAAGGCTGACTAAAAATTTTTTTTTAGTTTTGATTTACCATTAAATTTTTGAGGAAAAAACAAATTTTGATACTTGCAACATGGGAAATGTTCATAATCATGTATAAATTTAAGGTTTTCATTGAAATGTTTAATAAAAAACTTAATTTTTCCACTCCAAAATAATGTTGCAACAAAATTTAGAGCTTGCAACATAACAAATATTGCACAATTTATATATGAAATATGTTTAATACTATGAAATGTGCACAAAAAACTTATTTTCACAAATAAAAATTATGTTGCACCAATATTTTGTTCATTCTTCTTCTGTTATCTTCGACTCCCAGTGGAGCATAGGACCTCAATATTATATTATTTATTTTGTTCATGCAACATATTAAGATACTAAGCATTAATGTAATTTTGAAAATTAAATTTTTACTATTAAAAAATATCTTGCAACAAAATTTTGTTCATGCAACATATGAAATATTAGCCAAAATCCACGAAAAAGCTAAGAATTATGACTCTAGGCAAAAAAAAAAGGTTTGAAAATTTAATTTTTACTATTAAAAAATATGTTGCAACAAAATTTTGTTCCTGCAACATATGAAATATTAGCCAAGATCCATGAAAAAACTAAGAATTAAGATTCTAGACAATAAAAAAAGTTTAAAAATTTAATTTTTACTATTAAACAATATGTTGCAACAAACTTTTGTTCATGCAACATATGAAATATTACCCAAAATTGAAGAATGAAGATTTTTAAGCATAAAAATTTGATTGAAAATTTAATTTCTATTATTAAATATGATGTTGCAATAACATTTTCTTCATGCAACGTTAGAGAAATTTAACAAAATTTGGAAAATATGTATAGTTCCATAAATAAGTGACAAAAACTAATTGTTAGGCAATAACATTACTTTTATTTCACAAACAAAGAAGTTGCAACCAAATTTTCAACTTGCAACTTAAGAAAACACGCTCTTAATTTAAGTAAAATGTTTTTAAAGCATCATAACATATCAAAGGCAATAATAAAATACCATTTTTGCTGCGAAAAATAATGTTACCGCAAAATATCGTTCTTGCAACATTTGAAATATTAGCTAAAATTAAAGAAAAATGTTTTTAAACTCAAAAATATTTACTAAAATCCTATTTTAAATCAAAAAATATCACTTGCCACATATGAGAAATCAAAGTCTTAAAGTGAAAAATACGTTTTTAAATATCATTATATGAAGTTGTCATGTCATGTTGTAAGCTTGCGTTTTAAAGTTTTTCTTTCAATTTGTAATATTTATGCTGACTTTACTTTCAGTAAATAGTGTTGCAAGTTCAAAACTTACTGCTTTTAGAAACTTAAAGTTAAAATTTTTAATTTTAATTGTTCAAAAAATATTTTATATTGAAATTGCTTTAAAATAACAAATGTTGTATATGCTACAAAATGTTGCAAGCTCTTATTTCAAACTGTTTATGTTTCAAAAGTACTTGTTTTGTTATTTTTTTGCATTCCATACTTTCTCAACTGTAAATCACGGAGAATTACATGAAAAATTGATGTGTTGCAAGTTAAAAAGTTTCAAATTTAAAAAAATTTCAAGTTAATTTTTTTAATAAAGAAATAAAAATACATATGAAATAAAAATACTTTGAAAGACCATAATTAACATATGCAACATAATGTTGCAAGCTATTATTTTATCTTATTACTGTGTAGAGAATATTTGCTTATACATATGTTTTTTAGACACTGTCTAGGCTTTTAACATTAATGAAAGATTTTTGTATGAAAAATTGAAGTGTTGCAAGTTAAAACATTTCGAATTTTAAAACAAATTAAGTTAATTTTTTGGCATGAGTTAAATTAAGAACATTTAAACATAAAAATACTTTGAAATACCATAATTTACAGGTGCAACATAATGTTGCAAGCTATTATTTTATCATTATTAATGTGTCGAAAATATTTGTTTATACGTTCTTAGACATTCTATAGGTTTTTAACATAAATAAAGGATTTTTGTATGAAAAGTTGAGGTGTTGCAAGCTTAAATAATATAATTTCAAAAGGTTTTAAGTTAATTTTTAGTAGGAGTTAAATGAAGAACATTTAAGACTTGAATTATATTTAAATAGCATTAAATTGCCTTAAATTAGCATAATTTGCATGTGCCACATAATGTTGCAAGTTTTAACTTTGACATATTTTTGTTCTTAAATATTTGTTTATATGTTTTTTTTAGACATTCTCTAGGTTTTTAACATAAATTA
Source organism: Stomorhina lunata (assembly GCA_933228675.1). Taxonomy (NCBI): domain Eukaryota; kingdom Metazoa; phylum Arthropoda; class Insecta; order Diptera; family Rhiniidae; genus Stomorhina; species Stomorhina lunata. The sequence continues at coordinate 17,071,540 of OW121743.1, forward strand.
AGGATTTTTAATGAAATGTTGATGTGTTGCAAGTTTAAAATATTCTAATTTCAAAAGTTTTTAAGTAAGTTTTCAATAGTAGTTAAATTAAGACAATTTTAAACTTGAATCACATTAAAATAGCATTAAATTGCCTTGAAATGGCATCATTTGTATGTGCCACATAATGTTGCAAGTTCTTATTTCTACACATTTTTAGGTCAAAAGTCTTTGTTTATATGTTTTTAAGGCATTCTACAATTTTTTATCTTAAATGAAGAATTATTTTATGAAAAATGAAGGTGTTGCAAGTTTAAAATTTCCTAATATCAAAAAATTTTAAATTATTTTTCAGAAGGAGTCAAATTAAGAAGATTTTAAATTTAAATTCTATCAAAATAGCTTAATTTGCATGTGCCACATAATGTTGCAAGTTTACTTTAACGTTTGTTTTGGATGAAAAATATTTGTTTTAACATTTTAAGGCCTTCTATAGTTTCTTAACTGTAAATTATGGGTTATTGTATGAAAAATCTATGTGTTGCAAGTTAGATAGTTACAAATTTTTAAAAACTTTAAGTTAAAAAAAGTATTTCACAATAAAATTATATAAAAATAACATATTTTGCAGGTGCACAAAATGTTGCAAGTTAAAATTTTCAGGTTTTTCTGTTACAAATATTAGATTTTTAAGTAATTTTTTGCATTTAAAAGACTTTTACTTCCATTTAAGAGATAATTTATGGAGTTTTGATGTGTTGCAAGTTAAAAATGTTCTTATTTTAAGTCATTTTTATTTAAATTCTAGATTTAAGTTAGTCTTACACTATCTTAGGCTTAAAAAGCATTAGAAATAGTTAATTTTGTATGTGCCACAAAATGTTGCAAGTTCAAGTTATCACGGTTTTGTTAGAAAAATAAGTGTTTTTAAGTTTTTAAGGGTTTTAAACTGTAACTGGTAAATAAAATGTGAAAATTTGGTATGTTGCAAGTTACAAATTGTATAAATTTAAAGAATTGTAGTTAAAAGTTTTATTTTGATTCATTGAAAAGAATAAAAACATATGTTTTCTAAGTAAAATTGTTAAATTTAGCATGTGTCCCATAATGTTGCAAGCTCAAATTTTTAGATATCTTTTCACAAGTAAAAGTAAAGTTTTATGTTTTGAGTACATTAGAACGATTTTGAACCCCAATTTGAATAATTTTACATACGATCGTAAAGATTTGTTGTGTTGCAAGTTCGAAATTTTGTATTTTGATAAAATTTTAATAACAATTTATTAATTTCTATTATTCTAAGAAAATTAAACAGTAAAATAGCTTTGAAATTACAAATATTGATTGTGCCACATAATGTTGCAAGTTTAAATGTTCAATTTTTCTACCGCAAAAGTCTATTTTTAGATTTTCGGTGCATTTTAATGATTATGAACCTCAAATTAAAGAATTTTACATAAAGACTTGTTTTGTTGCAAGTACAAAATTTCCAATTTTATCAGATTTTGTGGACAATTTATTGATTTTTGTTAGCCTTAAATTATTATAAAGCAAATTAGCTTTGAAATTAAAAGTATTGTATGTGCCACATAATGTTGCAAGTTGAAATTTTCCAATTTTCTACCGAATTTTTTATTATTTTAATAGATTTCAAAGACTTATTACCAAAATTATGACAATATTACATGAAGATATTTTATGTTGCAAGTTTAAAATTTTGTAATTTGATCATGGTTTAAGGAAAAAAATTTCGAGTTTTTGTGTTATTATTGACTATAGTTAGCTTTAAATTATTATAAAGTAAAAAAGCTTTAAAATTACAAATGTTACAAGTGCCACATAATGTTGCAAGTTCAAATTTTCACATTTTCTACCGAATTTTTAGTAATCTATATTTTTAATAGATTTCAAAGAATAAAACCAAAATTTGAACAATATAACTTAACGATTTTATATGTTGCAAGTTCGAAATTTTATAATTTGACGAAAATTTAAGAAAACATATTCGAGCTTTTGTATATTCTTATATTTTGCGAACATTTAAAAGACTTTGAACCGCCATTTAGACAATGTAACATGAAGATTTGTGATGTTGCAAGTTCAAAATTTTCTAATTTGCTCAGATTTTAAGAAAAATTTGTAAAATAAATTATTCTAAGATTATTATAGAGAAAAATTACTTGGAAATACCATGTGCCATATAAAGTTGCAAGTTTAAATGTTAACATTTATTACCGATTTTTTTTATAATTTTATGTTTGTAATAGATTTTAAAGACTTTTAAACCAAATTTTGACAGATTTTTTTTTTGAAGATATTTTATGTTGCAAGTTCAAAATTTTGTAATTTGACCAAGTTTTTAGAACTCGTTTTCAAGCTTTAGTATATTTTTATATTTTGTGAATATTTGAAAGATTTTGTACCGCCATTTAATCAATATTACATGAAGATTTGTGATGTTGCAAGTTCAAAATTTTCAAATATGTTCAGATTTCAAAAAAACTAAGTAAAATAAATTATTCTAAGATTATTATAGGGGAAAATCACTTGGAAATGCCATATAATGTATGTGCCACATAATGTTGCAGGTTCAAATGTTAATACTTATTGCCGAATAGTTTATAAATTTGTGTTTTAATGATATAATAAGATTTGTAACAAAATTTTGACAATAATGCATGCAAATTATTTATGTTGCAAGTTTGAAATCTTGAAATTAAAAAAAAAAATTCGAGTTTTTGTATGTTTTTTTGTGTTTTTTGCATATTTGTATGACTTTCAACAGCAATTTAAATAATGTTGCATACAAATTTCTTATGTTGCAAGCTTAAAAATTTCCAATTTTATTAGATTTTAAGAAAGATTTTGTAATTTAAATTATTTTAAAATTATTATATAGTAAAAAGGCTTTAAAGTTACAAATGTTGCATCTGACACATAATGTTGCATGTGCCACATAATGTTGCAAGTTTAAAATATGACTTTTTTCTACCTAAATTAGATATTTAAATGTTTTGGATACATTTTAAAGATTTTAAACCGCAATTTAAGACAAATAACCTTAAGATTTCTTGTGTTGCAAGTTCAAAACTTTTTAATATGGTCGTATTTTATAAAAAAAATAGTTATTTAAATTATCCTTTAACTGTTAAGGAGCAATATGACTTTAAAATTACAAATGCTACATTCTTCGTTGCAAAATTTTATGCTACATTCTTCGTTGCAAAATTTTATGAAGATTTATTATGTTGCAAGTTCGCAATTTTCTAATTTGTTCAGATTTTTTGAAAAAAATATTATTATCACTTATCTGAAAGTAATTATAGAGTTGAATAAGTTTGAAATTGCAAATGTTGCATGTGCCACATAATGTTGCAAGTTCATATTTTTAAGTTTTTACAACAAAATGAATATTTGTGATATTTTGAGAGATATTTGGACATATTTTGTGTGTTGCAAGCTTATACTTTGCTAATTTAGTTTAAAATCATCATTTTAAGAGTTTACAAAAAGTTCGAAATAAAAAAAATTGTTAAAATATACTACAATTTTGATAGAGTTTTGTTCACGCAACACAGAATCCATGCGGCTTTTTAGGAATGTAGAAATCTCTAACAAAAATGGTAATTTATTCAAAATTGAGCTGCTCTCTGTGATTTGAGTCTCGTCTCTTTAATAAGAGATATGAAGTTTACTACACACAGAGCACATCTGAAAAGCATTTTCACCTCGTGAGTGTTGCCGAGAGTGGAGAGAAATGTGGCAAGCAAATGAAAGTAAACAAAAATGTCCTTGCTCAAGCACGTGAGTTTGCCTTTTTAGAGCCGGTTAGGTTTCAACTAGAGATTTTAGTTGAAATTTTGATTTCAAAGCGAAAAGACTAATGTAAGGCATTAAAGAAAATTTTTGCTGTTAATAAAATTAATGAACTCGTATCTTTTAGGGCATTTTTTTCCAATTTTATTTCATTGTCACGTACCGATTAAAATGTTTATTGTTTGTATTACATTGTTGAAAAGCCGGTTGAAACTGTTGCTATTAGGTGTGGATTATTTTTGTGGCATTAAGTAAAACTTTAAGGATTATAGAGTTTTTGTTGTCGTTTTTGTAATGATTTCTAACATTTTTATTTACATTTCAGGTTTTACAAAGAAATTTGTTGAAATAAATTTGTATGATTTTTTTGGTATTTGTAGCATTTCATTGAAGGCTTAAAAACTAATAAAATATTGATTTAAATTTGTAACAAGTGAATACGTAAGGATTAAAAAGGATTTTTTTATAAAGATTAAATATATTTGGTTAGTATTAGTTAGGATTTTTTTCAGTTTGTTAGATCGAAAGTTTAAAATTTAATTCAATAAAATATTAAATTTTTTTTAAGGTTGTAAATTTCATTTAAGATTTAAAATTTTTGATAAAAGGATTTAATTTTTAGAAAAACAATTGAAAGTTACATAAACTTTGATATATTGGCTTTAATTGGGCATTTAAATTTCTAAAATCCCTTAAAAATTACTACAGTTACAAGCATTTTTTTAACATTACCTCCTAATTAATATTAATCATACGTCTAGTATGTTTTAATTGTAAAATTTAATATTTAGCCAATTTAAAGCTAAATTTTTGGTGAAATTTAAATTGAAAATGCTATAAAATCTAAATTTTAATTAAACAACATTTTCAGAAATTTGAGCTCTTATGCTCTTTTTGAATAAAACAATTAAAGAACTTGTCTGTAGATTTTTACCTGAAAAAAATTTGGTCATCAAAAACAGACTTTAACACAAATGTTCAAGTTAAATGTCTCAAAAATAAATTTGTGAAATATTTTCAATTTGTGACAAATGCCAGAAGTCTACAAATATAATTTTGTATGGGTTTTTAATAGCCTTTAGATAAAAACAAGAAATTTTATTTAAGGATTTGTCAGAATATTTAATAAAGATTAAATTTTTTGATTTAATGTTAGTTTAGATTTTTCTTATTTTGAAATCTTTTCAGTTAAATAAGTAAAACTTTTATTAAGTAAAACATTTCGGTTTATTTTATTTAATTAAATTTTAATTTCATAGTCAGTTATTTTTGCTCATAGTAGTCATTTTTGCTCAAAGTATATTTAGGCAGGATTAAAGCTCAATGTCTTCGCATTCATTAGCCATTTTAATTTTGAAAATCGCATCAAAATCACAGGAGTTATGAACACTTTTTCATCATTACCTCTTAGAAAATTTTTCGGTAAAAAAATTTTTCTATAGAAAATTTTTCGGTAAAAAAAAATGTTTCTATAGAAAATTTTTCGGTAAAAAAAATGTTTCTATAGAAAATTTTTCAGTAAAAAAAATGTTTCTTACCGAAAAATTTTCTATAGAAAATTTTTTTTTACCGAAAATTTTTCTATAGAAAATTTTTTTTTACCGAAAAATTTTCTATAGAAAATTTTTTTTTACCGAAAAATTTTCTATAGATAATTTTTTTTTACCGAAAAATTTTCTATAGAAAATTTTTTTTTACCGAAAAATTTTCTATAGAAAATTTTTTTTTTCCGAAAAATTTTCTATAGAAATTTTTTTTTACCGAAAAATTTTCTATAGAAAATTTTTTTTTACCGAAAAATTTTCTATAGAAAATTTTTTTTTACCGAAAAATTTTCTATAGAAAATTTTTTTTTACCGAAAAATTTTCTATAGAAAATTTTTTTTTACCGAAAAATTTTCTATAGAAAATTTTTTTTTACCGAAAAATTTTCTATAGAAAATTTTTTTTTACCGAAAAATTTTCTATAGAAAATTTTTTTTACCGAAAAATTTTCTATAGAAAATTTTTTTTTACCGAAAAATTTTCTATAGAAAATTTTTTTTTACCGAAAAATTTTCTATAGAAAATTTTTTTTTACCGAAAAATTTTCTATAGAAAATTTTTTTTTACCGAAAAATTTTCTATAGAAAATTTTTTTTTACCGAAAAATTTTCTATAGAAAATTTTTTTTTACCGAAAAATTTTCTATAGAAAATTTTTTTTTACCGAAAAATTTTCTATAGAAAATTTTTTTTTACCGAAAAATTTTCTATAGAAATTTTTTTTTTACCGAAAAATTTTCTATAGAAAATTTTTTTTTACCGAAAAATTTTCTATAGAAAATTTTTTTTTACCGAGAAATTTTCTATAGAAAATTTTTTTTTTACCGAAAAATTTTCTATAGAAAATTTTTTTTTACCGAAAAATTTTCTATAGAAAATTTTTTTACCGAAAAATTTTCTATAGAAATTTTTTTTTTACCGAAAAATTTTCTATAGAAAATTTTTTTTTACCGAAAAATTTTCTATAGAAAATTTTTTTTTACCGAAAAATTTTCTATAGAAAATTTTTTTTTACCGAAAAATTTTCTATAGAAAATTTTTTTTTACCGAAAAATTTTCTATAGAAAATTTTTTTTTACCGAAAAATTTTCTATAGAAAATTTTTTTTTACCGAAAAATTTTCTATAGAAAATTTTTTTTTACCGAAAAATTTTCTATAGAAAATTTTTTTTTACCGAAAAATTTTCTATAGAAAATTTTTTTTTACCGAAAAATTTTCTATAGAAAATTTTTTTTACCGAAAAATTTTCTATAGAAAATTTTTTTTTACCGAAAAATTTTCTATAGAAAATTTTTTTTTACCGAAAAATTTTCTATTGAAAATTTTTTTTTACCGAAAAATTTTCTATAGAAAAATTTTTTTTTACCGAAAAATTTTCTATAGAAAATTTTTTTTACCGAAAAATTTTCTATAGAAAATTTTTTTTACCGAAAAATTTTCTATAGAAAATTTTTTTTACCGAAAAATTTTCTATAGAATTTTTTTTTTACCTAAAAATTTTCTATAGAAAATTTTTTTTTACCGAAAAATTTTCTATAGAAAATTTTTTTTTACCGAAAAATTTTCTATAGAAAATTTTATTTTACCGAAAAATTTTCTATAGAAAATTTTATTTTTCCGAAAAATTTTTTTACCGGAAAATTTTTTATAGAAAAATTTTTTTACCGAAAAATTTTCTATAGAAAAATTTTTTTACCGAAAAATTTTCTATAGAAAAACTTTTTTACCGAAAATTTTTCTATAGAAAATTTTTTTTACCGAAAAATTTTCTATAGAAAAATTTTTTTCCCGAAGAATTTTCTATAGAAAAATTTTTTACCGAAAATTTTTCTTTAGAAAAATTTTTTTACCGAAAAATTTTCTTTAGAAAAATTTTTTTACCGAAAAATTTTCTTTAGAAAAATTTTCTATAAAAAAATTTTTTTACCGAAAAATTTTCTATAGAAAAATTTTTTTCCCAAAGAATTTTCTATAGAAAACTTTTTTAACGGAAATTTTTCTATAGAAATTTTTTTTTACCGAAAAATTTTCTTTAGAAAAATTTTTTTACCTAAAAATTTTCTTTAGAAAAATTTTTTTACCAAAAAATTTTCTTTAGAAAAATTTTTTTACCGAAAAATTTTCTTTAGAAAAATTTTTTTACCGAAAAATTTTCTATAGAAACATCTTTTTTAACGAAAAATTTTCTATAGAAAATTTTTTTTACCGAAAAATTTTCTATAGAAAATTTTTTTTACCGAAAAATTTTCTATAGAAATTTTTTTTTACCGAAAAATTTTCTATAGAAAATTTTTTTTACCGAAAAATTTTCTATAGAAAATTTTTTTTACCGAAAAATTTTCTATAGAAAATTTTTTTTACCGAAAAATTTTCTATAGAAAATTTTTTTTACCGAAAAATTTTCTATAGAAAATTTTTTTTACCGAAAAATTTTCTATAGAAAATTTTTTTTACCGAAAAATTTTCTATAGAAAATTTTTTTTACCGAAAAATTTTCTATAGAAAATTTTTTTTACCGAAAAATTTTCTATAGAAAATTTTTTTTTACCGAAAAATTTTCTATAGAATTTTTTTTTTACCTAAAAATTTTCTATAGAAAATTTTTTTTTACCGAAAAATTTTCTATAGAAAATTTTTTTTTACCGAAAAATTTTCTATAGAAAATTTTTTTTTACCGAAAAATTTTCTATAGAAAATTTTTTTTTACCGAAAAATTTTCTATAGAAAATTTTTTTTTACCGAAAAATTTTCTATAGAAAATTTTTTTTTACCGAAAAATTTTCTATAGAAATTTTTTTTTTACCGAAAAATTTTTTATACACAAAAACAAACTTGCAACAACTAAAAATATTAAATGTTCTACTAAACGAGAGGAAATTTAAGTTATTCAATTTAAGTTTATTCATCCATTCGATATTAATTTAATTAATCTGAAATCCAAATTTCCAAATCCTATTATGTTAAGTTGCATATCTTCGAGTCTCAGAGATATGCCTAAATCATATTTTCCTCAAAAACACTTAAGTATTAATTGCCTTTTTGGCATAAAGTAGAATTTATTAACCAAATGTTCTCCAAAACTTTATGGTATTTGTAAGCCTGGTCATGTATGTATGCATTGTTGCAAGTATGTAAATGGTATTATAAGTATTAATGACTACCCTGAAGTTTCAACTTAAAAGCTTTCTCAGATACCTTAACGATAAGTAACTTCAGGACAAAAGCTTATTAAATGATAAATATCTCAAAGGCTACCTTCGACCCCTTTAAGAGTTAAAACATTTTTAAATCCCTATTCATTTCACTTGCATTTAAAACACTCCTTCTGTTTAAAACTTCCGGGTATTACCTAAATGTGGTCACATTTACCAAACACTTCATATACAATAACTTTGTGCAAGTGCGAAGGCTTTAAGTCTAAGACCCAAAAGCTGAAATGTAAATTTTAATCGAAAACCAATACATTGGACTTTTAAGTTAATGAGTTTAGAATATTTGCGAACAAAGGCGGGAAAGGCTATTATAATTTATTAGGAAAATCTGGGTAATTTTATGATTGTCTATAAAAGTTTAAATAACAGCAATTAAAATTTATTTCAATTAGATCATAAATGTAATAAAATGCATAAAATAACTTGTTAATAGTCTAATTTTAGGTTTTTTTAAAAAATATGAATCGAGGCGTATGATTGATATTAATTAGAGGTTATATTAGAAAATCTTGTATAACTTTGTTAGTTTTTGGAGTTTTTATAAAATTTAAAAGGTTTCAGAAAGCTAAGAGTATGGGAAATAATTTGATATAAAAATCTTATTCATTATAATAAACGTATGATATAAAAGTTTAGTCAAAAAAGAAATTAAATTTTATGATCTACCATTTAATAAATTTTTGCATGATTCTATGATAATGTTAAATTAAATGCATGAATTATTTCATAGAATTAAGTGCCACAAGTCCTAATAAAAATAAAATTATTTGTTTAGCCTACTTTTAGGATTTCTTGAAAAATTTTATTATAGGCGTATGATTGAAATTAATTGGAGGTTATGTTAGAAAATGTTCCATAACTTTGTTAGTTTTTGAACTTTTTCTAAATTTTAAAAAGGTTTTGGAAAGTTAAGAGTTTGGGGAATAAGCTACTGTTAAAAGCTTATTCTTAATAATAAAAAAATCATATAAAAATTCTCTTAAAATGGAATATAAATTTCATTAACTACCATTTAATAAATTGTTCATGATTCTTTGATAAAGTTTAAATAACTGGAATTATTATTTCATTGAATTAAGTCACACAAGTGATAAAATAACTAAAATTATTTGTTAAGCCTACTTTTAGGATTTCTAGGAAAATTTTACTCTAGGCGTATGATTGATATTAATTAGAGGTTATATTAGAAAATCTTCCATAACTTTGTTAGTTTTTAGATTTTTCGTAAAATTAAAAAGGTTTTGGAAAGTTAAGAGTTTGGGGAATAAGCTACTGTAAAAAGCTTATTCTTAATAATAAACAAATGATATAAAAATTCTCTTAAAATGGAATATAAATTTCATGAACTACCATTTAATAAATTGTTCATGATTCTTTGATAAAGTTTAAATAACTGGAATTATTATTTCATTGAATTAAGTCACACAAGTGATAAAATAACTAAAATTATTTGTTAAGCCTACTTTTAGGATTTCTAGGAAAATTTTACTCTAGGCGTATGATTGATATTAATTAGAGGTTATATTAGAAAATCTTCCATAACTTTGTTTGTTTTTAGACTTTTCGTAAAATGTCCGTATGTCTATATTTCACTAAAATTTGGCATAAACATTCTTCGTTTCTTGGACAATTTTGGTATTGAAATCGGGCAAAATCAGTTCACTTTGTGTCTCAATCAATCATGATTAAAGCTGAATGTCTTAGCTTTCATTAGCCATTTCAATTTCGAAAATCGCATCAAAATCACGAGAGTTATGAGCACTTTTTTATCATTACCTCTTTATTAATATTAATCCTACGTCTAGTATGACTTTATTTAAAATTTTAATTTTTACCGATTTAAATGAAAATTTCAGGGAAATTTAGAATTTAGAAAAATTTTCTATAGAATTTTTTTTTTACCGAAAAATTTTCTATAGAAAATTTTTTTTACCGAAAAATTTTTTTATAGAAATTTTTAAAGTACAAAAAAAAATTTTCTATATTTTTATAAAATGCGCCATCTATCGGTTTAAATTTGAAACACTGGTTATTTCGAATCTCGTAATATTTATATCATTATATTCTATCACAAAACTCAAGATATTATCTCCACTGAACGAAATGAATCGATTTTATCAAAAAATAATTTCTTCAGGTGAAGCTCATTTTCATTTCGATGGGGACATTAATAAGCAAAATTGTCATACTTATGGCTCAGAAAATCCATATGTGGTATTGAAACCAATGCATTAATTTCGAGAGGCTGTTTGGTATGATTTGTGGAACGAAGACATCATTAGCCCATATTTCTATAAAAATTAGGAAGGCGCTCAGTGGTATTTCTTCATACATCGAAGTGGAAAAAATAGAAGGAGTGATCCTACAACAATGAAATTTTGCGTGCTTGTTCATTTTGATATAGATAAGAAAACTTAAAAAAAATAAAAATCGACTTCTTGCGTTACCTTGGACCCCATTTTTCACATTTTTTTTTCTCAATATACAAGTAGCAATTCTCAAAAGAATTTGATAATATTCTACACACGTCTATTAATTAATTTAGAAAAGAGGTCTACAAATTCTGGTTGAAATTCGTCGACTCCTTGGGGTACCTGCCTTGGAACCCCATTTTTCACCTATTTTTCAATGTACAAGTCGCAATTCTAAACAGAATTTGATGAAATTCAACGAGAGTCTACCAATTAATTCAGAAAAGAGCTTTATTAATGTTGGTTAAAATTAGACACTCCTTGGGGTACCTGCCTTGGAACAACGTTTTTACCTTTTTTTGATGTACAATCCTCAGTTCTTAACAGGATGAAATTCGGCACTCGTCTATAAATTGATCTAAAAATCATTTGTGTTGAAATCAATTGACTCCTTGGGTGCCTACCTTGGACCCCCATTTTTCATATTTTTTTTTTTCAATATATAAGTCGCAATTCTTAAGAGAATTTAAAAAAATTACGGTACACGTCTATTAAATGATCTAAGAAATAGTTATACTAAATTTGGTTGAGATACCTTGACTTTTTGAGGTACCTGACTTGGACCCCTATTTTTCATTTATTATTGTTCCCAATGTATTAGACGGAATTCTCAACAGAATTTTTAAAAAATTGGCACACTTCTATTAGCTTATCCAAGAAAGATCTTAACTAATTTTGGTTGAAATCGGTTCACTCCTTAGGGTACCCGCTTTGGACCCCCACTTTTCACTTATTTTTCTTTTCAATATAAGCCTCAATTCTCAACAGAATTTGAAGAAATTCGGCACACATCTATTTTATGACTCACAAAAGAGCTCTATCAATTTTGGAATCCGTCGACTCTTACGGGACTTACACTTAAATTCAATTTAATTAATAAGTTACGCCTAAAGGACTGCAACACTTTTTGCCTTAATTATGCGTAACAATCTGCATGACTTTTTTCAACAAATTTTGAACTTTGTTTTACGATCAGTAAATTTCGTTGAATTTTTTTCGCCCAATCTAAAGAAGAGACTTTCACCTTTAACATGGTTTTGGCAGGAGCACCGAGCAAAACCGAGCCAACTTAGTTTTTGTTCAAAGAAAATCGAAAACACTGAATTTTGTAGAGCTTTTTTAAATTTCCTGATATCTCCTAAACCTTATACGAGATTAAGTTATTTTCTTCTGCAGACTTAAACCAAGGTTTTATATTTTAATTAAATCTACCTGAAGATTAAAGCTGTGAAACTATATTCAATGCATGAGCGACTGAGTTTTATGAAAAATTTTCATCACTTTTCGTTTTAAAGTATTAAGCACATTTCAATACCTTTTTTATAAGACATAATATAACTTTTTCTTAAAAAAAAATTGATGATCCTTAATATCTAAACTCTTCTCTATAGAACTGCGTCATTAGATGTTTTAAAAGCTGTGGTCCAAAAATGGCTTTTTGGAGCAGAATTTTTTTTTTTTGTCTGAAACAAAAAAAAAATGGCTATAAATCTGTATCTTCTAAACTGTAAGTCTGATAATACCAGTTTGTATGAGCGAATTGTTAAATTTTGGATGTATGGTTACCCTGTATTTACACAGGGTGAATCATTGGGCGTCAAAATAGACCTTCTGAGAAGCAAAAAACCTTTTGGACAGTGTAGCTTTTGCAATTATTGTCCAAAACAGTTGGTTTTTAACATTTTGAAATTAGCTTGAAGAAATAAAGAACAAGTAAGAGTGTTATATACGGGCGTGCCGAATCTTAGGATAGAAAAAAGGATAGACAAAAGGAAATTTAAAGCAAAATTATTATATAGAATTATAGTTTTTTGATCAATTAATTATATTCCATGATAATTTTCTCTAATTTTTTGCTTTAAAAAGGTAAAATTTTAGTTTTTAAAATTAAGTCATACTAAACATATGATTAATATTAATAAAGAGGCAATAATACAAAAATGTTTATAACTCTGGAAATTTTAAAGGGATTTAAAAAATTTAAATGGCTTATGCAAGCTAAGATATTGGGCTATAATTCTGTCTAACAAAAATGTTACAGAAATAATTCTATATATAAGTTCTAAAGTTCAAAAAAGGAAAGACAAACAGAAATTTATAGCAAAATTGTTTCTAAGAATCATAGACTGTTAATAATTTAATTATATTCCATTACAAATTTCTTCAAAATTTTTCTTTAAATTGCTAAAAGTTGGCATTTTAAAATAAAGTCATACTGGACGTATGATTAATATTAATTAAGAGGTAATGAAAAATAAGTTTTTATAACTTTGGTAATTTTGAAGCAATTTAATGCCAATGAAAGCCAAGATATTGGGGTATAATCTCCTTTAACAAAAATTGGTTAAGAAGGAATACGTAGGCAAGTTCTTAAATTGTAAAGCTCTTACAGAATTGTAGCTATAGAAAATTTTTCTATAGAAAATGTTTCGGAAAAAAAATTTTCGGTAAAAAAATTTTCTATAGAAAATTTTTCGGTAAAAAAAAAATTTTTATAGAAAATTTTTCGGTAAAAAAAAATTTCTATAGAAAATTTTTCGGTAAAAAAAATTTCTATAGAAAATTTTTCGGTAAAAAAAATTTTCATAGAAAATTTTTCGGTAAAAAAAATTTTCTATAGAAAATTTTTCGGTAAAAAAAATTTTCTATAGAAAATTTTTCGGTAAAAAAAATTTTCTATAGAAAATTTTTCGGTAAAAAAAATTTTCTATAGAAAATTTTTCGGTAAAAAAAATTTTCTATCGAAAAATTTTCTATAGAATTTTTTTTTTACCGAAAAATTTTCTATAGAAATTTTTTTTTTACCGAAAAATTTTCTATAGAAAATTTTTTTACCGAAAAATTTTTTTCCGAAACATTTTCTATAGAAAAATTTTCTATAGCTACAATTCTATAAGAGCTTTACAATTTAAGAACTTGCCTACGTATTCCTTCTTAACCAATTTTTGTTAAAGGAGATTATACCCCAATATCTTGGCTTTCATTGGCATTAAATTGCTTCAAAATTACCAAAGTTATAAAAACTTATTTTTCATTACCTCTTAATTAATATTAATCATACGTCCAGTATGACTTTATTTTAAAATGCCAACTTTTAGCAATTTAAAGAAAAATTTTGAAGAAATTTGTAATCGAATATAATTAAATTATTAACAGTCTATGATTCTTAGAAACAATTTTGCTATAAATTTCTGTTTGTCTTTCCTTTTATGAACTTTAGAACTTATATATAGAATTATTTCTGTAACATTTTTGTTAGACAGAATTATAGCCCAATATCTTAGCTTGCATAAGCCATTTAAATTTTTTAAATCCCTTTAAAATTTCCAGAGTTATAAACATTTTTGTATTATTGCCTCTTTATTAATATTAATCATACGTTCAGTATGACTTAATTTTAAAAACTAAAATTTTACCTTTTTAAAGCAAAAAATTAGAGAAAATTATCATGGAATATAATTAATTGATCAAAAAACTATAATTCTATATAATAATTTTGCTTTAAATTTCCTTTTGTCTATCCTAAGATTCGGCACGGCCGTATATAACACTCTTACTTGTTCTTTATTTCTTCAAGCTAATTTCAAAATGTTAAAAACCAACCGTTTTGGACAATAATTGCAAAAGCTACACTGTCCAAAAGGTTTTTTGCTTCTCAGAAGGTCTATTTTGACGCCCAATGATTCACCCTGTGTAAATACAGGGTAACCATACATCCAAAATTTAACAATTCGCTCATACAAACTGGTATTATCAGACTTACAGTTTAGAAGATACAGATTTATAGCCATTTTTTTTTGTTTCAGACCACTGTGCGCCACACTATGGTATATCTGCTCCAAAAAGCCATTTTTGGACCACAGCTTTTAAAACATCTAATGATGCAGTTCTATAGAGAAGAGTTTAGATATTAAGGATCATCAATTTTTTTTAAGAAAAAGTTATATTATGTCTTATAAAAAAGGTATTGAAATGTGCTTAATACTTTAAAACGAAAAGTGATGAAATTTTTTCATAAAACTCAGTCGCTCATGCATTGAATATAGTTTCACAGCTTTAATCTTCAGGTAGATTTAATTAAAATATAAAACCTTGGTCAGAACTTGGCCAGAAGAAAATAACTTAATCTCGTATAAGGTTTAGGAGATATCAGGAAATTTAAAAAAGCTCTACAAAATTCAGTGTTTTCGATTTTCTTTGAACAAAAACTAAGTTGGCTCGGGTTTGCTCGATGCTCCTGCCAAAACCATGTTAAAGGTGAAAGTCTCTTCTTTAGATTGGGAGAAAAAAATTCAACGAAATTTACTGATCGTAAAACAAAGTTCAAAATTTGTTGAAAAAAGTCATGCAGATTGTTACGCATAATTAAGGCAAAAAGTGTTGCAGTCCTTTAGGCGTAACTTATTAATTAAATTGAATTTAAGTGTAAGTCCCGTAAGAGTAGACAGATTCCAAAATTGATAGAGCTCTTTTGTGAGTCATAAAATAGATGTGTGCCGAATTTCTTCAAATTCTGTTGAGAATTGAGGCTTATATTGAAAAGAAAAATAAGTGAAAAGTGGGGGTCCAAAGCGGGTACCCTAAGGAGTGAACCGATTTCAACCAAAATTAGTTAAGATCTTTCTTGGATAAGCTAATAGAAGTGTGCTAATTTTTTTTCAAATTCTGTTGAGAATTCCGTCTAATACATTGAGAACAATAATAAATGAAAAATAGGGGTCCAAGGCAGGTACCTCAAAAAGTCAAGGTATCTCAACCAAATTTAGTATAACTATTTCTTAGATCATTTAATAGACGTGTACCGTAATTTTTTTAAATTCTCTTAAGAATTGCGACTTATATATTGAAAAAAAAAAAATATGAAAAATGGGGGTCCAAGGTAGGCACCCAAGGAGTCAATTGATTTCAACACAAATGATTTTTAGATCAATTTATAGACGAGTGCCGAATTTCATCCTGTTAAGAACTGAGGATTGTACATCAAAAAAAGGTAAAAACGATGTTCCAAGGCAGGTACCCCAAGGAGTGTCTAATTTTAACCAACATTAATAAAGCTCTTTTCTGAATTAATTGGTAGACTCTCGTTGAATTTCATCAAATTCTGTTTAGAATTGCGACTTGTACATTGAAAAATAGGTGAAAAATGGGGTTCCAAGGCAGGTACCCCAAGGAGTCGACGAATTTCAACCAGAATTTGTAGACCTCTTTTCTAAATTAATTAATAGACGTGTGTAGAATATTATCAAATTCTTTTGAGAATTGCTACTTGTATATTGAGAAAAAAAAAAATGTGAAAAATGGGGTCCAAGGTAACGCAAGAAGTCGATTTTTATTTTTTTTAAGTTTTCTTATCTATATCAAAATGAACAAGCACGCAAAATTTCATTGTTGTAGGATCACTCCTTCTATTTTTTCCACTTCGATGTATGAAGAAATACCACTGAGCGCCTTCCTAATTTTTATAGAAATATGGGCTAATGATGTCTTCGTTCCACAAATCATACCAAACAGCCTCTCGAAATTAATGCATTGGTTTCAATACCACATATGGATTTTCTGAGCCATAAGTATGACAATTTTGCTTATTAATGTCCCCATCGAAATGAAAATGAGCTTCACCTGAAGAAATTATTTTTTGATAAAATCGATTCATTTCGTTCAGTGGAGATAATATCTTGAGTTTTGTGATAGAATATAATGATATAAATATTACGAGATTCGAAATAACCAGTGTTTCAAATTTAAACCGATAGATGGCGCATTTTATAAAAATATAGAAAATTTTTTTTGTACTTTAAAAATTTCTATAAAAATTTTTTCATATTTTTGAAAAATGCAGGAAAAAGTCTATAGAATGAACCACTTTTTTATTTCAAAAGTCAACAATTAAAATTAAAAATAAATATTTTTCTATTTTAATTTTATTTATTTTTAGCCATTCATTAATTTTATTGCAACGACAATTAAGATAATTAACATTTTCATGATTAATTTAAATTGCACAAATAAAATGAGAATTAATTAAGACTAAAATATGGTCATAAAAATAAATTAAATGTAAATATAATGTAAATTGATAATAAATAAAGCTAAAATTTAAAATAAAAATTATAATTATAAAAAAGTTTAAAATAGGTCTGTTTCTTTACATTCTGGGTAAGTTTGGTGAAAGTAGAGTAACTTATGAATTGCTCTCTCAAACAAGAAAACTTACCCAAAAGAATGGGAACACAAAATATGATCATGTTAGTCCACAGTTTATATATTTTAAAAAATATTGAAACAAATGTATAGTTTTGAATAAGAGGAGAAATCAAAATAATTCTCACCATTTAGCGAAGACTCAAACCAAAACAGAGTACGACAACAAAATTAGGTGAATTTTGGGTAACTTCGAACTGGTTTGGGTAGTTTTGTTAACACTTTTAACAAATCCAAATTTAATTAAGTCTTGTCTAAATGTATAAAAAAAGCTAAATCTAAACTTTTTGTTTCCACAAAATATTCCTTTCCACCCCTTTGTGCTCTACACAAAAGTTTATATACATAAGTTTATAAATTTTCCAAATGCTTAACTTCCACTTGAAAACTGTCCATGTGTTAAATAAATATCATGATTATTTTTATCGAATTACATTTCAGTTATACCAAATAGAATTGATTGTTCTCTGCATGCACATTCTATTTCCAGCAGAATTTAATGTTCGTGTTAGAATGTGCAATGGATATCCGTTTTCTTTTGTAATTTTATTTTATTTCTAGACATGTCTTTGCACTTCCATTTTGGACATATTCAACGAGACATTTGAGCAAATATTTAACAATGATAACTATCTGGAGGATGTTATTCAACAATTGATTTTATAAGGACATTGAGGATTTTAGAAAGGGAAAAATCAGGTTATTTGGTAGGTATTATTTTTTACACTCGAAAAAATGTTTATGGAAACTAATTAAAAAAGTAATTAATCACCCGTACCGAATGTGATCTAACTGGTTTCGAGATGACTCTGCAATTCGACATGACTCATCACTTTGATACGACTCCGGAGTATGAGATGACTAAGCAGTTAGAGGTGACTCAACAGTTTAAGATGACTCAACAGTTTGAGATGACTCAGCAATTCGAGATAACTCGTCATTTCGTTATGACTCAGCAATTTGAGATGACTGAACAGTTAGAGATGACTCAGCAGTTTGTGATGACTAAGCAATTTTAGATGGAACGTCAGTTCAAGATAACTCACCAGTTTGAGATGACTCATCAGTTAGAGATGACTTAGAAGTTAGAGATGACTCAGCAATTCAAGATAACTCATTATTTCTAGATGACTTATCAGTTAGAGATGACTTAGAAGTTAGAAAAGACTTAGCAGTATGAGATGACTCAATAATTTGAGATGACTCAGCAGTTTGAGATGGCTCGGCAATACGAGATGACTCAACAATTTGAGATAACTGATCATTTTGATATGACTCCGCAGTATGAGATGACTAAGCAGTTTTAGATGACTCATCAGTTCAAGATAACTCAGCCATTCGATATGGCTCAGCAGTTTGAGATAACCAAGAGCATGGAATTATTTTTGTTAGCTTTCGTAGCGAAAGTCACTTCAAGCCTTTTAATAAAATCTAGAGCACTATTTTTATTTCGGGATGTTCCCCTTCTTGGAATATTAAATATTTTTAATTTAAGTAATAATCTGGGGGATCTGCCTGATGATCAAGGCCAAGAATAACAATATCCACTAGAGGTATGAAAGAATCCTATGAACTAAAAGAAGCACACTTTTCTTAGCAGTTAAAATAGAAATGGGCTATCATGCCACCACATATAATCCATGATCATAAGGGTCCTGAACACACCTCTGTTTGCTATTCTTATACATGCAAAAAACTCTTTTAAAATGCCTCTTGGATTTTTCTTTTTTACATACTCAAATGGCCCATATTTACAAACTGTTAAGTTCAAAGGCCGAGCATATTTTAGAACTTCATGCACTTTGATCGTGTGGACACATTCTTCAATTTCGTAGGCCATGATTTGAAGGATTTTTCTTTCAAATCATGGCCGGACGCCCTCTTCTAACTTTAGGGGGCACTAATTTTTCTAATTTAAGCTTTTTCATAGTTTTTGTTTTTTCTAGGAGTGCTTTACTAGCCCGATGTCCTAACCCATATCTTGTATCGTTTTTCTGGAAAAGCTCGCGCCGCATGTTAGCTCACTGCATTACAGGATGTTAATGTAAATGACACTGACCTCCTCATGGTATCACCCGAAGAACGGTGATACCATAAGAAGGTCAGTGTTCGCAGTTAAGATGAATGATAACCAAATTTGGTTGATTTCTTCAGAGATAAAGCTTTTTTTTAAATTATTTTACACTATAATTGAACATCATGCCTATTTTATTGCGCCATTTATTGTTATTTTGCAACATTATTAAAGCTTTTTGTTCTACGGACAATTTTATTTATTTTACATCGGCAGCGTGTTATTGTTGTTGGCTTATTACCGATGAAGGAGATGTGGTTAATAATTATTTACATAGAAATGAATAATTATAGAAATTGATGTTGCTGTGACTGGAAATCGAACCCAGGCCAAATCGGATATTTTGTGCTTTGTAGTCGACGTGCTAACTAACTAAGGTACAGCACGAAGTTGTATTTGTATTCGAAGTCGAGTTGCAGCTTTATTTTAAGCTCTAAGTTATCGGCTGACTACGGGATATTACAAAATTATTATTAAATGATCAGTTAATGCGTTGGCTCCCATTAGGGGTATATAGGGTATTGCAAAATAATTTGATGATGAGATAAAATCTTTGTCTCTCGATAGGTTATCTCGATAGGTTATCTATATTATAGAAAAACCATTGGATCAGACTCGGTCTAAATGAGAATTATGTAAAGAAAAGAAAATTTATAACTTATGCTTGAAAAGACATGGACTAAACAAGAATTATGATGATAAAAATAATTTGATGATGAGATAAAATCTTTGTCTCTCGATAGGTTATCTCGATAGGTTATCTTTATTATAGAAAAACCATTGGATCAGACTCGGTCTAAATGAGAATTATGTAAAGAAAAGAAAATTTATAACTTATGCTTGAAAAGACATGGACTAAACAAGAATTATGATGATAAAGAAATAACAAAAACATAAAAAGGTGCCCACAAAAAATGTAAAGTTGTCGATAAATAAAGGATTAAATAATTTAGTTATGCGATCTGAGCAATATTGCGGGTTAATGCAGTTGTAGTTCTCTCTTTTTTCCGGGCTACAAGTAGTTTAAAAGATTTCTTTTATTCGGGTCATTGGACAGACGCAAGAGCGAGAATTTTAAGGAGTTGACTAATGTTATAAGTTGCGATCAGCTAGAAATTGCAGTTGAAGCACAAATGCGATCATCTGAAAAAAATTGGTGTTGGCTTCACCATAAACTTGAAATTCTTACAAAAGAAAAGGTCAAAAACTGATTTTGAAATGGGATTTTCAGCAGGTGAAGCTCTTGCTTTGTATAGAAGGTTAGAAGTTGCCGTGCAACGACGGATCTATAGATTATATAAAAAAAAAACTTTTAATAAAAATACTTAATATTGCCAAAAACAATTATTTTCATGGTTTTTTTTATTGAAATTCGCTGATTATTACTTGATATTTCGTAATCTCGCTTTGAAAATTTTAAGGAAATCCACATTTTGACATTTGACCCCGGTGAAGAAAGGGCAAATCTCGTCCAATATTAAAAAACCTATCAGCATAGGTTTTTCATAAACTAAGCAATAATATTAATTATTTTTTTTTGTATTTTTTTTGTAGTACAAGTTTAACGAGCATCTACTAAAATTTAGCGCAAAAATTTTCATTTTCGCGAAATTCGTAAATGTTAAGTCGCAGGTACGGCAAAACTGTTCAAAATATCGATCTAAATTTTTTTGAGTTTTATTCTCTCATTTGTTTGTTTTAACACACTGGTGAGTAAATTCTAAATTAGTACTATTTGTTGAACGAAATTTTCGAAAAACTAAAAAATGATTTTTGAAACCGACCTGAGAAAAATGTACCATTTTCCAACATGAAAAAAAAACTAAGTAAATTCGATTATGTTTAAGCAACTATTTAATACTAACGGGTCATTTAATGATAAATTATGTATGATTTTTAAATTTCTTTATTTACAACATAAAATTTTTGGTGCCTATCCTTAGGCGCGTTTTCAAGGGCATGAATTTTCAGGCGAAAAATGGAATAACTCCAAAACTACTTCACTTCACTTTTTTATGTTTGACTATTTGAAATAAAGCTGTGTTAGTTTTCTTTAATATTCCATTATTTTTTCTTATAAAAATTGTTCATTCTTGGTTGAAATTTCTCAAAAATAAAAAATAACCCATTTTTCACCATACAAATGGGCTCTAAAATTTTGGACCCTATGCACGTCCATAGAACGTTGTCCGATTTGGCTTAAATTTTCAGAACTAAACTTTTAGACCTAGTGTCATAATATTCCGTTGAAAAAGTTATTAAATTTCGAAAAAGATTTTCTTTCATACAAAAGATTGTTACCCTTATGTAGTACATGCCGAAGCTAAGTTATTAATTATGGCCGGCTAGATTGAAGAATCGAATACTTTTCATTGACGGAATTTGTCTCTTAAAACCATTTCTTGCACTTAACAACCTCTGGCCAAAGATTCTATAATAAAAAGATCTTGTTCTTTACATTGATTTGCCGTATGGTCTCTTTGATAAGTCCCACAGAAAATAGAGTATACCGCTTTTAGTCTAATTCGGAAACAACTAATAGAGACGATTATCCGATGAGAGAAAGCTAAGGCACACACACGTGCTCATGAAATGTATGTTTGTTTGTGCGTGTAGGTGTTTTTCATTGTTCTTTATCCACTTTAATTTCATTTTTGACAGAAAAAAATATATGACTTAAGCACTTAAAGCCATTGAAAGTCTTGTATTATAAAAATATCCTCGGACAGACTCAAAAGGTGGAGTACTATTGCTTCACTTTGCCTAATATTGGAATTTTAGGAAAATACCTTGTAAAAATATGATGTTCGAAATAAACTGTGAGCCACTGTATCAAATTCAAATTGAGTTTTAATTATTTACTTTAAAATTATATCAAATTTGAGCATAATAAATTATTTAATTTTCAAATTGAATATAAACAAAAAAATTTTGCGGTCACATTATGAAAATGTGAATATTTGGAAAATGTTTCAAATTAAAACTAGATATAAAATTCAGATAAATTTTAATATTTAAAAAAAATATTTTGACAGCGGTTAATTAAGCTGATTTGTAACACGAAATATCTGGATTGTATTAAGGGCATAAGCGCTGGCACTTTATTATAATGACGAAGAGTTGGACGGATAACAGTTGGGCGGTGATGGATGAATAAGTCGTCAGTGGTTCGGAATAGTTATGGAATGATAGAATAGTTATGAAATGATTGATTTAAAAAGTCATTTATTTAAACTGTTTTTTGTATATTTTCTGAACACAAATATAATATAATTCCCTGTTTACCATTCATTATCTCTATTTGGATAATAATTAAGTTAATTAACAATTTTGTGATTAATTTAAATGACACATTTAATTATTGCTTAAAAAGGAAAAAAAATAAAATTTAATTTTAATATATGTATGTAGAATTGCTGCAAATAAACAATTAACTATAATTTTTTTAAATAAAAAAACTCAGTCCACGAGTAAAGGCAATAACATTAAAACTTTATTTAAATGTTAAACAAAAATTTTTCATATTTTTAAAGAATTTTCTATAGAAAATTTTTCATATTTTGAACAATTTTCTATAGAAAATTTTTCATTCTTTGAACAATTTTCTATAGAAAATTTTTAATATTTTGAAAAATTTTCTATAGAAAATTTTTAATATTTTGAAAAATTTTCTATAGAAAATTTTTAATATTTTGAAAAATTTTCTATAGAAAATTTTTAATATTTTGAAAAATTTTCTATAGAAAATTTTTAATATTTTAAAAAATTTTCTATAGAAAATTTTTAATATTTTGAAAAATTTTCTATAGAAAATTTTTCACATTTTGAAAAATTTTCTATAGAAAATTTTTCATATTTTGAAAAATTTTCTATAGAAAATTTTTAATATTTTGAAAAATTTTCTATAGAAAATTTTTAATATTTTGAAAAATTTTCTATAGAAAATTTTTAATATTTTGAAAAATTTCTATAGAAAATTTTTAATATTTTGAAAAATTTTCTGTAGAAAATTTTTAATATTTTGGAAAAATTTTCTATAGAAAATTTTTAATATTTTGAAAAATTTTCTATAGAAAATTTTTAATATTTTGAAAAATTTTCTATAGAAAATTTTTAATATTTTGAACAATTTTCTATAGAAAATTTTTCATATTTTGAACAATTTTCTATAGAAAATTTTTCATATTTTGAAAAATTTTCTATAGAAAATTTTTCATATTTTGAACAATTTTCTATAGAAAATTTTTCATATTTTGAACAATTTTCTATAGAAAATTTTTCATATTTTGAACAATTTTCTATAGAAAATTTTTCATATTTTGAAAAATTTTCTATAGAAAATTTTTCATATTTTGAAAAATTTTCTATAGAAAATTTGTAATATTTTGAAAAATTTTCTATAGAAAATTTTTCATATTTTGAACAATTTTCTATAGAAAATTTTTCATATTTTGAACAATTTTCTATAGAAAATTTTTCATATTTTGAACAATTTTCTATAGAAAATTTTTCATATTTTGAACAATTTTCTATAGAAAATTTTTCATATTTTGAACAATTTTCTATAGAAAATTTTTCATATTTTGAACAATTTTCTATAGAAAATTTTTCATATTTTGAACAATTTTCTATAGAAAATTTTTCATATTTTGAACAATTTTCTATAGAAAATTTTTCATATTTTGAACAATTTTCTATAGAAAATTTTTCATATTTTGAACAATTTTCTATAGAAAATTTTTCATATTTTGAACAATTTTCTATAGAAAATTTTTCATATTTTGAACAATTTTCTATAGAAAATTTTCATATTTTTGAACAATTTTCTATAGAAAATTTTTCATAACTTCGAAAATTTCCTATTGAGAATTTAATGTGCAGTTTTTTAGCCTATGTCTAGGGACTTGTTTCTTTTCTGTTCAAAACCATAAAATCTCATATAATTGCTTCGTTTAAAACATTTTATGATATAATTTATTTAGGATTTAAGGTCTAAATACCAATGATACAAGCTTTAGGATAATAATAAGAAAGGAGAAAATCCCATAAAAAATTAATATGACAAAATACTAAAAAAAGTTAAAACATATTAAAATTTCAATAGAAAAATAACAAAGATTTATTTTATCTATTAAACCTACAATATTATGGCTATAAAAGAGCTTTGTTGGCTTTCGTTTAAAATTCATATTATCAAAATGTTTTGAAAATTTTTCGAGTTATTACGATTTTACTAAAACAATCCACTAATTAATATCAATCATACGTCCTGCTGTTTAAATGTTCACAATATAAAACTGCATTACTTATACGCTGCAGTATTAAAGGCCTTTAAACTTAACAGCTTTACTGTTATTTGCATTTGTTTTGTTTTTTTTTTCTTAAAAAAATTTTGGAAATATATGTTTTTGAATTTATTGTTGTTAACATTTTATTAACTATTTCAATATATTTGGCCACCAACTCGTGCTGTTGCTCGATACAGCCCTTGTTTACTCAAAAGTTGGTCATTGAGCCAAAATTCTTTGGGGACCTATAAAATATAAATGTATCATGTTTTATAAATAAATTACATACGTTTTATAAACATATTTATTTGTTAAAAATTGATTCATCTGGAAAATAGTGTTGGACGAACTTGAGTCCAGTTACACTTAGGCCTGTTTGAGGTAAAATCATATTAAATTTTAAAGACGCTTCAGATAATAAGAAATTACATCGTATTTTATTTTTGAATACAAAAAACAATTAGCTTAATTTTAATATTAAAAGCTCCTACAACTTTACAACAGATTTTTCTTAAAACTTAAAATTGGCCTAATTTATCAAAAATATAAATCGTCTTATTTAGGCAAATTTTAATATTTATACATTTTTAAACATTTTATCTTGTTTAAACTAATAAAGCTGAAAATCTTAGCTTTCATCTCCTTTTTAATTTATTCAAATATCTTTAAAATTGTAAAAGTTATTCGTTGTTTTCTTTAACAACCTCTGAATTAATATCAATCATACGCACTATATTGCAATAATGAAATATTATTTATATTACTCATACGTTTGAAATATCCTTCTTAGATTTGGTTTAAATGCCGAATACAGCTTTTCGCCTCCAAATTATAATAAATACTAGAATATATGACTTAGGTTCGTTTGCAATTAAAAATAATATTAATTGTACCAAGTCATCAGATATTACCAATTAAGTACCAACAAATGGTTTGTAGCCGCCTTTGGTTTACTTACTTACTTAAATGGCCTATAGTTACACGTATTTTTCCCAAAGGCCGAGTACATTTTAGAATTCTTGTTCGCATATTCGTATAGTCATTGTTGACGCAGACTGATCCAAAGATTTTTCGCTGCCTACGGCATCGAAGTACTACTAATTGAGGTTTGGAAATAAATAATAGTCCGAGGGAGCCAAAGTGGGCGAATACTGTGGATGCGACAGCAATTGCCGGACACTCATTCTGTTCTTTTGTGTGTTATAGTAAAACATTTTCAAGTTATACTTCAAGGCCCCCTAGGAGATAGCTTTCATTAGGGGAATTTTGTAACTTCTATTGAAGAAGTGAAGAAGTTTTCTTGGAATTACCCGCAATATGGATATTTTCTGCCTCTTTCTTTGTAATTAGAAGTGGGACTATTCAAGTCAGAAGACACCAATTGTTCACTCGTAAATTATCATATTAAACTTTTAAGTCATCTAGATCTGCTGAGTCATCTTAATCTACTGTCAATCTGCTTAGCCATCTCGAACGGCTGAGTTCATGGCGAACTGTTGAATCATCTAGCACTTCTGATGCATATAGAACTGCGTAGTAATATATAACTGCTAGGACAGTTCGAACTGAGGAGTAATCTAGAACTGCTGAGTCATCTAGAACTGTTGAGTCATCTAGAACTGCTGAGTCATCTAAAGCTGCTGAGTCATCTAAAACTGCTGAGTCATCTAGAAGTCCAGAGTTTTCTGAATCTGCTGAGTCATCTAGAACTGCTGAGTCATCTAGAACTGTTGAGTCTTCTAGAACTGCTGAGTCATCTAAAACTGCTGAGTCATCTAGAACTCCAGCGTCTTCTAGAACTGCTAATTCATCTAATACTGCTGAGTCATTCAGAACTGTACTGCTGTACGTATAAAACTGCATAGTAATCTAGAACTGCTGAGTCATCTAAAACTGCTGAGTCATCTAGAACTCCAGAGTGTTCTAGAACAGCTTATTCATCTAGAACTGCTTATTCATCTAGAACTGCTGAGTCATCTAGAACTGTTCTGTCATCTAGAACTTCTGATTCATATAAAACTGCTGAGTCATCTAGAGTTCTATAGTCTTCTGGATCTTCTGAGTCATCTAGAACTGATGAGTCATCCAGAACGGCTTAATCATCTAGAACTGCTTAATCATTTAGAGCTGCTGAGTCATCTAGAACTCCAGAGTCTTCTTGAACTGCTAATTCATCTAGAACTGCTGAGTCATCTAGAACTGTTGAATCATCTAGCATTGCTGATGCATATAGAACTGCATAGTAGTCTTTAGCTGCTGACTCATTTTGAACTGAGGAGTAATCTAGAACTGCTGAGTTATTTAAAACCGCTAATTCATCTATAACTAAATCTAAAACTGCTAATTTATCTTGAACTGCTGAGTTATCTAAAACTGCTAATGCATATAGAACTGCGTAGTAATCTAGAACTGCTGAGTAATTTCGAACTGAGAAGTAATCTAGAACTGCTGAGTCATCGAAAACTGCTGAGTCATCTAGAACTCTAGAGTTTTCTGGATCTGCTGAGTCACCTAGAAGTGCTGAGTCATCTAGAACTGCTGAGTCATCTAGAACTGCTTACTGATCTAGCGCTGCTAAGTCAGCTAGAACTTCAGAGTCTTTTGGGTCTGTTGAGTCATCTAGAACTGCTGAGTCATCTAGCGCTGCTGAGTAATCTAGAACTCCAGAGTCTTCTAGATCTGCCAATTCATATCGAACTGCGGAGTCACCTTAGACTTAAGGAAGACATAGAGAGACTTAATGAAAGCAAATCTGATACTTCCTTTATGATTAGAATTTCGGCTACTCCGATTTAAAGCTGATCTTTAATCAGAAGTCATCCAGAACTGCAGAGTAAGAAATATATTGGGTCGATACAGCTGATTTATAGCTCGCTGATACACCATTTGAAGCTCATAAGCTTTGTTTTTTTTTTATCCAAACTATGAGAGCAATATCTGTGAAGAATAAGAATATAAGCGAGCGAGGGCGAGATTTTGGAGAAGACTATTTTGAACTCCTAAAGTATTCAACTTTTCTTCAAAAGGCTTTTTAATTATAAAGCTATACTATATTTAAGTTTCAATTATCAGATGTAATGTCCGTACGTGAAAGCAAAGCTTAAGCATTCACATTCAATTACTACTTTTCCCTTTCTCTGTCCCACTGTTCCTTATTCATGCATTAAAATGTTTGTGACTATGTTAAAATTTCATTTCCCTTGCCCACTTTTTTGTGATGGTTTAATTAAGTTTGACTATGGACTCATGTTTTCTGTCCAATATTTATAAGGATTAATGCAACACCGACGCAATTTAGTGATAGCTGGTAACCAAAACCCATCAGCCAAATAATAGTACCCTACACAAGCAGAGGTGCTATATAATAAATACATATAATAAATTGTTCTTGTAATCAAAGTAAAGGTTGCAATTTTAAAGATGGCCACCAACGGACGAAGAATAACTTTTAAATGGAAAAAGAATATCATTTTGAAATGACCAAAATTTTTCATAAAAAAACTAAATTTTTCATACAATCTGATTTTTTTGATTGAAAACTTTAAAACCAGAGTTTAAATGAAAATAGGACATTTTTTAGGAATCACCAAAATTTTCTGTAAAAAAAATTTTTTATCATATAAAATTAAAATTTTTCATAGAAACTTGATTTTTTTGATTGAAAACTTTAAACCTCTGTAACTTCTTTAAACAGCGTTTAAATGGAAAATGGAATTTTTTTGGAATCACTAAAATTTTTCATAAAAAATCAAAATTTTTTTTTGATTGAAAACCTTAAACCTCTGTGACTTTTTTAAACAGCGTTTTAATGCAAAATATACATTTATTTGGATTAACCAGAATTTTTAGAATCACCAAAATTTTTCATATAAAATCAAAATTTTTCATACAAACTCAATTTTTTTAATTGAAAACTTTAAACCTCTGTAACTTCTTTAAATAGCGTTTAAATGGAAAAAAAACATTTTTTTGGAATCACCAAAATTTTCTATAAAATCACCAACATTTTTCATATAAAATCAAAATTTTTCATACAAACTCAATTTTTTTAATTGAAAACTTTAAACCTCTGTAATTTCTTTAAACTGCGTTTAAATGGAAAAAGAACTTTTTTTAGAATCACCAAAATTTTTCATATAAAATCAAAATTTTTCATACAAAATCAATTTTTTTGATTGAAAACTTTAAGCCTCTGTAACTTCTTTAAACTGCGTTTAAATGGAAAAAGTACTTTTTTAGAATCACCAAAATTTTTCATATAAAATCAAAATTTTTCATTCAAACTCAATTTTTTTCATTGAAATTTTTAAACCTCTGTAACTTCTTTAAATAGCGTTTAAATGGTAAAAGAACATTTTTTTGGAATCACCAACATTTTTTTTATAAAAAATCAGAAGTTTTTATAATAAATCAAAATTTTTCATAGAAACTTGATTTTTTTATTGAAAACTTTTAACATCTGTAACTTCTTTGAACTGCGTTTAAATGGAAAAAACATTTTTGAGAATCACCAAAATTTTTCATATAAAATCAAAATTTTTCATACAAACTCAATTTTTTTGATTGAAAACTTTAAACCTCTGTAACTCCTTTAAATAGCGTTTAAATGGAAAAAGAACATTTTTTTGGAATCACCAAAATTTTTCAATAAAAAATAACATTTTTCATAAAAACTTGCTTTTTTGTATTGAAAACTTTAAAACCCTGTAACTTCTTTAAACAGCTTTAAAATGGAAGAAGGACATTTTTTTGGAATCACCAAAATTTTTCATATAAAATCAAAATTTTTCATACAAACTTGATTTTTTTGATTGAAAACTTTAAAATTTTTCATTCTGTAATTGAATATCCGACTCAAAATAAAGCAAAACTTGTATATCTTGTGTAAGTATTAAGAAATATTTTGATAAAACAATCGATTTCTAGGTTTAGGGTCTTAGATTGCATCATGGCCCCAAAAGTTTAGGGTCTCGTTTAGTCGACCAGAACCTGTCTATAATAAATTCTTACTTGTTTATTATGATATTTATTATCTGTCAACCTGCAAGTGGGTTCTTTTATTGTATTTTTATGGGCTTCAAAAAAAAAAAAGTAATACATTTTATGATATTGGGGAAAAAAATTATCAAAATGAGCTCGTTTAAAAATGAAATTGACGAAATAAGTTTTAACGAAAGGACAATATTTCTGTGGCTTGGTGCTAAAAGGGCCAATGTCAGAAATAATAGTTTTGAGAAAGTTTTGATTTAAAGTTTTTATTTTCCATATAAATTTATAGTAACATTGCCCAGAAAACCCCTTATAAATCTGTTTTGAGTTAAGCTAGAGATAAGCTGTTGGAGGCAATGATTAACTCAAAACGGCAAAAAATTGACATTGGCCCTTTTAGCGTCAAGCCACAGGTTTAACCATGACCGTCCATGTATTTTAAGGCTTAACAAAAAATAAAGTTTAGCCAACATTTAATATAATCGGTCGATACATTTGAATAAAAAAAGGCCCAAACCACCTCATTCGATATCTACCGAAATGTAAGATATTTTAGAATAATTTGTGTAGCATACCTTTAGGAAAATATAAATAATATATAACATATAAGTTCTAGTGTCTTGTAACTTATTTATCAAATATTCTCGGATAGTAAAATAATCTATTTTAAACTAAATGTTTTGACAAGCAAACAGATATGTCTAGATATAACATTTAATTAATCTTTTTGCAAAATAAATTATTTTGAAAATCCCTAAGGTATGTTACACAATATTTGCTTAAAAGTTTAAGTTTTCGAACTATATCAAATGCAGCGATTTGGCCCCAGGTTTCATTATTCTCGTGGCGGGATGACATAAAAACGCACATAATATATAAAAGTATAAGACTTAATAGATAAAATTAGGCCACATTTTGTTGCATATTGTCTAACCATAAGCTTATTTTTCCTTCATATTTATCTAATTCTCCTCTTCGGTCTAAGTTTAAGAGTTAATGTTTTATTTTGACAATTTTCTTTCCTTTTTTTTTGAACTTTGTAACGCCATAAAATCTCATATAATCGCTCTATTTAACACATTTTATTATGTCATTTATCTTGGTTTAAGGGCATAAAAAAACTATTGGTAGTTAAGGTTGAGGATGGAAAGCCTGAAAAATATGGGAAAACCTTAAGAAAACATATAAGAGGAAATGTTGAAAAACTAATGTAGAAATATGTTAACTAAATTACACAAAAACTTACAGAGGTTTAAAGTTTTTAATAAAAAAATCAAGTTTCTAAGTAAAATTTTGATTTTTTATGAAAAATTTTGATTTTTTTTATGAAAAATTTTGGTTATTCCAAAAAAATGTCCGTTTTTCATTTAAACGCTGTTTAAAGAAGTTACAGAGGTTTAAAGTTTTCAATCAAAAAAAACAAGTTTCTATGAAAAGTTTTGATTTTTAATGAAAAATTTTGGTGATTCCAAAAAAATTTCCGTTTTCCATTTAAACGCTGTTTAAAGAAGTTACAGATAATTAAAGTTTTCAGTAAAAAATAAACAAGTTTCTATGAAAAATTTTGGTAATTCCAAAACAATGTCCGTTTTCTATTTAAACGCTGTTTAAAGATTTTTTATGAAAAAATTATTGTGATTCCAAAAAAAATGTCCGTTTTCCATTTAAACGCTGTTTAAAGAAATTACAGAGGTTTTAAGTTTTCAATCAAAAAAATCAAGTTTCTATGGAAAATTTTGATTTTTTTATAGAAAATTTTGGTGATTCCAAAAAAATGTTCTTTTTCCATTTAAACGCTTTTTAAATAAGTTACAGAGATTTAAAGTTTTCAATCAAAAAAATCAAATTTCTATGAAAAATTTTGATTTTTTATGAAAAATTTGAATTTTTTATAAAAATTGTTGGTGATTCCAAAAAAGTGGTCGTTTTCAATTTAAACGCTGTTCAAAGAAGTTACAGAGGTTTAAAGTTTTCAATCAAAAAAATCAAGTTTCTATGAAAAAGTTTGATTTTTGATGTAAAATGTTGGTGCTTCCAAAACAGATGTTCTTTTTTCATTTAAATGCTTTTTAAAGAAGTTACAGAGGTTTGAAGTTTTCAATAAAAAAAATCAAGTTTCTATGTAAACTTTGGATTTTTTATGAAATCAAAAAAAAAAAAATCAAGTTTCTATGAAAAATTTTGATTTTCTATGAAAAAACTTTGGTGATTCCAAAAAAATTTTCTTTTTCCACTCAAGCGATGTTTGAAGAAGTTACAGAGATTTAAAGTTTTCAATCAAAAAAATCAAGTTTCTATGAAAAATTTGGATTTTTTATGAAAAATTTTGATTTTTTATGAAAAATTTTTGTGATTCCAAAAAAAATGTTCTTTTTCCATTTAAACGCTGTTTAAAGAAGTTACAGAGGTATGAAGTTTTCAATCAAAAAAGTCAAGTTTCTATGAAAAATTTTGATTTTTTATGAAAAAATTATGGTGATTCCAAATAAATGTCCGTTATCAATTTAAACGATGTTTAAAGAAGGTACAGAAGTTTAATGTTTTCAATCAAAAAAATCAAGTTTATATGAATAATTTGATTTTTTTATAGAAAATTTTGGTGATTCCAAATAAATTTCCTTTTTCCATTTAAACGCTTAAAGAACTGACAGAGGTTTAAAGTTTTCTATCAAAAAAATCAAGTTTCTATGAAAAAGTTTTAATTTGTTATAGAAAATTTTAGTGATTCCAAAAAATGTCCGTTTTCCATTTAAACGCTGTTTAGAGAAGTTACAGAGGTTTAAGGTTTCCATTAAAAAAAGTCAAGTTTCTATCAAAAATTTTGTTTTTTTATGAAAAATTTTGGTGATTCCAAAAAAATTATCTTTTTCCATTTCAATCCTGTTTAAAGAAGTTACAGAAGTTTAATGTTTTCAATCAAAAAAATCAAGTTTCCATGAAAAATTTTGATTTTTTATGAAAAATTTTGATGATTCCAAGAAAATGTCCAAATTTCATTTAAACGCTGTTTAAAGAAGTTACAGAGGTTTAAAGTTTTCAATCAAAAAAATTATGTTTCTATGAAATATTTTGATTTTTTATGAAAAATTTTGGTGATCCCAAAATAAAATCTGTTTTCCATTTAAACGCAATTTAAAGAATTTACAGAGGTTTTAAGTTTTTAATCAAAAAACTCAAGTTTCTATGAAAAATTTTGATTTTTTATGAAAAAAGTATGGTGATTCCAAGAAAATGTCTGTTTTCCATTTAAACGCTGTTTAAAGAAGTTACAGAGGTTTTAAGTTTTCAATCAAAAAAATCAAGTTTCTATTAAAAATTTTGATTTTTATGAAATATTTTGGTGATTCCAAAAAAATGTTATTTTCCGTTTAAACGCTGTCTAAAGAAGTTACAGAGGTTAAAGGTTTTCATTATAAAAAAGTCAAGTTTCTATTAAAAATTTTGATTTTTTATGAAAAATTTTGGTGATTCCAAAATAATATGCTTGTTCCTATTAAACGCTGTTTAAAGAAGTTACAGAGAATTCATACTTTTAATTATTATTTCTATAGTTCTTCTTTGCTACCAAAAGCTTCCATCAACAAAAAACTAATTAAAAAATATTTTAGCATCTTTACAATTTTTACGACCATAGCCACTATCAACAATGATGGGTCCTGGCGTTAAATTAGTTTTACTAAAATGTTAAAAATATTTATTTTTTAATCACTAAAAAACTAGGGGTTACTTATGGAAAATAGTTCTTTCAAAAAATGCTTGTCTGCCCAAAAGTATGCTGCGTGAAAAATATTTGTTTGGCAAATGCTTTAGTATTACATGTTAGTAGAAGCTTCATATAAAATTGTGAAAAAAAAACACTTTACCAATGCTGTCAATTAAAATTTGGAAATTAATCAGAGCGTAAAATTTTATTTGATTCAACATAAAATAAGTTGAAGTTAGCAGAACAAACTAGTAAAAATAAGAACTTCAGTAGGAACATCATAGATTCATGATTTTTTTGATTGAAAACTTTGAGCCTCTGTAACTCCTTTAAACTGCGTTTAAATGGCAAAAGAACATGTATTTTTTGGAATCACCAAAATTTTTCATAAAAAATCAAAATTTTTCATAGAAACTTGATTTTTTTGATTGAAAACTTTAAACCTCTGTAACTTTTTTAAAAAGCGTTTAAATTGAAAACGGATATTTTTTTGGAATTACCAAAATTGTTCATAAAAAATCAAAATTTTTCATAGAAACTTGATTTTTTTGATTGAAAACTTTAAGCCTTTGTAACTTCTTTAAACAACGTTTAAATGGCAAAAGAACATTTTTTTGGAAACATCAAAATTTGTCATAAAAAATCAAAATTTTTCATAGAAACTTGATTTTTTTTGATTGAAAACTTTGAGCCTCTGTAACTTTTTTAAAAAGCGTTTAAATTGAAAACGGACATTTTTTGGGAATCACCAAAATTTTTCATGAAAAATCAAAATTTTTCGTAGAAACTTGATTTTTTTATTGAAAACTTTAAACCTCTGTAACTTTTTTAAAAAGCGTTTAAATAGAAAACGGACATTTTTTTAGAATCACCAAAATTTTTCATAAAGAATCAAAATTTTTCATAAAAAATCAAAATTTTTCATAGAAAATTGATTTTTTTGATTGAAAACTTTAAACTTAAAGCTCTGTAACTTTTTTAAAAAGCGCTTAAATTGAAAACGGACATTATTCCGGAGTCATCAAAATTTTTCATGGAAAATTAAAAATTTTCATAGAAACTTGATTGTTTTGATTAAAAACTTTATACCTCTGTAACTTCTTTAAAAGGCGTTTAAATGGAAAACGAACATTTTTCCGGAATCACCAAAATTTTTCATAGAAACTTGATTGTTTTGATTGAAAACTTTAAACCTCTGTAGCTTTTTTAAAAGGCGTTTAAATTGAAAACGGACATTTTTTAGGAATCACCAAAATTTTTCATAAAGAATCAAATTTTTTCATAGAAACTTGATTTTTTTTTATTGAAAACTTTAAACCTCTGTAACTTTTTTAAAAAGCACCAAAATTTTTCATAGGAACTTGATTTTTTTTGACTGAAAACTTGAAACCTTTGTAACTTCTTTAAACAGCGTTTAAATGGAAAGAGAACCTCAATTTGGAATCACTACAATTTTTAACTGAATCAAAATTTTTCAGACAAAGTGGGTTTTTATACCCTTCACCACCATAGGTGGAAAGGGTATTATAAGTTTGTGCTGATGTTTGTAACGCATAGAAATATTTGTCTTAGACCCACCGTTTAGTATAGCAATAGACTTAGAATCACTTTCTGAGTCGATTTAGCGATGTCCATCCGTCCGTCCGTCCGTCTGGCTGGCTGGACCCCCATGTAAACCTTGTAATCAAAGTACAGGTCGCATTTTTAAAGATAATTTGATGAAATTTGGTACAGATAATTTTTTTGATAATAATTAGTGGTGAAGGGTATCGTATGGTCGGCTTGACCGACTATAGCGCTTTCTTACTTGTTTTTCTTTAAATTTTTAAACCTCTATAAAAATTTCTTTAAACAGCTTTTCCAAAAACTTCTTATAACTTAAATTCTAAAATTTATATTCTTCTTTGCAACTTCGAACCACACCTTCAACCTCCCATATATTCGATGTCAAACATAAAGTAAACAATTCTATTTAAAATACCGGTTGTTTAGTTTGTTTTGCTAACATTATTCCAAAACTCAAACCTTTTGTTATTTACTTTTGCTAGTTTCTTTTTTTTTTGAAAAAGAAAAGTATAATGGGTGTTTTTTTTAGAGGTATAGAACTTCGAATTGAAATAAAACACAAGAAAATTGTTTTAATGTCCATCAATTTGGCTTTATTGGAAGGATAATTTTATGCCATTAATGTTTAAATATGATTTCGGGCATGTGGCCGCCGCGGCTGGCTCGAATAAAGCCAATTCTACAGGTCTAATTTTCAACTACTTTTTCGAGCATATGGGGCCGTATGTTGGCAATAACGCCACGAATGTTGGCTTCCAAGTCCCCTAACGTTTCTGGTTTGTTGGCGTAGACGAGCGACTTCACATATCCCCAAAGAAAATAGTCCAGTTTTGTCAAATCGCACGATCTTGGTGGCCAATTGACAGGTCCATTCCGCGAAATTATGCGCTCATCGAATGTTTCCTTCAATAAATCAATTGTGACGTGCGCTGTGTGGCATGTAGCGCCGTCTTGTTGGAACCACAACTCATCCACATTCATGCCATCCAATTGGGGAACAAAATAGTCGGTTATCATGGCTCTATACCGGTCTCCATTTAAGTATGGCCCAATGACTCCACCAGCCCATAGAGCACACCAAACAGTCAGTTTTTGTGGATGTAATGGCGTCTCAAGGGTCTCATGTGGATTCTCTTCACTCCAAATGCGGCAATTTTGCTTGTTGACGTAGTCATTCAACCAAAAATGAGCCTCATCACTGAACAAAATTTTGCGATGAAAATCAGCATCGAGATCAATCTCATTTTCGGCCCATACGCCAAAATCGCGACGCATTGCATGGTCTCGCGGCTTTAATTCTTGCACAAGCTGGATCTTGTAAGGTCGCAAGCCAAGATCTTTGCGCAAAATCTTCCATAAAGTTGATGGAAAGCTCCAATTGCTGTGCACGGTGGCGAATCGATTCATTCGGGTCCTCTTCAACACTTTCCTCTACAGCGGCAATTGTTTTTTCGGTGCGCACTGTTCGACGTCGCTGCGGATGGGTATTATCACATAGAGTAAACGTAGTGCGAAAACGATCCATGGTTAACCGAATTAATTGCTCTGATGGACGATTATGTCGACCATAAAATGGACGGAGCTTGCGGTAAACTTCGCGAACTGAACCATTATTTTCGAAATAAATTTGCACGATTTGCAAGCGTTGTTCTTTTGTCAACCTGTTCATGATGAAATGGCAAACCAAACTAAATATTAATCACTTGACAGCTGACAAAATGGAAGCCAGTTAAAAAAGTGATGCCAACTTAAATTTCTATACCTCAATGAAAAACACCCGATACATATACAGAGGTAAGGAACATCAAACAAACAACATGCAACAACACTAACAACTTGTAGTTAAAATAAAAAATTTACACACAAAAATATCTTACACATACAACTACGTCCTTACTTATACCTTAAACACTCCAAGGATTTGTTTTTGTTTCCGTTTAAAAATTCAGGAGAGTTTTCAAATTATGAGTTTTTTTTAGTACCAAATTTACCTTAACATATAAAATGTTGTGGTAGGACAAGTTTGTTATATAAACTAGGAAACAGGAAAAAGCCCAAACTCATACGAAAGTTTAACTCATACGAACATGAAGTTTTTAACAGAAAACATCACTCATACTTTGAAAACAAACATGTATGTATGTAAGTATTTGTATATTCATATTATGTATAATAATATACAATTCTTCTAAGACCTACGGCCCATGGACGATGGTATTCAAAGGAGCAACAAAAATATTAACAGATTTATGACAAAACCAAACAAGTAAGAGTGTTATATTCGGCTGTGCAGAATCTTATATACCCACCATCAAGTTGTGTTAAATTTAGAAACATATCTCATATATCTACAAGGGTGCAGCTAATTCAAAATCTGCACCAAAACTGGAAAAATCGCTAAGCTATTTGGTATTGTTGGTAAAACCTTTGGACTAAATTAGGTTTCCGTAGCTTTATAGTTCAACATTCAAAAATATTTTTGTGGTTTCCCCAGTATTTACTTTGATCAAAATTCGGTCTCATAACCAGGTATAGTTTTACATTAATAAGTTGTTAAATACTTTTCGTTGCGATTATTATGTAGTTAGGCTAAACACGTTAATAGTAATACGACAGGTCCATATATTTCGTTATGAGTTCCTAATGCATTCATCATATATAAAGTCTGGGCTGAACATTGATTGATGCCTATATAATTTCATAGGTGCAATCTTAATATAATGAATGTACCTCCAAATCTTTTTGATTGTAGATATAAAAAGGGGATGTTATATATATAAGAATTATAGCAAAATGTTGACCGATTATAACAAAATTTTACACACTGGCTGGAATATATAGAGAGCTTATTCTTGCAAAATTTAGTGACCATAGCTATCATAGTTTCTAATTTAATAGCTTTTAACTGGCCTTTGCTAAAATTTTTGGTTTCCGTGAGTGTTTTTCACATGAAAGCTAAAGTCAAATATGGACTGATTCCTATAAAATTTGATAAACTGATCAAAAATTGCATAAAACTTCCCTATTTTAAATTTAATCGTCTTAGCTATTACAATTGTATTCAATTTATCAGCATTAATGTGTTTCCCGGGGCGGGGTTATATGGGAGCTCTAACTAAATTTGAACCGATTTTGTCCATTTTCAGCACACATCTTTTTCAAGATATCCAAAATACTTTTGTAAAATTTTGTCCCTCTAGCTCTTTTCGTTAAGGCGCTATCGTGCTTTTATCTGACGGACAGACGGATATAAACAACCTTTTCTTTATGTATTTTTGTGTTTCCATAAGTTTTTTATATGGGAGCTATGGTCAAATGGTGACCGATTGTGACGAAATTTTGCACACTGGCTGGCTAGTTAAGGAGCTATCACGATTTTATCTGACGGACAGACGGACATAAATCCCCTTTTCTTTTTGAATTTTTGTGTTTTCGTAAGTTTTTTATATGGGAGCTAGGTCAAATAGTGACCGATTGTGACAAAATTTTGCACACTGGCTGGCATTGATATAAGACTTTCTTGTGCCAAATTTAGTGGTTATATCTGTTATACTTTTAGATTTATTGGCATTTAAGTGTATTTTGGGTGAAATTTAGCCTGTTTTCGTAAGTTTTTTGTATGGGAGCTATGGCTAAATGTGAACCGATTTCGATGAAATTTTATATGCTGCCTAGTGCTTATCTAAAACTTCTAGATACCAAATTTTGTCATCATAACTGTCATAATTTGTCATTTATTAGCAAATAAGCGATTAGCCTAGACGAGGTTATACGGGAGCTATGGCCAAATGCTAACCGATTTTGCCCAATTTCAATACCAAAATTTTCTCATAGATAAAGAATGTTTTTGCTAAGTTTCAGTTAGCTAGCTCTTTTCGTTTAGACGTTATCGTGATTTCAACAGACAGACAGACGGACAGACAGACGGACATAGCTCAATCGTCTTAGAATTTCATAAGGATTCAGAATATATATCGTTTTTGATTTTTGAACCAATATTAAGGAAATTACAAACGGAATGACAATCTCAATATACCCCCCATTCTTTTTGATGGTGGGTATAAAAAATAAATAAATTTATGTGAAGCAAGTTCTTTTTTTTTTTACCATTTTTCACCATTCTCTGGTTTATTTCCCAACAGTGGTGAATTTCAATTTATGTTGCAAGCAAATAAAGTTCTTAAAATCAAAGCCTATGTTGCTATTGAAATAAACATTGTTGATAAAGCCTGCCTTAGCAACAATTTTCTATTGAATCGTCAATACAGTTTTTTGAAATTGGAGAATTGTATTAGGGATTTTCAAAAAATTTTTTGTTTGTAAAAAGTTTATTAAAATTTCATATCTTAGCATATTCTATAGTTTGTCAAAATATTTAGTTAAAATAAAATTCTTTTACTATGAGGGAACTTTTGACATATTAGTTACAATTAAGTAAACCTTGTTTGTTAGATTATCCTAGAAGTATGCTACACAAATGTTTCTGAAATATCTTACATTTCGATCTATAGCGAATGCGACTAAATATTTAGCGCCTGAAGCCAAATTACGGCATTCGATATCGATTGAAATCTTAGATATTTTCAAAACATTTCTATGGCATACTTTAAGGATACTCAAAATTACTTAAAAGATGCACGGTTTAATATATTTTTTTGAAGTTATTTTGCCAAAAGATGAACAATTGTAAAAGAGTTTTAATTAAACAATATATATTTTTAAAAACGAATCAATATGGAAACCAATTTTCAAAAAACTTTTTGCATCGTAGTCACTTTCAACATCCCTAAGCTATACTTCACAATATTCGC
The DNA here is from genome assembly GCA_933228675.1 of Stomorhina lunata. Taxonomy (NCBI): domain Eukaryota; kingdom Metazoa; phylum Arthropoda; class Insecta; order Diptera; family Rhiniidae; genus Stomorhina; species Stomorhina lunata. The sequence continues at coordinate 17,111,195 of OW121743.1, forward strand.
TAAAAAGTCTGAGTTTTCGATCGATATCGAATGCGGTAATTTGGCCCTTGATCTTCTTAGTTTTACATTTTGTCAAAGTATTTTGTCTTGGCTGCGTACAGGAGATTGCGAAGGTGCTCATCGGTTATATTAGAAAAGCCAATTCTATTGAATCACTGGAGCATCGTCGCATTGTGAAATGTTTTTCGCAGTTTTATCGAAACAACAATGGCAACGGCTCAAGTGCAATTGGTGTTATTGTTCCCGAAACACCGAGATTTTTATATAATACTCGCACTTTAGTTAGAGCTCATCATTTTGTGGTCGATATGCTTCTTTCCACAACCATTTTTTCTAAGATTCGGTTAAATGTTAAGATATTTATGTTATAGCAAAGGCACTCCATACATTTTTTTTTTGCTGGCAAAAGTAAAATTAAAGTGAATAAAGAACAATAAAAACTAGAAAAAGGAACAAACACACACACATTTTACGAGTACGTGTATGAGCCTTAGCTTTCTCTCATTGGATAGTCGTCTCCATTAGTTGCTTATGAATTTCAGTAAAAGCGGTATGGGACTTTTCAAATGAACCATACGGCATATCAATGTATGGAAGTGCAAAATCTTTATAGAGTCTTTGGTTATAGAGTTGTTATTCTTTGAAATATTAAAGTAACCTAATAGAATGGTTAAAGTCTGCAAAGCTTCAATGCCAAAAATTGCGTCAAAATTAGCCAGTAATCTCACAATCAACCACATACATTAGGGCGAGTCCTCTTTTAATCTTGATCAATTCTAATAGTGAAATAATGTTATGATGACAATAGTACGAGCCCGCGCCCGCAGCCAAGACAATGTCAGGTTTTAATTCCCGTTTTCACTAGCTACATATATTCATCTGTAGTTTGACCGCAGAATTATCGTATTGGGCTCATTTTAGGTGCTCTTCGAACCACACCATCTAAATCCGATTCCGTATTTGTTTGAGACCCACATAATAAACAATCGATGCGGTCACAGTGTATTCCTTAACAAGACGCCTAACAGACTTTTGATTACATTTTGGCAGCTTAATTGTTTGATAGATAGTGCTGCGTCGCTACATGGAACTCCTGAAAAAAAATAAGTTCTTTTTAATAATAAAAAAGGCTTCGGCGGAAACCTAAAGATAAAAATCTTTCAGCCGAACTTTTATCCATTAAATGAGTAACAGATTGCAATCCAATAAGGGTCAGGGTTGTGTCTCTCTTAATATAATGACAGATCCAAATCGCCACAGGTCATCCAAAGAGATAACTTTACAGTTCGAGATGACTCAGCAATTCAGTATCCAATGTATGTGGGGTCCGGGACTAATAGGTATACTAGGGCATTGTAGAGTATACTAGTTAGCAAGAATTGGAACTATTTTACTTATTTCATTATACCCTTCACCACCATAGGTGGAAAGGGTATTATAAGTTTGTGCTGATGTATGTAACGCATAGAAATATTTGTCTTAGTATACCAATGGGCTTAAAATCACTTTCTGAGTCGATTTAGCGATGTCCGTCCGGATGGCTGGACCCCCATGTAAACCTTGTAATCAAACTGCAGGTCGCAATTCTAAAGATAATTTGATAAAATTTGGAATAGATCATTTTATTGATAACGGGACCATGGCTATTGAAATTCGTCAAAATCGGTCCATTATTAATGATACCTCCCATAGATCCCACTTCCCGGAATTGATATATTGGCCACAAATATCAATATTTTTCATGAAATTTGAAACAAACACTGCTTATGTAAACCAAAATCACTGTACCAAATTTCGTTCGAAATCGGTCCACATTTGACCACAGCTCCCATACAAACTCTTGTATCAAAATGGACTAAATGAGACAAAAATCACTAAAACGCTCGTATAATAATCTAAAGATTATCAGAATTTTAAGTCTATTTTTTGCATAAATGATTTTTGTAACAACTGTAATCAATTTACCAAGTTTTGAAATAATCGGTCCACATTTGACCCTAGCTCTCATATAAGTCCAAATTATGGAGACAGCTTAAATAAATAAGTTTTAAGAAAATGTTTGTATGATGGCAAAATTCAGCATATATTTATCTCTATACAGATAAAAGAACACCTTTGACCTTAGTGGTAAAGGGTATCGTATGGTCGCGCTTGACCGACTATAGCACTTCCTTACTTGTTTTAATTAGACTCAGCAGTTCGAGATGACTCAGAAGTTTGACATGCCTTGGCTTAGATAAATCAGCAGATCAACATGACTTAGCAGTTTGTGATGACTCATTGGTTGTAGTTAGACGACTCAGGAGTTTTAAATGATTAAACAGTTTGAGATGACTCAGCAGTTCGAGATAACTATTTAACTAACTAACTTTTAAATAAAAAAAGTAAAAAAAAAGTAAAAGTAGAGATGACTCAAAAGTTTGAAACGACTTAGCAGTTCGAGATCACTTATCGGTTGTAGAAGTTTAAAATGATTCAAATATTTGAGATGATTCAGACGTTAAAGATGACTTATAAAAGTTAAAAAAAAAGTTTGTGAAAATAAAATGTTTCAAATCGTCAACTTAACAAAACAATAGTGTATAACGTTTTGCGATTTCGAGATAATCGTATTTAAATTTTTTGTGTTATTAGACATATAGAAAAATTATAATATCTTAGAAAATAATCAATTTTTTAAGTTGTTGTCATTTAATAGCAAATAAATGTTACTCAAAGTGCCATGATGTCACTTAGGCTATTTTATGTGTTTTGGTATATGTATTAAAATAATTATCAGTGTACGTCATTTTTCGATTTTATTTTGTTATCAAATAATTTAAATAGTAATTAAAACAAGTAAGAGTGTTATATTCGGCTGTGCCGAATCTTATATACCCACCATCAGGTTGTGTTAAATTTAGAAACATATCTCATATATCTACGAGGCTGCAGCAAATTCAAAACATGGACCAAATTGGAAAAAAGTTGTAACGCTAGTTGGTATTGTTGGTAAAATATTTGGAATAACTTCGGTTGCAGTAGCTTTATAGTTCAACATTCAAAAGTGTGTAAGTGGTTTCCCTAGTAATTATTTACTTTGAAAAAAATTCGTTATCGTAACCGGGTATGGTTTTACATTAATAAGTTGTTAAATACTTTTCGTTTAGCTTAATATTAAGTTAAGATAAAGAAGTTGATAGTAATACGACAGGTCCATATATTTTGTTAGGAGTTCCTAATGCATCTACCATATACATAATCTTAATATGCTGCTCGTACTTCCGAATCTTTTTGATTGTAGATATAAAAAAAGGGGATGTAATATAAATATATAAGAATTATAGCCAAATGTTGACCGATTTTTTGGTTTCCGGGAGTGTTTTTTATATGAAAGCTATAGTCAAATATGGACCGATTCCTATAAAATTTGATATACTGACCAATAGTTGCATAAAACTTCTCTATACTAAATTTAGTCGTCATAGCTATCACAATTGTACTCAATTTATCAGCATTTATGTGCTTCCCGGGGCGGGATTATATGGGAGCTCTCACTAAATGTGAACCGATTTCGCCCATTTTCAGTACACAACTTTTGTTACATATCAGAAATACTTTTGTAAAATTTTGTCTCTCTAGCTTTTGTAGTTAAGGAGCTGTCGCGCTTTTATCTGACGGACAGACGGGCATAAATATCCTTTTCTTTTTGTATTTTTGTGTTTCTGTAAGTTTTTTATATGGGAGCTATGGTCAAATGGTGACCGATTGTAACAAAATTTTGCACACTGACTGGCATTCACATAAGACTTGCTTTTGCAAAATTTTGTTGCTGTAGCCCTTTCAGTTAAGGCGCTATCGCGCTTTTATCTAACGGACAGACGGACATAAACCCCCTTTTCATTTTGTATTTTTGTGTTTCCGTAAGTTCTTTATATGGGAGCTATGGTCAAATGGTGACCGATTGTGACAAAATTTTGCACACTGGCTGGCATTCACATAAGACTTATTTGTGCTAAATTTGGTGGCCAAAGCTATTACATTTAAGCATTTATTGGCATTTAAGTGAATTTTAGGTGGAATTTTGGCTGTTTCCGTATGTTTTTATATGGGAGCTATGGTTAAATGTGAACCGATTTCGATGAAATTTTATATGCTGCCTAGTGCTTATGGAAAACTTCTAGATACCAAATTTTGTCATCATAGCTATTATAATTTGTTAGTTATTAGCAAATAAGCGACTAGTCTAGACGAGGTTATACGGGAGCTATGGTCAAATGTTAACCGATTTTGCCCAATTTCAATACCAAAATTTTCTCATAAATGAAGAATGTTTTTGCTAAGTTTCAGTGAGCTAGCTCCTTTCGTTTAGGCGTTATCGTGATTTCAACAGACAGACGGACAGACAGACGGACATCGCTCAATCGTCTTAGAATTTCATACGGATTCAGAATATATATAGTTTTTGATTTTTGAGCCAATATTAAGGAAATTACAAACGGAATGACAATCTCAATATACCCCCCATTCTTTTTGATGGTGGGTATAAAAAGTGTATGCTTTTTATACACTATTTTACTTGGAAATTATATTCATCTACAACAACACAACCACCGTAACCCTAACCTATACAATTATAAATGTGAAATTTCAAAGACGAAATTATTTCAAAAGATCTTTTGATCCACTTTGTGGAAGTAGAATTTCATTTAGTTTTGACCACATGTAGATCTGTTGTAAAGATTCTTTATTCAATTGAAAATAATGGTGTACATGCGTATACACTATTGTTTTATCGAGGGTGCAATATGTTGTAGGGCTTCAATTCTTTACTATGATATTGCAAGTTCTGTTTTTCATACAATTTCATTTTCTATTCTTCAATTTATATTCTTAAACAAAAATTTGTCTATATTTTGAGATGTTGAAAGTTCCACATTTCGATAATTTTTTCAAAAGTTTAACTTGATATCAACTTGGTTAATACCTTTTTACCAATAAAACATGTTGCACCATCAACATTTGTTCTTTTTACAGATCTTGATTGAATTTTGCAAATGTTGCAAGTAAAAATTTATTTACCACGCTTTTATCATATAACTCCGAAACTAAAAAATAAAAACTCTATAGAAAATGTTCAATATTAAAAAAGCTCTAAGCAAGTGCTCTCAAATCTCTACGGTTTTGAGAGAGTGTCACTTGCCACACTCTGAGCAACACATTTCTCCTTATTGATTTGGTAATACGAATTTTCTGGTGGTGTGTGTATGGCAAGTTGTGAAAGAAAATTTGAGTATAATTTATATTATAACACACACTTTCTCACAGCATAAAATCAAGTTCAGTTTCGAATAATTTTGTTTGTTTTTGCTTGAAATTGCGTGTGATTTCAACATTTTCAAGCCTAATGGCTTAAAAGTGTTCAAATTAGTTGCACTTAAGAGCTTGACGTGTAATGATTGTGTTAGCGGTACAAAAGAGGAAAGATAAACCAAAGGCGTATAATTTGAAGGAAATATAAAAAAAATTTATTTTCTTTTCATAAAATAATAAAAAAAAGTAATCAATTTCTTTTATTTTAAAAAAATTACAAAAATTTCTTACAAAATTTTGAAAAAATAAAAAAAGTTTCAAAATTATTTAACAACAAAATTTGTAATAAGAGAAAAATATAAAGAAATTTCTAAAATTATCGGAAAATACTTAAAATTAGGAAAAAAAAGTGTTCACAAAATTTTAAAAATAAAAAAACTCTTAAATTTTTTTAAAAATACTAACAATATTTTTTCGGAAATTGAGTATATTCTACCATTTCTATAAAAAAGTGCGTTAATCTTTAATGCTCAAAAACAAAAATTGTTTATTCTCAAACCAAAAAAATTTAAAAATTCAATAAAAAGTTCTATAAAATTATTCAACATCACGGATGCTCAGAATAAGTTGATTGATGCATTTAAACATTTTTATTTTTTTTCTTGCCACAAACACCAGTTTTCATATTTTTTGTTGTTTCTCTACAAAACTTTGTTAGTTTTTCATGTTGCAGCGAAAGTTTTTCAATGTTCAGGTTGGGTTTCCTTTAAATGTTGCAGCTACAAGTTTGTTTTTAAATTGCCAACATCAACAACATCTTGTTGCTCAATTTGGAATGAACGTTTCGGTTTTGCAATTTTTTTGTACGAGTAATTTGTATCGATTTAATGTTGATGCATAAGTAAATAATAAAATAAATATAAAAGTGGTTTTAAATTCATGGATTACTAGAATTATGATGAGTTTATATAAATACCAGGGGCAATATCGGCGCATCCGAAATCGAACGAAATGTAAGATATTGCAGAAACATTTGTGTAGTATACTTTAAGGATAATTTGAATATTTTAGAAAAATTTTCTATAGAAACCTTTTCAAAAAGAAACATTTTCTATAGAAATTTTTTCATAAAGAAAAATTTTCTATAGAAATTTTTTCATAAAGAAAAATTTTCTATAGAAATTTTTTCATAAAGAAAAATTTTCTATAGAAATTTTTTCATAAAAAAAAATTTTCTATAGAAACTTTTTCATAAAGAAAAATTTTCTATCGAAATTTTTTGATAAAGAAAAATTTTCTATAGACATTTTTTCATAAAGAAAAATTTTCTATAGAAATTTTTTCATAAAGAAAAATTTTCGATAGAAATTTTTTATAAAAAATTTTTTTCCTTTAAATTTTTATAAAAAATTTTTCTTTATGAAAAATTTTCTATAGAAATTTTTTCATAAAGAAAAATTTCTATAGAAATTTTTTCATAAAGAATAATTTTCTATAGAAATTTTTTCATAAAGAAAAATTTTCTATAGAAATTTTTTTATAAAGAAAAATTTTCTATAGAAATTTTTTCATAAAGAAAAATTTTCTATAGAATTTTTTTTATAATGAAAAATTTTCTATAGACATTTTTTCATAGAGAAAAATTTTTCCTTATGAAAAAATTTTCTATACAATTTTTTTTTGTAAAGAAAAATTTTCTATCGATACTTTTTTATAATGAAAAATTTTCTATATAATTTTTTTTTTATAAAGAAAAATTTATATAGAAATTTTTTCATAAATAAAATATTTCTATAGAAATTTTTTCGTAAAGAAAAATTTTCTATAGAAATTTTTTCATAAAGAAAAATTTTCTATAGAAATTTTTTCATAAAGAAAAATTTTCTATAGAAATTTTTTCATAGAGAAAAATTTTCTATAGAAGTTTTTTCACAAGGAAAAATTTTCTATAGAAATTTTTTCCTAAAAAAAATTTTCTATAGACATTTTTTTCGAAAGAAAAACTTTATATAGATATTTTTTCATAAAGAAAAATTTTCTATATACATTTTTTTCTAAAGAAAAATTTTCTACAGAAATTTTTTCATAAAGAAAAATTTTCTATAGAAATTTTTTCATAAAGAAAAATTTTCTATAGAAATTTTTTCATAAAGAAAAATTTTCTATAGAAATTTTTTCATAAAAAAAAATTTTCTATAGAAACTTTTTCATAAAGAAAAATTTTCTATCGAAATTTTTTGATAAAGAAAAATTTTCTATAGACATTTTTTCATAAAGAAAAATTTTCTATAGAAATTTTTTCATAAAGAAAAATTTCTATAGACATTTTTTCATAGAGAAAAAATTTTTCTTATGAAAAAATTTTCTATACAATTTTTTTTGTAAAGAAAAATTTTCTATCGATACTTTTTTATAATGAAAAATTTTCTATATAATTTTTTTTTATAAAGAAAAATTTATATAGAATTTTTTTCATAAATAAAATTTTTCTATAGAAATTTTTTCGTAAATAAAATTTTTCTATAGAATTTTTTTCGTAAAGAAAAATTTTCTTTAGAAATTTTTTCGTAAAGAAAAATTTTCTTTAGAAATTTTTTCATAAAGAAAAATTTTCTATAGAAATTTTTTCATAAAGAAAAATTTTCTATAGAAATTTTTCACAAGGAAAAATTTTCTATAGAAATTTTTTCCTAAAGAAAAATTTTCTATAGACATTTTTTTCGAAAGAAAAACATTATATAGACATTTTTTCATAAAGAAAAATTTTCTATAGAAATTTTTTCATAAAGAAAAATTTTCTTTAGAAATTATTTTATAAAGAAAAAATTTCTTTAGAAACATTTTCATAAAGAAAAATTTTTTATAGCAATTTTTTTATAAAGAAAAATTTTCTATAGAAGATTTTTCATAAAGAGAAATTTTCTATAGAAATATTTTCATAAAGAAAAATTTTCTATAGAAATATTTTCACAAAGAAAAATTTTATATAGAAATTTTTTCATAAAGAAAATTTTTATATAGAAATTTTTTCATGAAGAAAAATTTTCTATAGAAATTTGTTTATAAAGAAAAGTTTTTTTTCATAAAGTAAAATTTTCTGTAGAAATTTTTCCATAAAGAAAAATTTTCTATAGAAAGTTTTTTTTAGAGAAAAATTTTCTAAAGGAATTTTTTCATAAAGAAAAATTTTCTAATGTGTTTTTGTAAGTCTAATGACATTTTTGTTTTTTTCTGTATATTATTTGTTGCCGGCCTAGAATTTCTAAAAACAGACAACATAAACCAGAAATGCAAATGACAAACAAACCGCCACAAAAAGTGCAACGGAAGTACAAAAAAACAATTATACCGTATAGAAAACTAAACTAAAATAACGTTAAAATCTTGTAAAAACAAATACGGATTTTATTTCGAAAAATGGTTTTGTCTAACATTTTTTTGTTCCTCAAAACAAAAAAAAAAAAAAAAAAGATAAATACATTTAAGTCTTTACGAACATCTATGTGTGAGTGCAAGAGTATATGTTATCCTCCGCCAGAATCATACTTTGTTTTCGTGTGGGGTAAAAAACATAATTTTTCTCATCTAAGTACTTTGACAGTCTTAACATGTCATGCCACAGATAAAATCAACTACATCATCACGATGATGAACATTAACATGTTAAGGCAAGCAGACCTGAAAGCGAGACACACTTATATTCCTGTAGACCTTAAGGTTGCACCAATACAGATGCATTACATGCTGTTGAAACAGAAACCGGATGTAGCAAGGAAAACCTAGAAGAAGATTTTTTTTTGTGTTTTTTTTGTACAATAAAAACCCTTTTAATATTTTTGCTTTTAACGCTAATAATTTCCGCTAAAAAGCAACACACATTTTCCTCAGTCTAGGAGACTAAAGTATATGAGACTATAGTATAAGTAAAGGAGACTATAGTCTTAGTATAGGAGACTATAGTCTTAGTATAGGAGGCTATAGTCTCAGTATAGGAGGCTATAGTCTCAGTATATGAGATTATAGCGTCAGTATATGAGACTATAGTCTCAGTATATGAGACTATAGTCTCAGTATAGGAGACTATGGAGTCAGTATAGGAGACTATAGTCTCTGTATTTCAGACTAAAGTCTCAGTATAGGAGACTATAGTCTCAGTATATCAGACTATAGTCTCAATATAGGAGACTATAGTCTCATTATAGAAGAATATAGTCTCAGTATAGGAGACTTTAGTCTCAGTATAGGAGACTATAGTCTCAGTATAGGAGACTATAGTCTCAGTATAGGAGACTATAGTCTCAGTATAGGAGACTATAGTCTCAGTATGTCAGACTAAAGTCTCAGTATAGGAGACTATAGTCTCAGTATATCAGACTATAGTCTCAATATAGGAGACTATAGTCTCATTATAGAAGAATATAGTCTCAGTATAGGAGACTTTAGTCTCAGTATAGGAGACTATAGTCTCAGTATAGGAGACTATAGTCTCAGTATAGGAGACTATAGTCTCCGATACTGAGACAGTCTTAACATGTCATGCCACAGATAAAATCAACTACATCATCACGATGATGAACATTAACATGTTAAGGCAAGCAGACCTGAAAGCGAGACACACTTATATTCCTGTAGACCTTAAGGTTGCACCAATACAGATGCATTACATGCTGTTGAAACAGAAACCGGATGTAGCAAGGAAAACCTAGAAGAAGATTTTTTTTTGTGTTTTTTTTGTACAATAAAAACCCTTTTAATATTTTTGCTTTTAACGCTAATAATTTCCGCTAAAAAGCAACACACATTTTCCTCAGTCTAGGAGACTAAAGTATATGAGACTATAGTATAAGTAAAGGAGACTATAGTCTTAGTATAGGAGACTATAGTCTTAGTATAGGAGGCTATAGTCTCAGTATAGGAGGCTATAGTCTCAGTATATGAGATTATAGCGTCAGTATATGAGACTATAGTCTCAGTATATGAGACTATAGTCTCAGTATAGGAGACTATGGAGTCAGTATAGGAGACTATAGTCTCTGTATTTCAGACTAAAGTCTCAGTATAGGAGACTATAGTCTCAGTATATCAGACTATAGTCTCAATATAGGAGACTATAGTCTCATTATAGAAGAATATAGTCTCAGTATAGGAGACTTTAGTCTCAGTATAGGAGACTATAGTCTCAGTATAGGAGACTATAGTCTCAGTATAGGAGACTATAGTCTCAGTATAGGAGACTATAGTCTCAGTATGTCAGACTAAAGTCTCAGTATAGGAGACTATAGTCTCAGTATATCAGACTATAGTCTCAATATAGGAGACTATAGTCTCATTATAGAAGAATATAGTCTCAGTATAGGAGACTTTAGTCTCAGTATAGGAGACTATAGTCTCAGTATAGGAGACTATAGTCTCAGTATAGGAGACTATAGTCTCAGTATAGGAGACTATAGTCTCTGTATACCAGTCTCAGTATAGGAGAATATAGTCTTAGTATAGGAGACTATAGTCTCATTGTAGTCAACTATTGGCTAAAGGAGACTATAGTCTCAGTATAGGAGACTATAGTCTCAGTATGGGAGACTATAGTCTCAGTATATGAGACTATAGTCTCAGTATAGGAGACTATAGTCTCTGTATACCAGTCTCAGTATAGGAGACTATAGTCTTAGTATAGTAGACCATAGTCTTAGTATAGGAGACTATAGTCTCATTGTTGTCGACTATTGGCTAAAGGAGACTATAGTCTCAGTATAGGAGACTATAGTCTCAGTATAGGAGTCTATAGTCTCAGTGTAGGAGACTATAGTCTCAGTATAGAAGACCATAGTCTCAGTATAGGAGACTATAGTCTCAGTATAGGAGTCTATAGTCTCAGTGTAGGAGACTATAGTCTCAGTATAGAAGACCATAGTCTCAGTATAGAAGACTATAATCTCAGTATAGGAGACTATAGTCTCAGTATAGGAGACTATAGTCTCAGTATATATAGACTATAGTCTTTGTATAGGAGACTATAGGCTCAGTATAGGAGACTAAAGCCTCAGTATAGGAGACTAAAGCCTCAGTATCGGAGATTATAGTCTCAGTGTATGAGACTATAGTCTCTGTATTTCAGACTATAGTCTCGGTATAGGAGACTATAGTCTCAGTATAGGAGACTATAGTCTCAGTATATGAGACTATAGTCTCTGTATTTCAGACTATAGTCTCAGTATTGGAGACTATAGCCTCATTGTAGTCGACTATTGATTAAAGGAGACTATAGTCTCTGATTAAAGGAGACTATAGTCTCAGTATAGGAGACTATAGTCTCAGTATATCAGACTATAATCTCAGTATAGGAGACTATAGTCTTAGTATAGGAGACTATAGTCTCAGTGTAGGAGACTATAGTCTCAGTATAAGAGACTGTAGTCTCAGTATAGGAGAATATAGTCTCAGTATAGGAGACTATAGTCTAAGTATAGTAGACCATAATCTTAGTATAGGAGACTATTGCCTCAGTATAGGAGACTATAGTCTCAGTATAGAAGACTATAGTCACAGTAAAGGAGACTATAGTCTAAGTAGAGGAGATTATAGTCTCAGTATAAAAGACTATAGTCACAGTATAGGAGACTATATTTTTAGTATGGGAGACTGTAGTCTTATTATAGTCGACTATTGACTTAAGGTCGGCTTTTGACTATATTCTCAGTATAGGAGAATATAGTCTCAGTATAGGAGACTATAGTCTCTTAACTTCAATAAAATTGACTAAAAATTCCAAAATATAATAAGTCTGTCCTTTGCGAAACCTCATATTTCAAGTGTCAGTCAGATATTATGACACAAAATCTACAGCATATAAATATATTAAATTGGCGAAGCAATGAAAAAAGTTATTTAATATAAAAATTTTCCACATATCCTCTTAAATTTCTTTTACCATTCAAAGCTGTTTTCCACCTGCCAGCAACCAGAAACCTCCATTCGTTAACCAAAGTCTCGCCCTCATTCTAGGCCAACAACTATTTACATATCAAAGAAGGATTACAGTTTTATTGCTATTTCCCAGTCCATTTTAAGGGAAAAAAATTTCATGAAAAGGGCAAAATTTCAATAAAATGAATGATCACTTTCAAAAGGAACCACATATGACATACAGTACTATAGTATAACGTTGTAACTTTATAACAACTACACATACATCTAAGTTTATACTGACACATACCTAAATAGTTTACATATTTTTGCTGTAATAAATATGTGCTAGTGTCTGTGAGGCAATATCATCTGGTAAATGGACTTTAAATAATAAATGAATTTAAAGGAAACTTTCTAGAACACGGTCATATTTTCAGACATTCTTATTTAGTAACTCATGCATACACTCATACAGAAGTTGTAAAGCATACGCTAAGGGGCAACGGAGAAATGTAACCCAGCAAATGTTTGATTAAAATAACAATTTAAGAAAAAGTTAAGAAAAGAAATAAAAAAACAAAAAAAAGAAATAAGTATAAAGAAAATTTTAATATCTATCAAAAAAGAAAATAAGTATTTGTATTTAAAAATCTAGAATCAATTATTCATATGATTGACATTGTAGACTAAAATGTTGAATTATTAAAGATCCATTATTCAGCTACAATGAAAAAATTGTTTATGATAAAAAAGTTTACCCTATGGCATATATATTTTCTTCTTTATGACCTCAATATGACCCGAGTAACGAAATGGGACAATAGAAAGCAAAAAGTTCAAAGAGCAATGAACCATCAAACCAGGAAGAAACAAAATATTTTTAGTTTTAAACGACAATTTTCAAATTCTAGACTATGACTAGACTATGACTAGACTATGACTAGACTATGACTAGACTATGACTAGACTATGACTAGACTATGACTAGACTATGACTAGACTATGACTAGACTATGACTAGACTATGACTAGACTATGACTAGACTATGACTAGACTATGACTAGACTATGACTAGACTATGACTAGACTATGACTAGACTATGACTAGACTATGACTAGACTATGACTAGACTATGACTAGACTATGACTAGACTATGACTAGACTATGACTAGACTATGACTAGACTATGACTAGACTATGACTAGACTATGACTAGACTATGACTAGACTATGACTAGACTATGACTAGACTATGACTAGACTATGACTAGACTATGACTAGACTATGACTAGACTATGACTAGACTATGACTAGACTATGACTAGACTATGACTAGACTATGACTAGACTATGACTAGACTATGACTAGACTATGACTAGACTATGACTAGACTATGACTAGACTATGACTAGACTATGACTAGACTATGACTAGACTATGACTAGACTATGACTAGACTATGACTAGACTATGACTAGACTATGACTAGACTATGACTAGACTATGACTAGACTATGACTAGACTATGACTAGACTATGACTAGACTATGACTAGACTATGACTAGACTATGACTAGACTATGACTAGACTATGACTAGACTATGACTAGACTATGACTAGACTATGACTAGACTATGACTAGACTATGACTAGACTATGACTAGACTATGACTAGACTATGACTAGACTATGACTAGACTATGACTAGACTATGACTAGACTATGACTAGACTATGACTAGACTATGACTAGACTATGACTAGACTATGACTAGACTATGACTAGACTATGACTAGACTATGACTAGACTATGACTAGACTATGACTAGACTATGACTAGACTATGACTAGACTATGACTAGACTATGACTAGACTATGACTAGACTATGACTAGACTATGACTAGACTATGACTAGACTATGACTAGACTATGACTAGACTATGACTAGACTATGACTAGACTATGACTAGACTATGACTAGACTATGACTAGACTATGACTAGACTATGACTAGACTATGACTAGACTATGACTAGACTATGACTAGACTATGACTAGACTATGACTAGACTATGACTAGACTATGACTAGACTATGACTAGACTATGACTAGACTATGACTAGACTATGACTAGACTATGACTAGACTATGACTAGACTATGACTAGACTATGACTAGACTATGACTAGACTATGACTAGACTATGACTAGACTATGACTAGACTATGACTAGACTATGACTAGACTATGACTAGACTATGACTAGACTATGACTAGACTATGACTAGACTATGACTAGACTATGACTAGACTATGACTAGACTATGACTAGACTATGACTAGACTATGACTAGACTATGACTAGACTATGACTAGACTATGACTAGACTATGACTAGACTATGACTAGACTATGACTAGACTATGACTAGACTATGACTAGACTATGACTAGACTATGACTAGACTATGACTAGACTATGACTAGACTATGACTAGACTATGACTAGACTATGACTAGACTATGACTAGACTATGACTAGACTATGACTAGACTATGACTAGACTATGACTAGACTATGACTAGACTATGACTAGACTATGACTAGACTATGACTAGACTATGACTAGACTATGACTAGACTATGACTAGACTATGACTAGACTATGACTAGACTATGACTAGACTATGACTAGACTATGACTAGACTATGACTAGACTATGACTAGACTATGACTAGACTATGACTAGACTATGACTAGACTATGACTAGACTATGACTAGACTATGACTAGACTATGACTAGACTATGACTAGACTATGACTAGACTATGACTAGACTATGACTAGACTATGACTAGACTATGACTAGACTATGACTAGACTATGACTAGACTATGACTAGACTATGACTAGACTATGACTAGACTATGACTAGACTATGACTAGACTATGACTAGACTATGACTAGACTATGACTAGACTATGACTAGACTATGACTAGACTATGACTAGACTATGACTAGACTATGACTAGACTATGACTAGACTATGACTAGACTATGACTAGACTATGACTAGACTATGACTAGACTATGACTAGACTATGACTAGACTATGACTAGACTATGACTAGACTATGACTAGACTATGACTAGACTATGACTAGACTATGACTAGACTATGACTAGACTATGACTAGACTATGACTAGACTATGACTAGACTATGACTAGACTATGACTAGACTATGACTAGACTATGACTAGACTATGACTAGACTATGACTAGACTATGACTAGACTATGACTAGACTATGACTAGACTATGACTAGACTATGACTAGACTATGACTAGACTATGACTAGACTATGACTAGACTATGACTAGACTATGACTAGACTATGACTAGACTATGACTAGACTATGACTAGACTATGACTAGACTATGACTAGACTATGACTAGACTATGACTAGACTATGACTAGACTATGACTAGACTATGACTAGACTATGACTAGACTATGACTAGACTATGACTAGACTATGACTAGACTATGACTAGACTATGACTAGACTATGACTAGACTATGACTAGACTATGACTAGACTATGACTAGACTATGACTAGACTATGACTAGACTATGACTAGACTATGACTAGACTATGACTAGACTATGACTAGACTATGACTAGACTATGACTAGACTATGACTAGACTATGACTAGACTATGACTAGACTATGACTAGACTATGACTAGACTATGACTAGACTATGACTAGACTATGACTAGACTATGACTAGACTATGACTAAAAACTAAGTGCTAGAAATAAATTTGAATTTAAAATATTAAACAAATTTCCCTCCAAACCCTATAAAATAAAATATTTCTTCTTATTTTTGTCAATAAAAACTTTGTTGCTTATATTTTTCATATTTTGCTGCTTAAAGGCAACAAATGCTGCTAACACTCAGCAACAATAGCTACAATCATCCACTCAATATCGAAATGCTAAACAAAAATTATTTACAATATTAAATGGAAAAACACAAAAATTAGAATATCAACAGCAATACTATCGCAACACTATCAACAACAGCAGCAACTACTAACACCAACAGCAATGGCTCCGACACAGGCACAGACACAGGAGAAACAACAGCAACAGCGTTTATAGCAGAAACAGCAGCAGATCTTAGCCCCTAAAGCCATTCAGGTGAGTTTTATTGAAATTTGTCTTAAATCCTTTGATTAAGGATAATGTTTGCGTATTTTATTACCAGGGGTAACCTTACCTTTTTTGAACACACAATTCTTTTAATATACAATAAACGTTAATTCTGAATCGGGTTACGGAGTGACCCCCCATTATTTTCTTGTCAATTTTGTTTTATTTTTGATGGATTTCCTTTAAACTTAAGGATATACATGGGAAAGTCTTAAAATTTATGGCTGTCGATGTTTTGTGGTTAAATACATAAATTTTAAAGTAAGAAAGCGTTAACAACGAAGAGGGGAAAATTTCGTAATTTGTTATATTAAATCGGGAATATAAAAGTTTTTTTTTTAACTTTCATAGGCAATCAAAATAGATCTTAAAATGTATATGCATAGACAATTGAAATCTAAAACAGAGGCTAAAGCGCCGTATTCGATATCAATCGAAATGTAAGATATTTCAGAAACATATGTGTAGCATACTTTAAGGTTAATCTTAATAATATATAATTATAAGTTTCACTACATTGTAACTTTTTAGTAAAAAGTTTCCTGATAGATAAAGAGTTTTATTTTGACTAAATGTTCTTTTACAAACAAACGGATATATTTAGATATTACATTTTATTATACTTTTTGCAAAATAAATTATTTTGAAAACCCCTAAGGTATGTTACACGATATTTGCTTAAAAGTCTGAGCTTTCGATCGATATCGAAAGTTATAAGGTAGTTATAGTTATGTTATATTTAGATATATTATTGAGACTATCCTTAAAGTATGCTACACAAATGATTAAGAAATATCCTACATTATGATCTATAACGAATGCGACGATTTGGCCCCTGGCTTTGAAAACATTTTAAATCACATTTAATCAGTCCTTCAACCTAAATTCAAAATTCCAAATTACTTATTTGCCTTTCCATTTTCGTCCATAATTAAGCCACAAAATTTGATAATTATAATTTTTACAAATGATTTATTATGCCCATCGTGTGTTGATGTCCCCTTTTTGAGGTAAATAACTAAAAACTAATTAAGAGGATGATATTTTGTTTATTATATGAAAAATATGAAAATGGACTTTATAAAGTTGTGATTTTATAATTTGGTTTCATAATTAAATGAGTTGAATTAAAATTTTCAAATGCTCAGATCAACTAAATTTGAAAACTTTGTTCTGCTTCAATTAGGCTCATTAAATATTTACACTTTTACTGTGAAATATTTGACATTCTTTAGGTGGATTAATAATTGAGTTAATTAATGCCTAAGGAATTTCATTAAAATTTCACACAAATTTTAAGCGAAAATTGATGAAGAACACAAACGTCCATTGTTAATTTTCTAAAATTAACACATTTGCTCAAAATTCCGTGATATCGGAATTAGGGGAATTTCTTTCTGTTCGCCATGTAATTTCACGACTTTTTGGGGAAAATGTTAAAGTGTGTGGCCTATCCACCGCCATTTCTACTGACATTCCTCTTTAGAAGCAGGAATCTGGTTTGTAGCGTTTAACAGATCTTCATTTCTGATGCGATTCGGCCACCATATATTAAGGATTTGCCGCAAGCATTTGTTTGCAATGGTTTGTAGGTGCTTATCGATGACGTTTGTGCGTTTCCAAGTTTCGAAACCATTACGAGTTTAATGTACGTAACTTAGTTGTTGCTGATATTTGTGGAGATTTCTAAATAGCTCGGAGAATGCCGTGTCTATCATTCAGTGCTATGCACATTATATTGTCGATGACAAGGACAAAAAGTATAGGTGAAAATATACATCCTTGTCTTACTCTAGAAGAAATTTTAAACGGAATAGACAATTTACCTTTATGCACCAGCCTACATTTAAAATCCAGGTACTTTGCCCGAATTATGTTCAGAATTTTCGTTGGCATGTTACCATTTTCTAAAATTCTCCACTATCAAAGGCCTTCATAAAGTCAATAAACACCAGGTAAATGGGGTTGCAGAATTCATTTCATTGCTCAAGTACTATTCTGTGTTGATTAGGTCAACATAAGATCGATTGTCTCTGAACTTAAACTGATTTTCGGAGTGTAGAGGCGGAAACTGCATCGGACTTAGTATTTAGCTCGGTATTCGAAAAGTTTTATACCTTTGTAGTTATTGTAGTTTTTGGAGTCAACCTTTTTTGGTATTTTGACTAGTATAACTTTATTCTAGGAGGTTGGTAGAGCTTTTTTTTCCCATATTTTACGCACAAATAGGTGCCACACTCTCGCCGGTCCTTCAACATCACATAAAAGCATCTCCGCTGAGATATTGTCATTCGCCGGGGCCTTGTTGCGCTTATTGTCAAAAGTAAATTACAAAAGTAACTTATTTGTCAAAAGTAAAAGAATTTTATTTAAACTTTTGTTTTGACAAACAAACGGATTTATTTAGGTATCAAATTTTATTTGGCCCCTGTATTCATTGATCTCATCATCGCTTTCGTTATATCCTTAGAAACAGGTCTATTATAGGTATTACCTAGGATTCAGTCATTAATATAGTAATAACTCTAGTCATAGTATAGCTGGAGGTAAGTAAAGTTTTCTACTTATAACTCTTTATCCTAACACCGAGTACTTTAGTTCTCATTTGTTTATGTCACTCATGAGTTTGGGTTCAAGTATGTCACAGTATTTAAATTTCCCCCGGAAATTTTCAATGTTAAGTATAAAGATTTTCAACTCAAACAAGTGATGACTGACACATTAAACAAATTCTGTACAATGAGATTGAGTACGTGTATAGAAAGTTTACAAGTACTTTGCAACTTTTCACAAAACAAACAAATACACTACTCACTCACTTACCCTCCCTCCCTCCCTGCACTCCCTTCTCCCTCCTCTCTCCCTCTCTGCTTTACTCTCTTGCACTTTGTTTTGTTTGTGAATGCATACAATGTTGTTGTGGTGGTATGGTTATAACAAGCCCACTTCCGTTTCCGTGCATTTAATATAAAAATGTTTCTGTTGCATTTAATATAAAAATGTTTCTGTTTAGAGCTCACTTTCATTCTACACATAAAACAAAGGAACAATGTTAAGCAGTTTAAAGTTTTAGGAGTAATGAGTGTTTTAGTTTTTCATTATTCTTTTTTTTCATTTACAGGTTTTTCTTGGTCTTGCTTTTGCGTAATTAATTTCTGGAATGTTGAAACTTTTTAAAGCCCTTTCTGGGAATTGAAGACTTTAACTAAAGTTTCTTTTTTCTGTTTAATGTATAGAAATGTTTTTAGTTTAGATTAAGTTAAAAGAAGTAATTAATTTTAAAATATTTTTACTCAATTTGTTCTCTATTAGTTGTAAACATTAACCAAATCAAAAATAACTCTAATATTTGTTACTTAATAACAACAGCTTGTCGGACTTTAGAGAAAAATTTATACATTAATTTTAATCAGGCGCCAAATCGACGCTTTCGACCTTTAAGCAAATATTGTGTAAGATACCCTACGGATTTAAAAAATAAATTATTTTGTCAAAAGGGTAAGCGTTCAGAAAAAAACTTTGATTTTCTGGGGTCACTCTAACCCTCATAGGTACATATATTCAATGCAAATTAAAGCACAATATTCCTTGAATATTGTTAATATAGGAGTATATAGTAGAACTTATGCAAACCCTTTTTCTTGTTCAAATACAAACACTAGAAATTATTGTATTATTAGTATTATTTCTTATTTATTTTAAAATTTTATTTTGTTTTCCATGTCTTATGGAAGCATTTTAGTTTATTACATAATTCCACTAAGATTAAAACAAATAAAAATACAACTACTCAAATCTCACAATAAATTAATTATAAATTTTAAGCCTTAGCATATGCTGTACTTTAGTAGATTTTATCAGTTAAAGTAAAATCTTTTAGATAAAACTATTTCAAAAGTCTTAATATATTTAAGTTAAATTTTTGGAATATTTCCTATAAAAAAATAAAATAGGAAATTTTTGAAAAATTTAATATAAAATAGGAAATTTTTGAAAAATTTCCTATAAAAATAGGAAATTTTTGAAAAATTTCCTATAAAAATAGGAAATTTTTGAAAAATTTCCTATAAAAATAGGAAATTTTTGAAAAATTTCCTATAAAAATAGGAAATTTTTGAAAAATTTCCTGTAAAAATAGGAAATTTTTGAAAAATTTCCTATAAAAATAGGAAATTTTTGAAAAATTTCCTATAAAAATAGGAAATTTTTGAAAAATTTCCTATAAAAATAGGAAATTTTTGAAAAATTTCCTATAAAAATAGGAAATTTTTGAAAAATTTCCTATAAAAATAGGAAATTTTTGAAAAATTTCCTATAAAAATAGGAAATTTTTGAAAAATTTCCTATAAAAATAGGAAATTTTTGAAAAATTTCCTATAAAAATAGGAAATTTTTGAAAAATTTCCTATAAAAATAGGAAATTTTTGAAAAATTTCCTATAAAAATAGGAAATTTTTGAAAAATTTCCTATAAAAATAGGAAATTTTTGAAAAATTTCCTAAAAAAATAGGAAATTTTTGAAAAATTTCCTATAAAAATAGGAAATTTTTGAAAAATTTCCTATAAAAATAGGAAATTTTTGAAAAATTTCCTATAAAAATAGGAAATTTTTGAAAAATTTCCTATAAAAATAGGAAATTTTTGAAAAATTTCCTATAAAAATAGGAAATTTTTGAAAAATTTCCTATAAAAATAGGAAATTTTTGAAAAATTTCCTATAAAAATAGGAAATTTTTGAAAAATTTCCTATAAAAATAGGAAATTTTTGAAAAATTTCCTATAAAAATAGGAAATTTTTGAAAAATTTCCTATAAAAATAGGAAATTTTTGAAAAATTTCCTATAAAAATAGGAAATTTTTGAAAAATTTCCTATAAAAATAGGAAATTTTTGAAAAATTTCCTATAAAAATAGGAAATTTTTGAAAAATTTCCTATAAAAATAGGAAATTTTTGAAAAATTTCCTATAAAAATAGGAAATTTTTGAAAAATTTCCTATAAAAATAGGAAATTTTTGAAAAATTTCCTATAAAAATAGGAAATTTTTGAAAAATTTCCTATAAAAATAGAAAATTTTTGAAAAATTTCCTATAAAAATAGGAAATTTTTGAAAAATTTCCTATAAAAATAGGAAATTTTTGAAAAATTTCCTATAAAAATAGGAAATTTTTGAAAAATTTCCTATAAAAATAGGAAATTTTTGAAAAATTTCCTATCAAAATAGGAAATTTTTGAAAAATTTCCTATCAAAATAGGAAATTTTTGAAAAATTTCCTATAAAAATAGGAAATTTTTTGAAAAATTTCCTATAAAAATAGGAAATTTTTGAAAAATTTCCTATAAAAATAGGAAATTTTTGAAAAATTTCCTATAAAAATAGGAAATTTTTGAAAAATTTCCTATAAAAATAGGAAATTTTTGAAAAATTTCCTATAAAAATAGGAAATTTTTGAAAAATTTCCTATAAAAATAGGAAATTTTTGAAAAATTTCCTATAAAAATAGGAAATTTTTGAAAAATTTCCTATAAAAATAGGAAATTTTTGAAAAATTTCCTATAAAAATAGGAAATTTTTGAAAAATTTCCTATAAAAATAGGAAATTTTTGAAAAATTTCCTATAAAAATAGGAAATTTTTGAAAAATTTCCTATAAAAATAGGAAATTTTTGAAAAAAATTTCCTATAAAAATAGGAAATTTTTGAAAAATTTCCTATAAAAATAGGAAATTTTTGAAAAATTTCCTATAAAAATAGGAAATTTTTGAAAAATTTCCTATAAAAATAGGAAATTTTTGAAAAATTTCCTATAAAAATAGGAAATTTTTGAAAAATTTCCTATAAAAATAGGAAATTTTTGAAAAATTTCCTTTAAAAATAGGAAATTTTTGAAAAATTTCCTATAAAAATAGGAAATTTTTGAAAAATTTCCTATAAAAATAGGAAATTTTTGAAAAATTTCCTATAAAAATAGGAAATTTTTGAAAAATTTCCTATAAAAATAGGAAATTTTTGAAAAAATTCCTATAAAAATAGGAAATTTTTGAAAAATTTCCTATAAAAATAGGAAAACCACCTTAATATTTTTTTACAAATTTTTCGTAGTCTGTTGTCCCAGCTGTCAAAATAAGTACAGACACTTTATTATTTATTAATTACCTGAGAAAAATTAGCACAAGTGCCAATTAAAATAACGACATTTATTTGAATCTGCAATCAGGCAACACTGGCACTTAAGGTATTTAAATTTGTATGTAAGGGAGGTAAAATTGTAAGAAGAGATGTTAAGCAAACCTAAAAAAAATCAAGGGTTTATTTCACTTTTGAAAACATAGTCAAACTGATTTTGACTTAAATCGAGATTTAACGTTTCTATCTTGTATAAATTAGAATTTTAGTTTTCTTTTTTTATATTTTTTCACTTTTTAAAATCCATTTTGAGCTACCTTGACTCCATTTCCCGCTATATTCTTTTAAATTTTCTCTTGCCAATAACTTTTAAGTGTGTCAAAAACAAGTTCAAGCCATTAAAATGTGGAAAAACATAGAATTTAACAACTTTTTGAAAACATTTCTTGAGTGAAACAAAAAGTTTCTGCTTTTAACTTTACCATGTACTCCTTAAGTTATGCAATGCTTTCTATGTTAATTAACCTCCCTTAAATATGCAATGTTAAAAAGTGTTAAAAGCAAAATTAAATACCAGTTTACTCTAAAAAGTAGAAAAATGGAGGGAAAATTAAAATTTGCAAAGAAAAGTATGATTGAAAAAATAAAACTATCTGATATTTTGGCAAAATGATTCTTTGTTTAACCTGTCGACCGGCTCAATTACGATGTTACATATAAAACAAAAATATGAAATGGAATGAAAGGAATAAGTTTTAAATGTAAAAAGTTTTTATTTAATTTAATGAAATTTGATTTTTATTAAAAAAAATATTGTTTTAAATAAAGAGCTCAAAATGCCTTAAGGTATGCTATTTTTTTAATTAACTTTTGTTTAATTTTTTACAGAATCACTTTTTTAATTAATTTGCCACTTTAAATTAAATTCAGTTTGAGGTTTATCGTTTTTATTTACAATAATATTTTCTTTTATTTTAATATAAATTCATTAAATTTCATTGTTTTTAATTAATGTTTTTTAAACAATTTTTTTTGTATTTATTTTAAACCTTTTGCCAGCCTTTGTGGTTTCGAGTTCAATGTAGGGGGGAGTTTTTATGGCTGTAAATCCACAAAAGTGCAATATTTTGCTTTGAAAACTATATAAATAAAGCATTTAAATGAATAATCACCAATTAGGGTCAAAGTTCAAATAAAGCTCATTTAAATGTTTAATGGTTTTATAAAAATAATTTTCTATATGTGGGAAGCAATGAAAAGGAAAAATATCCCAATGATAAATTTGTATATTGGGATTGGATTGAAGTATATTTGAAACCACTCCCAGCAAAACCAGAACGTTTTACGGCATCTCGGTTGTTGTTGCTGAGTTTACAGTCCTGTATCTTCTAGACTGTTAGTCTGATTGGATCACTATGTATGACATAATTATTAAAGAGGATACCAACTTTCTGAATTTTGGATTTGAAGTTACCCTGTAGTTTCACAGGATGTAATATTGAGAGTCAAAGTAAACCACCTCAGAAGTAAAATAGCTTTTGGACCGTATAACTCTTTCAATTATTGCCCAATATAATTGATTTTTAACATTTTGGAATCAGTTTAGAGAAACAAAGCAAAAATATTCTTACTTTACTTTCATTACAGTTATGGTTTTTAAGTTATTTCATTTCAAAAATGAAAAAACTCATATTTATCTTCGAATTTTTTGGAAAAAAATTAGGAAAATTATGTAACAACTTTTAAAAGATAAGCTCGATTATCATTTAGTTTAACATGGCTATTGAGGAGGAGTATCCAAGATCAACTATAGAATTTGAAGTCTGTAGACTTATCAGAAGGGGAGCTATATGTCTTCAAAGTAGGGTACCTCGGGTTTTTCGAAAATTTACAACGATCCAGAAGTCACATTTTTTGATCCGATGTAAAAGATGAGAAATCTGCCAGCTGAAATCTACAAAAAAAAAACATTTTTGATCCGATATAAAAGATGAGAAATCTGCTAGCTGAGATGTACAAAAAATATTCCACACGTCTGGCTTATTTCCTATAAATTGAGAAATGTTTGACTTTGAAAAAAAAAATGTCAACTTTTTGACAACTTAGGCCTAGAACTTTGCTAATATCGGATGAAATTTTTTCCCGATTTTTTCGATATTTATTTTATTTTATTTTATTTCTAAGGAATGTTTAAAACACACAAAAATAGAATTGATAAAAAATATTTAGCCGAACATAAATTATATTGTTACGTTTTTCCTTTAAAAACATGGATGGAATTCTTTTTTGAAACAACCGAAATTAAAATTAAAATACTTTATATCGTTTTTATAAAGTTATATTTTTATTTATTTAACTTTAGAGCCAATCGCTTAAATACACTTTCACAGAAACTGTAAACAAACTTCACAAAACAAATATTCTTAGTAACACTGTTCTCTTATACGCGTCTCAATTAAAAACTGTTACCACAATATTAGTCCATCACGTTCGTTTTTTAGCCAAAAAAGTGATAATAATCTTGTTGAGATATCAAAACAAAAATGTTAAAAAACATATGTAACCCGGTCTATGAAAAGGTGGCTTATGACTCAAGAACAAAATTTCGAAAAAAAAAGCTAAAACATTCCAAAAATTAGCTAATTTTTCGAAATTTTGAATGTACCTCCAAATCTTTTTGATTGTAGATATAAAAAAGGGGATTTTATATATGTAAGAACTATAGCCAAATATTGACCGATTGTTACAAAATTTAATATAATTAACTGGTATTAAAACAAAGTTTATTTGTGCAAAATTTAGTGGCCATAGCTGACATAGTTTATAATTAAATAATTAACTGGCGTATGTGGCATTCTAGTGGTTACCGAGAGCGGTTTTTATATGAAACCTATGGTCAAAAATGAACCGATTCCTTTAAAATTTGATATACTGACCAATAGTTGCATAGAACTTCTCTGTTCTATATTGAGTAATCATAGATTTTACAATTTTATTCCATTTATCAGCATAAATGTGATTCCCGGGGCAGGGTTATATGGGAGCTCTAACTAAATGTGAACCGATTTTACCCATTTTCAGCACATAATTTCTTTAATATATCGAAAATACTTTTGCCAAAATTTTGTCTCTCTAACTCTTGTAGTCAAGGAACTATCGCGCTTTTCTCTGACGGAAAGACGAACATAAATCTCCTTTTCTTTTTGTATTTTTGTGTTTCCGTAAGTTTTTTATATGGGAGCTATGGTCAAATAGTAACCGATTGTTACAAAATTTTGCACACTGGCTGTCATTCACATAAGACTTCTTTTTGTAAAATTTTGTTGCTGTAGCCTTTTTTGTTAAGGTGCTTTTATCTGACGGACAGACGGACAAAACCCCCCTTTTCTTTTTTGTATTTTTGTTTTTCCGTAAGTTTTTTATATAGGAGCTACGGTCAATTCGGCCAATTCAGACAAAATTTTGCACACTCGTTGGCATTGACATAAGACCTTCTCATGCTAAATTTAGTGGTTATATCTGTTATAGTTTTAGATTTATTGGCATTTAAGTGTATTTTAGGTGAAATTTTGGCTGTTTCCGTAAGTTTTTTGTATGGGAGCTATGACTCAATGTAAACCGATTTTATATGCTACCTAGGGCTTATGCAAAACTTCTATATACCAAATTTTATCTTCATAGCTATTATAGTTCGTTATTTATTAGCAAATAAGCGATTAGCGTAGACGAGGTTATACGGGAGCTATGGTCAAATGTTAACCGATTTTGCCAAATTTCAATGCCAAAATTTCTCAGAGATGAAGAATGTTTTACGGACAGACAGACGGACAGACGGGCAGACAGACAGACAGACAGACAGACAGACAGACAGACAGACAGACAGACAGACAGACAGACAGACAGACAGACAGACAGACAGACAGACAGACAGACAGACAGACAGACAGGCAGACAGACAGACAGACAGACAGACAGACAGACAGACAGACAGACAGACAGACAGACAGACAGACAGACAGACAGACAGACAGACAGACAGACAGACAGACAGACAGACAGACAGACGGACAGACGGACAGACAGACAGACAGACAGACAGACAGACAGACAGACAGACACACAGACAGACAGACAGGCAGACAGA
Source organism: Stomorhina lunata (assembly GCA_933228675.1). Classification (NCBI taxonomy): domain Eukaryota; kingdom Metazoa; phylum Arthropoda; class Insecta; order Diptera; family Rhiniidae; genus Stomorhina; species Stomorhina lunata. Next base: position 17,137,904 of record OW121743.1, read on the forward strand.
CAGGCAGACAGACAGACAGACAGACAGACAGACAGACAGACAGACAGACAGACAGACAGACAGACAGACAGACAGACAGACAGACAGACAGACAGACAGACAGACAGACAGACAGACAGACAGACAGACAGACAGACAGACAGACAGACAGACAGACAGGCAGGCAGACAGACAGACAGACAGACAGACAGACAGACAGACAGACAGACAGACAGACAGACAGACAGACAGACAGACAGACAGACAGACAGACAGACAGACAGACAGACAGACAGACAGACAGACAGACAGACAGGCAGGCAGGCAGACAGACAAACAGACAGACAGACAGACAGACAGACAGACAGACAGACAGACAGACAGACAGACAGACAGACAGACAGACAGACAGACAGACAGACAGACAGACAGACAGACAGACAGACAGACAGACAGACAGACATAAGGATTCAGAATATATATCGTTTTTGATTTTTGAGCCAATATTAAGGAAATTACAAACGGAATGACAATCTCAATATGATGGTGGCTATAAAAAAAGATGTTAATAAGGAAAACTATAAGTGAAACTAGGGCCCAAAATTTTATTTTGTCTTGACGCTAAAGCCTCTCAAAATAATTTTGTAAAAAATTTTAATTTCGATTTAATTTTTAGGAAAAAATCACAAACTGGGGTCATATTCTACATCGATCGAAAACTCTGACTTTTAAGGAATTTTTGTCTTAGGGATTTTCAAAATAATTTATTTTGCAAAACATTTAATGATATTTGATATCTAAATATATCCGCTTTTTTTTCAAATGTTTTTCATTTGGGTTAAATTAAATTCTTTTACTATCAGGAAACTTTTGACAAACCAGTTACATGGTAGTAAATCTTATAGGTTATTTATTATTTAGATTATCCTAAAAGTATGCTACACCAATGGTTTTGGAACATCTTACATTTTGATCGATATTGAATGAGGAGATTTGGCCTCTGACTGACTATTACTGGAGGGTTTACAAATATGAATTTAACAAAACGTTCTTAACTTTAAAAGGGACTTAAACTAGTTATTAAAATAAACATTGTTAAACCGATTTATGAATTTAATTAGTATTGAAAAAACTTTTACTTTACGTAATTAAATTACCTTGTTTTTTAAACACCCTAAGCTTAAATTATAGCTTCAAGAGTATGTACTTTTTCTGCCAAAAAATAATTTTGAATTTCATAAAATTTTGATTGGTTTTTTTTGGAAAATACATTTGAAATTACATCTTTTAAGCAGCTTAAAAAGTTCTTGCCTTTTTATGGTAAGCATTTATATGCAGTCAATTTCACTTCAACAAGTCTTCGAAGTTAAGCCTTGATTTCTTTATACCTCATTAAACTAATGCAAATCTAAATTCATTGAGATAACTCATAAAGTAAACGAAGTGAAGTGGTTTTCATTTAACACTTTCTTATAGCCCAAAAAAGGCATTTGAAGGCAGCTGTTACTTTAAGGAAATCCACCCAAAGCAATTGAAGATTTTGTAGAACATTTAAAACTAAAGTTAACAGAAAAGTTTTTAGGTAAAGAACCCTATTAATTTTGTTGGCTTAATTTCAAACATAAAGGGAACTTTATGAAATTGGTATAATAAAGTGTCTTGAAGTGTTTAAGGGGGAAATTTTGTAATAAAGTGACATAAAAGAGGAAATAAATTATAAATTTATAAACTTTTCGAAGCAAACGAAATAAACAAATAATTTACTTTATTAACAAAATACTTGAAAACTAATTTAAAGTAAATGACTTTGTTTTAATTAATATATCTCGATTAACTTTGAAAGCGATACAAGAATTAAAGCGTCATTGTGCGCTAAAATCTTTGTATAGCCTTCGAATTCAACTTTACACAACGATTACATAAAATTTTAGCTTTAACCTTTTTTATATTCACCTAAAACTTTTCAATTTAATTTTTACAGTGACCGAAATTGTCTTACTCTTTGAGTCCTATTGTCTTACGAAATGAGTCAAATGGCATTTTCTTCCGCAGCTTAGAGTCTTAGCTTTAATATAAATTTTAAATATTTAAAATCAATTTAAAATTACCAAAGTTATAAGCAATTTTCCCGAATAACCTCTTAATTAATATCAATTATACGCACCGTATAAAATTTTTAATTTTATTAAGAATTTTAGACAAATGAACAAAGTTTTCACTATTTTTTTTGAACTACTATTAAATTTTATAATTTTTCTAATTATAAAAACTACAACACAACCAAGAACTAATCAATTTTAAGACTTTTTATTCCCAATTTAGCATTTTCCAAAAGGGATCTTTTTTTTATTATATCAATATTTTGGAATTTTAATATTGCATATAAATATTTAGAATTTCTGCCAAGTTTCTTTCAATAGCTAAGAATCTTAGCTTTAATACGAATTTTAAATATTCAAAATTACTTTAAGAACATTAAAGTTATAAGCAACTTTCCCGAATAACCTCTTAATTAATATCAATCATACGCACTGTAAAACAATTTCGATATTTTTCAGAATTTAAATGAATTGACAAGAGTTTTTAAAATTTTTATGAATAGTAAGTAAATTTTGATCATTTTTCTTAATATAGAAACTACAATACAGCCAAAAAGTAAATAGTATTGCCAGTAATTATTAAAAAATCTTCCTATTGCTATATTATCAAGGATCTTATTGCCGCATATTTATTCTGAAATATTTAAAATCGTATTTTCTTCATCAGATTAGAGTCTTAGCTTTAATACAAATTTTAAATATTTAAAATCCCTTTAAAAACACCAAAGTTATAAGCAAATTTCCCGAGTAACCTCTTAATTAATATCAATCATACGCACCGTAAAACAATTTTGATATTTTTCAGAATTTTAGACAAATGACAAGAGTTTTTAAAATTTTTATGAACTACTATTAAATTTTACGATTTTTCTTTATATAAAAACTATAATACAGCCATGTGTCTACATTTGATTACATTTATATTTAAATTGAATTTCTGGACGATTTATATCAGTAGCTGGCTTTCTTAGTGAATCTCCTAACCATCCATATTTTCGAGTATGAAAAGTTGTTTGTAATGGTACTTGATTTGAAATTGTAACGTTCCAGAAAATTCTTAGAATGCGTCTCTTAAATCTACTCGAAATATTTCATGTCTCACAGCCATATAAGAGCAGGGGTTTAACATTAATGTTTAAAACTTTGAGTTTGGTAATAGTCGAGATATTTTGAGATCTTCAGAACTTATTGATCTATTTTGCATAATCTATTTTGGATAACTTCTCTTCTATCACCACTTTCGGATATTATATTTTCTAAGTTACACAAGTTTTCAACCTCGTCAATATAAATGAGTTTAATTGCAACTAAGTCTAGTTTTCTAAATTTTAATTTGAAGGCCAGCTTAAACAGCAAAGAATGTGTTGCCTTAAAGCTCAAATAAGCAATGATTAACTCAAAACAGCAAAAAAATTTACATTGGCCTTTTACCACTAAGCCACAAATTTAATATTTATGCCATTTTAAAAATTTATATTAGAAAACTTAAACTTGTAAACTGCAATCTTTTTCAGAATTTTGTTTCTATTTCTTTTCTAAACTGTTCTGGAAATAATTTAAAGGTAAATTTTGTCATTGCCCATCATTTAACAAAACTTATACAAGTTTTCAATGAAAATTTCCAAAAACAATTTCATTTTTTTTTAGACTAATGGACGTCTACCCAAATTCTATCTAAGCACTTGTAAAATTTTAAAATCACTTGATGATTTGGTATAGAAACAGAGGAGCCTTGCAATCCTTCATCAAATTGTCTGTTATTTCTCCTTTTTTGAGTTGCAAACAGATTAAAGGCAATTCTTTTCAAGTTTTTAAAACCAAATTTTACTTTCAGGCAGGAAAACTGATACTTCGTATATACAACACTTTACCTCGGTTTCATGTAAAAATTTCATTACAATTTTGCATGTTTCTTGAACATAACTTTTTTCCCCACAAGTGGCCACATGTGTAAGTTATAACCTTCTACATTTTGAAAGCATATGCTGCAGATATTATGTGAAATTTATGTTTTGTCTGTAAGTAATTTTTGAAGTTTTCAACAAAATGAAGCTGTTGCATGTCAAGGAAATTGGAGATACTCATTCATGTTACCAGATAACATTTGGTATATCAATAATTTTCTGACAAAAATGAGAAGATTTTAAATTGTTTTCGGGCTTAAATTATATGAAATTAAGGTGAAATGATATATTAAATGCAAAAAATTTATAAAGTCTTGTTAAAGTCTAGTAGTTTTATTGAATAAGTGAAAAAAGTCAAAAATTATTTGAATTAATATTAATCATACGCGGCATATGACTAAAAACTATTTTGGGATTATTTCAGTTTTTTTTAAGTATTGAAATATTTTATTTAAATATTTTCAACAAATATTTTCATAAGCTATAAAATCTAATAAAAACCTTATGATAATTCTATAGAAACATCAATCAAATTCCATTTGAATGTTTAGCGAATTAAACTATTACTTGTAAAAATTTTAACAAATATTTTTTTCAAAAAATTTTTGTTAAAACCATTTAAAGTTTTTTATGAACTATTTGTATTTTCTGTTGAATATTTATCACTTTAACAGTTTTATTTATTTTTCATATTTAATTTTTTTATAAAACAATTTACCTTGTTCCAAAAAAAGGAAAATATTTTTTTTGAGTGTATAAGTAGACAGGGCGTATGATTGATATTAATATCAGCTGCCAGTTAAAGAATATAAAATAAATATTTCAAATTTTTTACATCACAAACTCAACAACATTTCCCTTAAAAAACAATTTAAAAGTTTAAAATGTGAACATTTTTATTGAAAATCAATTTATTCGAAAATTTAATTGAAAATACATAAAATTGTCATTTTAAAAACTAAAACTTAACCTCATAAATATTTTCATAAATTTTGTAAAATCAATTTGCTTAAAATAGTCTTCCGGGCATTTAGGAATATTCATCTAATGAAAGAGGTTGTAAAGGGGGGGCAAGTTGTCTTCTTGTTTTCCTTAAAGCTTTTGTTTGTTTTTGCAACAAAAATTTTACTCAAAAGTCATATATTACGAAACTTTTTGACCTATTGTTGTTTTTTCTTTAAGATTTATAACAACAATTGTTGTAAAGCAATTGTGTAAGGGGCGAAGACTTCTTGAACAAATAAGAAATGGGAAAAGAAAAGTTTGGTTGGGGTATATTTACATTTACAAGACATATTTTGACATGAAAATCAGATAAAAAAGTAAAAATATAGAAAGTAAAATGGGATACAGAAATTCACTTAAAAGTTTTAAAAATAAGAAGTCAACACAATGTTGCTTATAGGCAACATTTGTCTATAGTAGCAATATGTTTTACACTGGAAGTTATTTTGAAATGAAGAAACAAAATCCAGTCTGTTGGCGAAACTGTCTTAAAAGAGGAAAAAAGTTTGTCAAGAAGTCCAATTTCTAAAAAAATGTACAAGTTGCATAAATAATTTTTTGCACTTAGAAAATTTGTTTTATTGTTTATGTAAAACAATTGCAAAAATGCAAAAAACAAAACCCAATTGACATTTTTCGCAATTAAAATTATGGTGTATAGAAATTTGCCATTTTTTATAAAATTCAATTTTCTGGATTTTTTAATTAATTCTGGCTAATTTTCATTTTTTAAATCTAAAGAGAATATACGAGACTATATAACTGCATTTCCAAAAGTTGCAAGATCGGCTTAACTTTTTTGTAATATGTTCGAAAACAAAAAATTTTTTCAAAAAAATTTGTAAAAAAATTTGACAAATTTCGTTCAACGATGATGACTCACTTAAATTTTGGTTTAAAATTAACCTAGAACCTCAATCTCTACAAATATTTAATAAAACATTAACTTCTAATAAAAAACACATCTAATAGTTTATCTAGTAAATAGCTTTACTAACACTCCTTTGGGTACCTTATTTTTCTTTTCTATATAAAAGTCGCAATTCTTAACAGAATTTCATGAAATTTGGCACAAGTCTACTAGTTCACCCAGAAAGGAACTTTACTTATTTTGATTAAAATCTGTAGATTGCTAGGGAGACCAGCCTTACACTTGCCCTGAAATGCAATTTAAATAAAAAGTTACGCCTAAACGGATGCAATACTTTTTCCCTAAAATATGGGTAAGACTTTACGTGACTTTATTTTTTTTTAGAAAATATTGAACTTTGTTCAACGATCGATAAATTTCGGTGAATTTTTTTTGCTCAATCTAAAAAAGAGACTTTCACGTGCTAATGGTGGGAGCTTTTTCGATTTTCTGATATCTCCTAAACTATATACGAGATTAAGTTATTTTCTTTTGCAAATGTATGGCTGAAAGTTGCGATATTTCTCTAAGCTTACCCTACAATCATTTACATATTATATTGCTGGCTGACAAATTTGCTAATCAAATTTTGCATAGTCAAACCTAAATGAAATAAAATGCAGATTTAATTCCACCCTTTAATTAATTTTAGCTTTATATCAAGCTTGTATGAAGTTGACTGTGGGGATTTACTTATAAAATCTTCATCAGTTAAAACTTTATTTTTTGATGATTCACTAAAATCATAACTCGGATTCCCACCAAAACTGCCATTTTCGTGAATTTACACAGTAAAAAGAAAAACAGCAGTAAAATTGAAAAATTATATTTATTACAATAACAACTCCTAACCCTAGTAGTGGCCTATAAATGGTGGACATCACTGATCTAAAGTCTACTTTTATGGTAAAGCGGTACTTGATTTAACACATTTTTTTGTAACAAATTAATAAGTATTTATAAAACCCATGGAAATTTTTTATATTTATATAATATGTAAATATAAAAAATTTCCATGGATTTTATAAATACTTAGTTTCCATATATTGTATAAACTCCATAAATTATCTTCTTCTAAATCTATTTTTCTTAATTTAACACATTTTTTGTAATAAATTAATAAGTATTTATAAAATCCATGGAAATTTTTTATATCTATTTACATATTTTTAATACAATATGTAAATATAAAAAATTTCCATGGATTTTATAAATACTTAGTTCCCATATATTGTATAAACTCTATAAATTATCTTCTTCTAAATCTGTTTTTGCTTGATTTAACACAGTTTTTGCAAAAATTTAATAAGTATTTATCAAATCCATGGAGATTCTTTATATTTACATTTTGTATAACAAATATTTAAATATAAAAAATTTCCATGGATTTTAAAAATACTTAGCTTCCGTGTATTGTATAAACTCTATAAATTATCTTCTGTATGAACTATATAAATTATAATTATAAGATAATTATCTTCTGTATAAACTCTATAAATTATCTTTTGTATTAGATATGGTTTATGTGAAGTTTGCTCAAAATCGATCCAGCGGTTCTTAATTTTACACATTTTTTTGTAACAAATAAATAAGTATTTATAAAATCAATGGAAATTTTTTATATTTACATAATATATAAATATAAAAAAATTCCATTAATTTTATAAATACTTAGTTTCCATATATTGTATAAACTCTATAAATTATCTTCTTCTAAATCTATTTTTTCTTGATTTAACATTTTTTATAACAAATTAATAAGTATTTATAAAATCCATGGAAATTTTTTATATTTATATAATATGTAAATATAAAAAATTTCCATGGATTTTATAAATATTTAGTTTCCATATATTATATAAACTCTATAAATTATCTTCTTCTAAATCTATTTTTTCTTGATTTAACATTTTTTATAACAAATTAATAAGTATTTATAAAATCCATGGAAATTTTTTATATTTACATATTGTATAACAAACATGTAAATATAAAAAATTTCCATGGATTTTAAAAATACTTAGCTTCCATGTATTGTATAAACTCTATAAATTATCTTCTGTATAAACTCTATAAATTATCTTCTGTATAAACTCTATAAATTATCTTCTGTATTAGATATGGTTTATGTGAACTTTGCTCAAAATCGTCCAGCGGTTCTTGATTAAACACATTTTGAGTAACAAATTAATAAGTATTCATAAAATCCATGGAAATTTTTTATATTTATATAATATATAAATATAAAAAATTTCCATGGATTTTATAAATACTTAGTTTCCATATATTGTATAAACTCTATAAATTATCTTCTTTCAAATCTATTTTTTCTTGAACACATTATTTATAACAAGTTAATAAGTATTTATAAAATCCATGGAAATTTTTTATATTTATATATTTTTTATATTTTTTTATAAATATAAAAAATTTCCATGGATTTTAAAAATACTTAGTTTCCATGTATTGTATAAACTCTACAAATTATATTCTTCTAAATCTATTTTTATAAAAAAATCAATATTTGTCTATATGTCAATTAAAGAATAGTAAACTATGATACTGTAAAAATCGTTTTACTGAACTAACTTTAATGTAACATTTAACGTTACTGTTAAAATGTTAACAGTGCTCTGTTGACAGCTAAATTTACTCTGCTAAAAAGTGTGGTTTTTGTCTTTGCTAAACTATGTATATTCTTAATTATCTTCAGACACACAAAATATCTTGTAGAAAAAATTAAAATATTTTTCAAAAGTTAAAAAATTATAGTCCAAAACTGTTAGACTAAAGATAAGAAAACCTTATAAAACTGCCTTAAGACTTTAGTCTAGTCTCTTATTTTCCATTGTTTTCTATAAATTTATTCTATTTTCTGAAACTTATTGTGTGTTATGTTGTCTTACAAATTATTTTTCCCGCAAAAAAGTTTGTCTTTTGTTTGAAAAACTTCGAGTTTCCTTTGCTTTTCAAAAAAGTATAAAATAAATAAATTGAAAACAGGAAAGAACTAAAAACTGACCAGTTGTTATTTTTTTATGTATTCAATTATTTATTGTTTATACAAAGTTCTAAAGGATTTCTCACACTCGTATACACTCTCGTTTCTGTTGTATAATTGTATATGTAAAGTAAGTTGTCACTACTGGAAGAGGAAATAGCATAGAAAGCACTTACAGCCGCGTGAGAACAAAAGCATATTTGTTGCTGTAGTAGTTGGTATCTGGTGATTGTTTTTCAAATTGAATAGATTTTTTTTGTTTGAATACTAACTTTTTAATAAGAATAACCGCGAAAATGTATCAAATAGATAACTATGAAGTCCATTAAACTAAAGTAATCGATAACTTAACTTTTCGATAAGAAAAGTGATCGATCGATCACTTAACTTTTCGATAAGAAAAGTGATCGATCGATCACTTAACTTTTCTATAAGAAAAGTGATCGTTCGATCACTTAACTTTTCTATAAGAAAAGTGATCGATCGACCACTTAACTTTTCTATAAGAAAAGTGATCGATCGATCACTTAACTTTTCTATAAGAAAGGTGATCGAGCGATCACTTAACTTTTCTATAAGAAAAGTGATCGATCGATCACTTAACTTTCCTATAAGAAAAGTGATCGATCGATCACTTAACTTTTCTATAAGAAAAGTGATCGATCGATCACTTAACTTTTCTATAAGAAAAGTAATCGATCGATCACTTAACTTTTCTATAAGAAAAGTGATCGATCGATCACTTAACTTTTTTATGAGAAAAGTGATCGATTGATCACTTAACTTCTCAATAAGAAAAGTGATCGATCGACCACTTAACTTTTCTATAAGAAAAGTGATCGATCGCTCACTTAACTTTTCTATAAGAAAAGTGATCGAACGATTACTTAACTTTTCTATAAGAAAAGTGATCGATCGATCATTTAACTTTTCTATAAGAAAAGTGATCGATCACTTAACTTTTCTGTAAGAAAAGTGATCGATCGATCACTTAACTTTTCTATAAGAAAAGTGATCGATCGATCACTTAACTTTTCTATAAGAAAAGTGATCGATCGATCACTTAACTTTTCTATAAGAAAAGTGATCGATCGATCACTTAACTTTTCTATAAGAAAAGTGATCGATCGATCACTTAACTTTTCTATAAGAAAAGTGATCGATCGATCACTTAACTTTTCTATAAGAAAAGTGATCGATCGATCACTTAACTTTTCTATAAGAAAAGTGATCGATCGATCACTTAACTTTTCCATAAGAAAAGTGATCGATCGATCACTTAACTTTTCTATAAGAAAAGTGATCGATCGATCACTTAACTTTTCTATAAGAAAAGTGATCGATCGATCACTTAACTTTTCTATAAGAAAAGTGATCGATCGATCACTTAACTTTTCTATAAGAAAAGTGATCGATCGATCACTTAACTTTTTTATGAGAAAAGTGATCGATTGATCACTTAACTTCTCAATAAGAAAAGTGATCGATCGACCACTTAACTTTTCTATAAGAAAAGTGATCGATCGATCACTTAACTTTTCTATAAGAAAAGTGATCGATCGATCACTTAACTTTTATATAAGAAAAGTGATCGATCGATCACTTAACTTTTCTATAAGAAAAGTGATCGATCGATAACTTAACTTTTCTATAAGAAAAGTGATCGATCGATCACTTAACTTTTCTATAAGAAAAGTGATCGATCGATCACTTAACTTTTCTATAAGAAAAGTGATCGATCGATCACTTAACTTTTCTATAAGAAAAGTGATCGATCGATTACTTAACTTTTCTATGAGAAAAGTGATCGATCGATCACTTAAGTTTTCTATAAGAAAAGTGATCAATCGATCACTTAACTTTTCTATAAGAAAAGTGATCGATCGATCACTTAACTTTTCTATAAGAAAAGTGATCGATCGATCACTTAACTTTTCTATAAGAAAAGTGATCGATCGATCACTTAACTTTTCTATAAGAAAAGTGATCGATCGATCACTTAACTTTTCTATAAGAAAAGTGATCGATCACTTTTAGCTTTTCTGTAAGAAAACGTTTAACTTTTCTGTAAGAAAAGTGATCGATCGACCACTTAACTGTTCTACAAGAAAAGTAATCGATCGATCACTTTACTTTTCTATTAAAAAAGTGATCGATCACTTTACTTTAGTACTTTTACACTTTAGTTCTATGAGAACTTTTCGTTTTCAACCTCCGAATTAGTATCAGTTATACGCTCCATATTCAATTTTTAGTTTAAAGAGATTTTTAGGGTTCTCTTATAATTTGTTTGAAACTCAATTTGAGATACTGCCCTAAGGAAATGTTCATTACTTTGTTTCTGTATATTTTCCAAGAAATCTTAACTTTCATTTCAGTTCAAAATTTTCTAAATCCTTTGAAAATTAACAAAGTTATGAACATTTTCCTTTCGCAACCTCCGAATTATTATCAATCATACGCCCCATATTCAAATTTTAGTTTAAAGAAGTTTTTAGGGTTTTCTTATAACTTTTTTCAATCCTTTAAGAGATATTTTCCTTTAAAAACTTTCAACACTTCACTTACTTTCTTATTGATGATTTATATCATCATGTTCAGTAAAGTTTTGTAATTTCTTAAGTGTTTGACATAATAATGACATTAATTTTGTATAAGTTGCTGTCATAATTTTGACAAGAATCTCATTTGTTTTTGGGAAAATTTTAAGTAACTGCTAAATTATTCATCTAACAAAAGTTTCTATTACCTCAAATGATAGATATACTAAGATAGTTATGAAAATTATTATATTGTAACTAAAACCAAAAGACAAAGTATTCGTTATTTTGAGGTAAAATATAGAAGACATATCAAGAACATTTTTGGAAATTTTATAAATTAAATAGGATAAGAAACAAATGTGTTTCTTTTAAGAAAGTTTATTAAAACTAATTAACTGTAATGGAAAATTTGTATTCTTTTTTTAAGATATGCTCAAATGGGGCCATAAAGTAATGAAAGAGATTGGTCCAAAAATAATTCTTTGAAAATGTGTGAAATTGGAACTGAAAATAAGCCTAAATGACCTTATATTATATCTATCAGTAAATTTCGAAACGAATTTTCACCACCTAATTTTAATTTTTCATAAAAAAGTCTTATGATAAGCCTTTGAAGGTTTTAAAATTCGTTTACTATTTAGAGGTTTAGTAATTATCTAAAATACTGAAATTTTAGAATATTTAAATTCTAATAATTACTAGCAAGATTAATTAGTTTGTGGCTGTATTATATTTTTAGTATTAAGAGAAATCATAAAATTTACTTATAATTTATAACAATTTTAAAAACTCTTGTCATTTGTCCAAAATTCAATAAAATATCAAAAAAGTTTACGGTGCGTATGATTGATATTAATTAGGAGGTTATTCGGGAAATTTCCTTATAACTTTGGTGTTTTAAAAGGGATTTTAAATATTTAAAATTCGTATTAAAGCTAAGACTTGAGGCTATTGAAAGGCTAAATATTTATATGCAATACTAAAATTCTAAAATATTGAAATGATAAAAAGATGATTTTTGGAAAATGCTAAGTTGGAAATAAAAAGTGGTAAAATTGATTAGTTTTTGGTTGTGTTGTAGATTTTGTAATAAGAAAAGTAATAAAATTTATAAAATTCCAGAAAACTCTGGTCATTTGTATAAAATTCTTAAAAATATCAAAATTGTATTATGGTGCTTATGATTGATATTAATTAGGAGGTTATTTGGGAAATTTCCCTATAACTTTGGTGTTTTTAAAGGGATTTTAAATATTTAAAATTCGTATTAAGGCTAGGACTCTAAGCTATTGAAAAAACTTAGCAGAAATTCTAAATATTTATCTGCAATATTAAAATTCCGGAATATTGAAATTTTAAAAAAGATAATTTTTTTATATTGGTATATGATAAATTGGAAATTAAAAGTGGTAAAAGGGATTAAATCTTGGTTGTTTTGTAGTTCTTATAATAAGAAAAATAAGAAAATTTAATAATCGTTCATAAAAATCGTGAAAACTTTCTTCATTTGTCTAAAATTCTGAAAAATATCAAAATAGTTTTGCGGTGCGTATGATTGATATTAATTAGGAGGTTATTCGGGAAATTTGCTTATAACTTTGGTGTTTTTAAAGGGATTTTGAATATCTAAAATTCGTATTAAAGCTAAGACTCGAAGCTGTTGATAGAAATATAATTCTATATGTTTGAGTTCAACTATGCGACAGTAAGACTCAAAGAGTAAGACTTGTTTTGGTCGCAGTAAAAATTTAGTTGAAAAGTTTTAGGTGAAAATATAAAAATTTTACCAAAAATTTTATGTTATCGTTGTATAAAATTAAGCCAACAAAATTTATGAACAGACCCTCTCGATATCTCCTTCCACCAGAATACAGACACCTATTGGAATGATGTAAAAACGGCGTTTATTTAAACTGCTGCTAGTGAAATAGGTTATATAAAAAAAACCACTAAGCCTTGGATTTCTAGAAAAACGTGGCAAACAATTGACGATAGAAGATTAGCTAAAGGGAAGTTAAATGATGCCAAGACCCCATATATCAAACAGCAAGGACAGTGCGTATATCAGCAATTAAATAGAGAAGTCAAAGGAAGTGCAAGGAAAGATAAGCGGCGATGGGCTAAAAATTTAGCCAAAGAGGCTCTTTTTTCAAACCACGCTCACGTTTTAATTCTAAAACGGAAGTTTACAAATTTCCTTTACTTCCTGTTAACACAACACTTCCGTAACAAGGTTTAGATGTTTTTTGTGTTCTCAAAAAAACTTTTTAATGAAACTTATTTTTAACTACAAATATAATATAGAAGACAGGCACAGACATGCTGCCGCCAACAGAAAAACACCTTCCGATTTTTAGTCGTGATTTAGTTACATTTTTGGTTTATTTTTATTAAAAGATAGGGATTTGTTGTTATCATTTAATGGTTTTCTGGTTTCTATTTGTAGTTAACACTTTTTGTTATTTAGAGGGGCTTAGAGGGTATTCCAAAGGAGGTCTTTTTTGTAAGCAAAAGTACTCGGTAGAACTGGAGTTAAATCTGGGGTTAAATGATATCGATCGAAAACTAAGACTCAAACTCAAATATTGTGTAACATGACTTAAGGAATTTCGATCGATATTGAATACGTCGATTTGGCCACTAAATTTTCGCTCGATATCGAACGCGGCTATTTGGTCGTCAAGTAACCTGATCTCACTCTTACATTTACAACTACAATAAATAAATTTCCACTGATTATGATTTTACTTTTACAAATCGTCAAGTTTTCTTTATAAATATTTTCCTATCGTCAACTTTTCTATAGAAATGTCTTCCTATCGTCAACTTTTCTATAAAAGTGTCTTCCTATCGTCAACTTTTCTATAGAAATGTCTTCCTATCGTCAACTTTTCTATAGAAATGTCTTCCTATCGTCAACTTTTCTATAGAAATGTCTTCCTATCGTCAACTTTTCTATAGAAATGTCTTCCTATCGTCAACTTTTCTATAGAAATGTCTTCCTATCGTCAACTTTTCTATAGAAATGTCTTCCTATCGTCAACTTTTCTATAGAAATGTCTTCCTATCGTCAACTTTTCTATAGAAATTTCTTCCTATCGTCAACTATTCTATAGAAATGTCTTCCTATCGTCAACTCTTCTATAGAAATGTCTTCCTATCGTCAACTTTTCTATAGAAATGTCTTCCTATTGTCAACTTTTCTATAGAAATGTCTTCCTATCGTCAACTTTTCTATAGAAATGTCTTCCTATCGTCAACTTTTCTATAGAAATGTTTTCCTATCGTCAACTTTTCTATAGAAATGTCTTCATATCGTCAACTTTTCTATAGAAATGTCTTCATATCGTCAACTTTTCTATAGAAATGTCTTCCTATCGTCAACTTTTCTATAGAAATGTCTTCGTATCGTCAACTTTTCTATAGAAATGTCTTCCTATCGTTAACTTTTCTATAAAAATGTCTTTCTATCGTCAACTTTTCTATAGAAATGTTTTCCTATCGTCAACTTTTCTTAAGAAATGTTTTCCTATCATCAACTTTTCTATAGAAATGTCTTCCTATTGTCAACTTTTCTATAGAAATGTCTTCCTATCGTCAACTTTTCTATAGAAATGTCTTCCTATCGTCAACTTTTCTATAGAAATGTTTTCCTATCGTCAACTTTTCTATAGAAATGTCTTCCCATCGTCAACTTTTCTATAGAAATGTCTTCCTATCGCCAACTTTTCTATAGAAATGTCTTCATATCGTCAACTTTTCTATAGAAATGTCTTCGTATCGTCAACTTTTCTATAGAAATGTCTTCCTATCGTCTACTTTTCTATAGAAATGTCTTCTTATCGTCAACTTTTCTATAGAAATGTCTTCCTATCGTCAACTTTTCTATAGAAATGTCTTCCGATCGTCAACTCTTCTATAGAAATGTCTTCCTATCGTCAACTCTTCTATAGAAATGTCTTCCTATCGTCAACTTTTCTATAGAAATGTCTTCCTATTATCAACTTTTCTATAGAAATGTCTTCCTATCGTCAACTTTTGTATAGAAATGTCTTCCTATCGTCAACTTTTGTTAAGAAATGTCTTCCTATCGTCAACTTCTCTTAAAAAATGTCTTCCTATCGTCAACTTTTCTATAGAAATGTCTTCCTATCGTCAACTTTCCTATAGAAATGTCTTCCTATCGTCAACTTTTCTATAGAAATGTCTTCCTATCGTCAACGTTTCTATAGAAATGTCTTCCTATCGTCAACTTTTCTATAGAAATGTCTTCCTATCGTCAACTTTTCTATAGAAATGTCTTCCTATCGTCAACTTTTCTATAGAAATGTCTTCCTATCGTCAACTTTTCTATAGAAATGTCTTCCTATCGTCAACTTTTCTATAGAAATGTCTTCCTATCGTCAACTTTTCTATAGAAATGTCTTCCTATCGTCAACTTTTCTATAGAAATGTCTTCCTATCGTCAACTTTTCTATAGAAATGTCTTCCTATCGTCAACTTTTCTATAGAAATGTCTTCCTATCGTCAACTTTTCTTAAGAAATGTCTTCCTATCGTCAACTTCTCTTAAAAAATGTCTTCCTATCGTCAACTTTTCTATAGAAATGGCTTCCTGTTGTCAACTTTTCTATAGAAATGTCTTCCTATCGTCAACTTTTCTATAGAAATGGCTTCCTATTGTCAACTTTTCTATAGAAATGTCTTCCTGTCGTCAACTTTTCTATAGAAATGTCTTTCTATCGTCAACTATTCTATAGAAATGTCTTCCTATCGTCAACTCTTCTATAGAAGTGTCTTCCTATCGTCAACTTTTCTATAGAAATGTCTTCCTATTGTCAACTTTTCTATAGAAATGTCTTCCTATCGTCAACTTTTCTATAGAAATGTCTTCCTATCGTCAACTTTTCTATAGAAATGTCTTCCTATCGTCAACTTTTCTATAGAGATGTTTTCCTATCGTCAACTTTTCTATAGAAATGTCTTCATATCGTCAACTTTTCTATAGAAATGTCTTCCTATCGTCAACTATTTCTATAGAAAAGTCTTCCTATCGTCAACTTTTCTATAGAAATGTCTTCCTATCGTCAACTTTTCTATAGAAATGTCTTCCTATCGTCAACTTTTCTATAGAAATGTCTTCCTATCGTCAACGTTTCTATAGAAATGTCTTCATATCGTCAACTTTTCTATAGAAATGTCTTCCTATCGTCAACTTTTCTATAGAAATGTCTTCCTATCGTCAACTTTTCTATAGAAATGTCTTCCTATCGTCAACTTTTCTATAGAAATGTCTTCCTATCGTCAACTTTTCTATAGAAATGTCTTCCTAACGTCATTTTTTCTATAGAAATGTCTTCCTATCGTCAACTTTTCTACAGAAATGTCTTCCTATCGTCAACTTTTCTATAGAAATGTCTTCCTATTGTCAACTTTTCTATAGAAATGTCTTCCTATCGTCAACGTTTCTATAGAAATGTCTTCCTATCGTCAACTTTTCTATAGAAATGTCTTCCTATCGTCAACTTTTCTATAGAAATGTCTTCCTATCGTCAACCTTCCTATAGAAATGTCTTCCTTTCGTCAACTTTTCTATAGAAATGTCTTCCTATCGTCAACTTTTCTATAGAAATTTCTTCCTATCGTCAACTTTTCTATAGAAATGTCTTCCTATCGTCAACTTTTCTATAGAAATGTCTTCCTATCGTCAACTTTTCTATAGAAATGTCTTCCTATCGTCAACTTTTCTATAGAAATGTCTTCCTATCGTCAACTTTTCTATAGAAATGTCTTCCTATCGTCAACTTTTCTATAGAAATGTCTTCCTATCGTCAACTTTTCTATAGAAATGTCTTCCTATCGTCAACTGTTCTATAGAAATAACTTCCTATCGTTAACTTTTCTATAGAAATATCTTCCTATCGTAAACTTTTATATGGAAATATCGTCCTATCGTCATTTTTATGCAACACGCTTTACTATTTATTATAAATACTTATTATTTTTCTATAGCGCCCCAGAGTATGCAGTATTTTCTATGCTGTTGAATAAGAGAAAAGTGTGCTTTAACATTTTTTTTGAAGTCTATTGTTGTATAGTTCCCATATTTACGAAATTTGCTTTACATTTATTTTGAGGAAAATTTGAATTGTAATAAAAGTGAATTTTATGAATGATTTTAATGCAGAAATTATATAATTAATTTATAATTGAAATACTAAAATACTAACTAGTGAAACTTCTAAAATACTTACTAGAGAAAGGGTCCACAATGGTTACCGAAGGTTTGGAATATAAGAAGTTTTGAATACTCGACAATGAAATATGGGATTATAAAATATTCTACTAACAAGTTAATTCTCAAGCCTTCATCTGAAATCATAGAAGCTTTTGAGCTTTAAAGCAGAACTACTAGGCTTGTATTTACTAAAACAATTGGTGGAAGATATGAAATGTAAGTAAATTTAGAATAAATATTGGCATAAACTCTATTAGCTCTAATTGAACCCTTTCTAAATTAGTTTACATTTAAGGTTATTTACTCCATAATAACAAAAAATTTCAAATTCCTTTCAAATAACCGATAATTTGAGAAATTCAAAAGCAAACAAATATCAATAAAACTTAAACAATACGAGCTTAAATTGAAAAGAATTTAAAATGAACTTTTTAATTGCCTTTAAATCCTCTTTAACGAGGAAAAATATTGAAAACCAAAGTCTACTTTCATTAATTTCCATTAACCCAAAACCATGGCATACTTTTGGGCTTTATCATATAATTATGACAGAGAACTCATTAATTTTATTTCATTTTAAAACTTCATTTAAATCTTAAGCTTTAAACAACTTTTTCACATATTTTTTTTGCAGATAAATAAAATATTTATTTTTTGAAAGGGAAAAAGATGAAACTCACACTCAATAAAATATTTTTGTAAAAACAGATTATTACTCATTATTAAATTGTATTTTCTTTGTGTTTAAATTTAAAAGCATATGTATTGCAGAAATATTATAATTGTGTTAATGGTTGCAAATAAGGACATAGTAAAATTAAAACTATTTAAAAAATTTTAATATTTATTCATTCGATATCGATTGAAATGTAAGACATTTCAGAAACATTGGTGTAGCATACTTTTAGGATATTCTCAGTTGTGTATCTGTGACTTGGTGCTGAAAGGGTCAATGTCAAAAAACTAGTTTTGAAAAAATTTGATTTTAAGTTTTTATTTTCAATATAAATTCGTGGTAACATTGTCCAGAAAACCCTTATAAATCTGTCCTGAGTTAAGTTAGATATTAGCTGTTGGAGCCAAATAAAAGAGGGTTAAGAAGAGAATATAATGCAATAAATAACTCAAAACAGCAAAAAACTGATATTGCTCCTTTTTGGCACCAAGTCACAGATATTTTACATTTTAAATTATTTGTCAGAAGTTCCCTTATAGTAAAAGAATTTGAATTTAAGAATTTAAACTAAATGCCTCTAACCACCTAAAATTATGCAATAAAATTTTGTAGAAATAAATCTTAAATCAAAGTAAAACTGCCTTAAGCTTGTAATTATTGTATTATAACCTAATTTAATTATACTATGAAATGGTCTACTATGTATTCCTAAAAAAAACGTTGTTTATAATTTTTTATACGCCCTAAAGTATACTCTGATTTAGAAATAAGTTCCATTAATTGAATAATTGGGGTCTTTGTGGGATTTTGAGCTTAAAATAACGTTTTTTTTGTTTATTTCTGATTTTTATTTGAAAGTAATTTTTATATTATTTATGAGTTTTAATTAATGTTGAACTGAAAACAAATTTATTTTATAGAGTTTAATTTATTTAAACCATTTTTTGGTTTTTGTGGCCTGGAGGTCAATGAGCCAGAAAGGTAAAAGTGAATAAAAAAAGGAAAATATAAAATTGTTTCTTATCTATGAAAAAAGTTGTTTTATTACCTATAGACAATTTTCAAATCTTAACTTTTTTCTAGACTAGCTTCAACTTCAATTCATGTTTTTCTCTAGCTTTTACCTCAAGATGTATATTTCTTCTTTTTTGTGAGCCTAAAAGGCTGCTATATTCTAAATAATTAAAATGTTAGTAAACATGCTATCGACTTGGAAATATATTTTCAAAGTTATTAGTAAAAGCAAATGTTTTGAAATTTCTTAAGAAAAAAGCTTTAAAATTGCCCATAAAAATTTCAAGTTTTCAACAATTTGCTAACAAATTTCTATTGTTGCGTACAATATTTAATAGGAATTATATAAATAATAATAATCTATATCTTCACTTTTATATTTTATTTTCATTAAAATGAAAACATTTTTTTTATAAGTAAAAATTTCAAACATTAAAATGTTAATATATTTTTTTAAATATGCAACAGCTTAAAACAATAGATTAAACAAACAAAACTAAAGCATACGCTGCAGTTTTTTAACAACTTAGGAACTACTGCATACTCTAGGGCGTTGCATAAAATAATAAAAAATTTACCATAAAATGAAAATAACAAAATGTGTAGAATAAAAATGCATAATAAATCTTAGA
The DNA here is from genome assembly GCA_933228675.1 of Stomorhina lunata. Taxonomy (NCBI): domain Eukaryota; kingdom Metazoa; phylum Arthropoda; class Insecta; order Diptera; family Rhiniidae; genus Stomorhina; species Stomorhina lunata. Next base: position 17,157,904 of record OW121743.1, read on the forward strand.
ACCTCTAAATGAAAATCTTAATACAAATCCTAGCTTTAGAAATAAACGAATTTTTTGGTAAATATTATTCAAAAATATTATTTAGTCTCTGCACTTGGAAAATCCATCTTTAAGAGGTGTGTTAAGTCAAGGCAAAATGAGCTCCGATGACAATGCAAAGGACACTTTTAAACAAGCTTTTACCGGCAAGAACATCAAAATAGTTAAAAATGTAAGTTTAGGTCAGCGTTAAGTGAAGTTGATCGAAATAGCCAAGATATTTAAGATATCAAAGGGCTTTTTGGACATTAGCTTAATGAATATTTAGAGATAAAAAAGCTCTGTTTAAAGTAAGAGCCACAAGAGCTGACTGTAAACTAAAAATAGGAATTATTTGATTATTTAGAGCTGCTGTTAACTGACAATAAACTCTAGTTAAATTGATAGTCAGTCAAGTGGACTTAACTCGATCAACCGATTCCAAAGCATAAAAAAACCAACAGACAACTTTCAAAAATACGACAGCCGTATTCTGGATATGCTTTTTGGGAACCTTTGATTTTAACAAAATTTTAACTAATAAAAATTTATTTTAACAAAAAAATACAAAGAAATATTAAATACTAAAACAGCTCTATTTAAAGTAATAAACATCTAAAATCCATAAAATAGTTTTGGAGTTATTGCAATTTTTCATCGAAAATTATATTCTTGACGATATGCCTAAGAGTATGCAGCAAAAAATTTTACTTTTAAATTAAGACATTGCAATGTAAGAGATGATTCATAATTTAAAGACAAAATAGATACAAAATAGTTGAGTTTGGTTTAAATATTAGAAAACTAACTTAATTTTTTACATATTAGAAAATGTTAAAATTTTCTGAGGTCAGTTTTAAAACTGCTTTTTTAATTTTTTGCAAATTTTGTTCAAGAAATATAACAAATTGAGAATTCTCTTACCGGTGTTTTAAATCCATTAAAGAGGAGACTCAAACTCAAAAAAGTTGAAGTCAATATCTTGAACCATTTCGCCGTACCAGCAATTTTAACTCGTCTATTTTCGACAAAATATATTTTTTTCGTTCGTTCTTATATCTTAAAGCAATAAAAATATATATTTTCTATGTTGATGTACGACAACAGCCACATCAATATTTAATAGAAAAATATAGAAGTTATAGTCAATTAAAGGTGATCACCAAATCACTATAAAAAGCTGGAAAGAAGCAATAATCCTAAATGTATGCTACACAATTTACTTAAAACCCTGTATCTAATATATCGATTATTCGTCTTGAATACAAATTTTTTACATAAATGTTTAAGAAAGAAAAAAATTGAAATTCTGTCAATGATGATCCAGATCAATATCCAAAGCTGGAAAAAAATAATAATCCCAAAAGTATGCTACACGACTTTTACTTAAAACCCTCTATCGAATGCGGCATTATTCGTTTTGAACAGAAATAATTTACATCAATATTTGAGGCAAAACAAAAATTTAGATTAGGTCAAACAAAGACGGTCGACAGATCAATAGGCAAAGATGGAAAGAGCTATAAATCCCAAAAATATACTATACAACTTTACCTTAAAAGTCTTTATTAGTCGTTTTGAATAGAATTAGTTAAGATCAATACTTTAGAATAAAAAAATATTTAGATTAGGTCAAATAAAGACTGTCGACTGGTCAATATGCGAAGCTGGAAAAAAAATGATAGTCCCAAAAGTATGCTATACGACTTTTACTAAAAAGTCTTTATTACTAGTTTAGAATATAATTTATTTACATCTATATTTTTGGATGAACAAAAATAAAGATTAGACCAGATTAAGACGTTCGAGAGATAGGCAAAGCTGAAAAGAGATTGTAATCCCAAAAGTATTCTATCCAACTTTTACTATAAGACCTCTATTTTATATGCTAAGATTATTCATTTCCAATAGAAATAATAATAGTTCTTTTCGAGTCGAAATAATCGATTGAAAAAAGAGAAATTTAAAAAAATAGTATACTTTTAGGAGCTTCCAAATAGTTTTGAGTATATGAAGTGAATAACATTTTTTACTAGTTTCCAGTAAGCAAAACTGGTACTTTAAGGGAAACTAGTTTTATCATAAACATCCAGCTTTGATAGACATTCATTTTGCTTAAACTTTTGCCAAACAAAATATTTCTGAACATCCCCAAAAATATGCTACATAATTTTGAATTCACTTTATTCCAACATTAATCCCAATTGGTCGCTTCATTTAAATGATTGAGGTTAAATTATTGTATTTTTAAGGAAAGATTAAAGAATTAGCTAAAGTTAACTATTTATCATAGTATACTTGAGGGGGTAAAATAATATAATAAACCCCAACTTTTTTCTATGAATATTATTTGGTGGTTTTGGCTTAGTCTTATACAAAATTTATGTATTTAATTAAATTAACTTTTAATTACATGATTATGAGTTGAAAAATTGTCTTTTTATCTTTTTAAGTTAATTTATTTTAATAAAACTGAGGTATAAATATACTTTTAGGCTGATATTTGGAAGCAAATTTGATAGCTTGAAAATTTTTCAGCTGGGGCCAAATTACCGCATTCGATATCGATCGAAAACTCAGGGGCCAAATTACCGCATTCGATATCGATCGATTTCAGACTTTAAAGCGAATATTGTGAAGAATACTTTAGGGATGTACAAGGTTACTTCAATGCAAAAAGTTTATTGAAATTTGGTATCCATTTTGATTAGTTTTTAAAAATATATTTTATTCAATTAAAACTCTTTTACTATTGTTCATCTTTTGGCAAATTACTTCAAAAAAATATAGTAAATTGTGCATCTTTTAAATAATTTTGATTACCCTTAAAGTATGCTATTCAAATGTTTTGAAAATGTCTAAGATTTCAATCGATATCGAATGCCGTAATTTGGCCCCTGATTTCAAATTTTCAAGTTTACTTCTAAGTAATTATTTGAACTTAAGGGCTAAGATGTCAATATAAACTTTTTGGATAAATATTGTAGTATGATTTAAGGGATATTTAGTTTATTTGGTTTATTTTGTTAAATTTATTTTTTCTTACATCTCTGCATCTTTTAGGCTGTTTAATTTACCAATCAATCTGTATATTTCTTAGAATGTTCTCGGGATTCCAGGAAAATTGACAAAGTTGGTTGTTTATCGATCGATTAGGCACGTGTCTTCATTTTCAAAAAGTTCTTAACGTCAGACAGTTTGATGTTGCAACAGAAATTAACTAAAGTGTTTTGTTCTATTTTCAAGTCAATCAATCAATCAATGAAATCGACAAAGTCTAGATTCTTTTGAAAATTTAAATCGATATCTCTAAAAGCTCTAACATTTCAATGTTATTCGCTATCCCTCAATGTTATTCGCTTTTCAATGTTATTCGCTATCCCTTACTAAACTAACAACAAATTGTGTCTAAAAACTACACAACATCTGTCCCAATGACTCTTTGATATATGTATGTCACTAGGCTTGACAAATGATTGGTTTGTGAATTTATTGTAACATATTCAAAATAAATCTCTTCTTTATCCAATGACAGATTTGGCCAGCTCCATAGACTGGCGGAAGGACTAGCCTGTGGTTTGTCTGCTGTTGTAGTGCGAATAACAAAATGTGGTCAAAAGTATGCAGTTAGTAATCGTAATTTTTTGATGAACTAAAGGCATTATTGCACAATGAGCAATTGTAACCAACTTTTCTATAGAAAAGTTGAGGATTGGAAGACATTTCTAAAGAAAAGTTGACAATAGGAAGACATTTCTAAAGAAAAAATGACGATAGGAAGACATTTCTATAGAACAGTTGACCGAGAGGAAGACACTTCTATAGAAAAGTTGACGATAGAAAGACACTTCTATAGAAAAGTGACGATAGGAGGACATTTCTAAAGAAAATTTGACAATAGGAAGAGATTTCTATAGAAATGTTGAACGAGACGAAACTTTTCTATAGAAAAGTTGACCGAGAGGAAGACATTTTCTATAGAAAAGTTGACCGAAAGGAAGACTTTTTCTATAGAAAAGTTGACCGAGAGGAAAAGTTGACCTAGAGGAAGACTTTTTCTATAGAAAAGTTGACCGAGAGGATGACTTTTTCTATAGAAAAGTTGACCGAGAGGAAGACTTTTTCTATAGAAAAGTTGACCGAGAGGAAGACTTTTTCTATAGAAAAGTTGACCGAGAGGAAGACTTTTTCTATAGAAAAGTTGACCGAGAGGAAGACTTTTTCTATAGAAAAGTTGACCGAGAGGAAGACTTTTTCTATAGAAAAGTTGACCGAGAGGAAGACTTTTTCTATAGAAAAGTTGACCGAGAGGAAGACTTTTTCTATAGAAAAGTTGACCGAGAGGAAGACTTTTTCTATAGAAAAGTTGACCGAGAGGAAGACTTTTTCTATAGAAAAGTTGACCGAGAGGAAGACTTTTTCTATAGAAAAGTTGACCGAGAGGAAGACTTTTTCTATAGAAAAGTTGACCGAGAGGAAGACTTTTTCTATAGAAAAGTTAAACCGAGAGGAAGACTTTTTCTATAGAAAAACTAAACCGAGATTAAGACTTTTTCTATAGGAAAGATGACCGAGAGGAAGACTTTTTCTATAGAAAAGTTGACCGAGACGAAGACTTTTTCTATAGAAAAGTTGACCGAGAGGAAGACTTTTTCTATAGAAAAGTAGACCGAGAGGAAGACTTTTTCTATAGAAAAGTTGACCGAGAGGAAGACATTTTCTATAGAAAAGTTGACCGAGAGGAAGACTTTTTCTATAGAAAAGTTGACCGAGAGGAAGACTTTTTCTATAGAAAAGTTGACCGAGAGGAAGACTTTTTCTATAGAAAAGTTGACCGAGAGGAAGACTTTTTCTATAGAAAAGTTGACCGAGAGGAAGACTTTTTCTATAGAAAAGTTGACCGAGAGGAAGACTTTTTCTATAGAAAAATTGACCGAGAGGAAGACTTTTTCTATAGAAAAGTTGACCGAGAGGAAGACTTTTTCTATAGAAAAGTTGACCGAGAGGAAGACTTTTTCTATAGAAAAGTTGACCGAGAAGAAGAGTTTTTCTATAGAAAAGTTGACCGAGAGGAAGACTTTTTCTATAGAAAAGTTGACCGAGAGGAAGACTTTTTCTATAGAAAAGTTGACCGAGAGGAAGACTTTTTCTATAGAAAAGTTGACGGAGAGGAAGACTTTTTCTATAGAAAAGTTGACGGAGAGGAAGACTTTTTCTATAGAAAAGTTGACGGAGAGGAAGACTTTTTCTATAGAAAAGTTGACCGAGAGGAAGACTTTTTCTATAGAAAAGTTGACCGAGAGGAAGACTTTTTCTATAGAAAAGTTGACCGAGAGGAAGACTTTTTCTATAGAAAAGTTGACCGAGAGGAAGACTTTTTCTATAGAAAAGTTGACCGAGAGGAAGACTTTTTCTATAGAAAAGTTGACCGAGAGGAAGACTTTTTCTATAGAAAAGTTGACCGAGAGGAAGACTTTTTCTATAGAAAAGTTGACTGAGAGGAAGACTTTTTCTATAGAAAAGTTGACCGAGAGGAAGACTTTTTCTATAGAAAAGTTGACCGAGAGGAAGACTTTTTCTATAGAAAAGTTGACCGAGAGGAAGACTTTTTCTTTAGAAAAGTTGACCGAGAGAAAGACTTTTTCTATAGAAAAGTTGACCGAGAGGAAGACTTTTTCTATAGAAAAGTTGACCGAGAGGAAGACTTTTTCTATAGAAAAGTTGACCGAGAGGAACCACTTTTTCTATAGAAAAGTTGACCGGGAGGAACCACTTTTTCTATAGAAAAGTTGACCGGGAGGAAGACTTTTTCTATAGAAAAGTTGACCGAGAGGAAGACATTTTCTATAGAAAAGTTGACCGAGAGGAACCACTTTTTCTATAGAAAAGTTGACCGAGAGGAAGACTTTTTCTATAGCAAAGTTGACCGAAAGGAAGACTTTTTCTATAGAAAAGTTGACCGAGAGGAAGACTTTTTCTATAGCAAAGTTGACCGAAAGGAAGACTTTTTCTATAGAAAAGTTGACTGAGAGGAAGACTTTTTCTATAGAAAAGTTGACCGAGAGGAAGACTTTTTCTATAGAAAAGTTGACCGAGAGGAAGACTTTTTCTATAGAAAAGTTGACCGAGAGGAAGACTTTTTCTATAGAAAAGTTGACCGAGAGGAAGACTTTTTCTATAGAAAAGTTGACCGAGAGGAAGACTTTTTCTATAGAAAAGTTGACCGAGAGGAAGACTTTTTCTATAGAAAAGTTGACCGAGAGGAAGACTTTTTCTATAGAAAAGTTGACCGAGAGGAAGACTTTTTCTATAGAAAAGTTGACCGAGAGGAAGACTTTTTCTATAGAAAAGTTGACCGAGAGGAAGACTTTTTCTATAGAAAAGTTGACCGAGAGGAAGACTTTTTCTATAGCAACGTTGACCGAAAGGAAGACTTTTTCTATAGAAAAGTTGACTGAGAGGAAGACTTTTTCTATAGAAAAGTTGACCGAGAGGAAGACTTTTTCTATAGAAAAGTTGACCGAGAGAAAGACTTTTTCTATAGAAAAGTTGACCGAGAGGAAAACTTTTTCTATAGAAAAGTTGACCGAGAGGAAGACTTTTTCTATAGAAAAGTTGACCGAGAGGAAGACTTTTTCTATAGAAAAGTTGACGGAGAGGAACCACTTTTTCTATAGAAAAGTTGACCGGGAGGAAGACTTTTTCTATAGAAAAGTTGACCGAGAGGAAGACATTTTCTATAGAAAAGTTGACCGAGAGGAACCACTTTTTCTATAGAAAAGTTGACCGAGAGGAAGACTTTTTCTATAGCAAAGTTGACCGAAAGGAAGACTTTTTCTATAGAAAAGTTGACCGAGAGGAAGACTTTTTCTATAGCAACGTTGACCGAAAGGAAGACTTTTTCTATAGAAAAGTTGACTGAGAGGAACCACTTTTTCTGTAGAAAAGTTGACCGAGAGGAAGACTTTTTCTATAGCAAAGTTGACCGAAAGGAAGACTTTTTCTATAGAAAAGATGACCGAGAGGAAGACTTTTTCTATAGAAAAGTTGACCGAGAGGAAGACTTTTTCTATAGAAAAGTTAACCGAGAGGAAGACTTTTTCTATAGAAAAGTTAACCGAGAGGAAGACTTTTTCTATAGAAAAGTTGACCGAGAGGAAGATTTTTTGTATAGAAAAGTTGACCGAGAGGAAGACTTTTTCTATAGAAAAGTTGACTGAGAGGAAGACTTTTTCTATAGAAAAGTTGACCGAGAGGAAGACTTTTTCTATAGAAAAGTTGACCGAGAGGAAGACTTTTTCTATAGAAAAGTTGACCGAGAGGAAGACTTTTTCTATAGAAAAGTTGACCGAGAGGAATACTTTTTCTATAGAAAAATTGACCGAGAGGAAGACTTTTTCTATAGAAAAGTTGACCGAGAGGAAGACTTTTTCTATAGAAAAGTTGACCGAGAGGAAGACTTTTTCTATAGAAAAGTTGACCGAGAGGAAGACTTTTTCTATAGAGAAGTTGACCGAGAGGAAGACTTTTTCTATAGAAAAGTTGACCGAGAGGAAGACTTTTTCTATAGAAAAGTTGACCGAGAGGAAGAGTTTTTCGATAGAAAAGTTGACCGAGAGGAAGACTTTTTCTATAGAAAAGTTAAACCGAGAGGAAGACTTTTTCTATAGAAAAGTTAAACCGAGAGGAAGACTTTTTCTATAGAAAAGTTGACTGAGAGGAAGACTTTTTCTATAGAAAAGTTAACCGAGAGGAAGACGTTTTCTATAGAAAAGTTGACCGAGAGGAAGACATTTTCTATAGAAAAGTTGACCGAGAGGAACCACTTTTTCTATAGAAAAGTTGACCGAGAGGAAGATTTTTTCTATAGAAAAGTTGACCGAGAGGAAGACTTTTTTTTATAGAAAAGTTGACTGAGAGGAAGACTTTTTCTATAGAAAAGTTGACCGAGAGGAAGACTTTTTCTATAGAGAAGTTGACCGAGAGGAAGACTTTTTCTATAGAGAAGTTGACCGAGAGGAAGACTTTTTCTATAGAGAAGTTGACCGAGAATAAGACTTTTTTTATAGAGAAGTTGACCGAGAATAAGACTTTTTCTATAGAAAAGGACTTTTTCTCTAGAAAAAGTGGACGATAGGAAGACTTTTTCTCTAGAAAAAGTGGACGATAGGAAGGCTTTTGTATAGAAAAAGTGGACGATAGGAAGACATTTTCTCTAGAAATAGTAGACGATAGGAAGGCTTTTGTATAGAAAAAGTGGACGATAGGAAGACTTTTTCTACAGACTTTTTCTATAGGAAGACTTTTTCTATAGATGATAGAAAGACTAGAAAAAGTTGACGATAGGCAGATATTTCTATAGAAAAGTTGACGATAGGATTACATTTCTATTGAAAAGTTGACGATTGGATTACTTTTCTATAGAAAAGTTGACGATAGGATTACATTTCTATAGAAAAGTTGACGATAGAATTACATTTCTATAGAAAAGTTGACGATAGGATTACATTTGTATAGAAAAGTTGACCATATGATTACATTTCTATAGAAAAGTTGATAGTAGGATTACATTTCTATAGAAAAGTTGCCGATAGGATTACATTTCTATAGAATATTTGATGATAGGATTGCATTTCTATAGAAAAGTTGACGATAGGATTACATTTCTATAGAAAAGTTGACGATGGGATTACATTTTAATAAAAAAATTGACGATAGGATTACATTTCTATAGAAAAGTTGACGATAGGATAACATTTCTATAGATAAGTTGACGATAGGATTACATTTATATAGAAACGTTGACGATAGGATTACATTTCTATAGAAAAATTGAAGATAGGATTACATTTCTATAGAAAAGTTGACGATATGATTACATTTCTATAGAAAAGTTGACGATAGGATTACATTTCTATAGAAAAGTTGACGATAGGATTACATTTCTATAGAAATGTTGACGATAGGATTACATTTCTATAGAAAAGATGACGATAGGTTTACATTTCTATAGAAAAGTTGACAATAGGATTACATTTCTATAGAAAAGTTGACGATAGGTTTACATTTCTATAGAAAAGTTGATGATAGGATTACATTTCTATAGAAAAGTTGACGATAGGTTTACATTTCTATAGAAAAGTTGACGATAGGATTACATTTCTATAGAAAAGTTGACGATATGCTTACATTTCTATAGAAAAGTTGACGATAGGATTACATTTCTTTAGAAAAGATGACGATAGCATTACATTTCTATAAAAAAGTTGACGATAGGATTACATTTCTATAGATAAGTTGACTATAGGGTTACATTTTTATAGAAAAGTTGACGATAGGATGAAAAGTTGAGGTCAGGAAGGCAATAGAACGATATTTAGGAACAGACATTTTATACGATTGTTCGTATTATTTGTGGCTTTGGATACTTGTTCTTAGCAGTCGAAATAATTGTTTTTCTTTTTCTAAGAAAAACTTTTTTATTGTTGAATTTCCAAGAAACCATTTAGGAAACAAGAAAGCAATAAAAAGTTATCAGGTTTAACTGGTAATTCATTATTTCGTTTAGTTAAAGTTTTAGGGAATCCCCTTGTGTGAAGTAGTAAATAAAACTAACACATTCTCACGTTTGATTTTTCTTATAGGTATTTACTTAAACCGTTACGTTAACACTTTATAAAATATACCCAACTAGAAGAGGAAACGGAAATAGCTTATGCAGAATTTATTTTTGCGTGAGTATGAAACCTTACATTAGATGAGGATGTGGTTTGCTTTTAGCAATTGGTGCTAAATTAAGGAGCTTGTTCTTTAATTTATAGTGTCTGACTGGGAGTTTGTCTAAAATAAAGGGTTTTTGTTCATGCATTTATCTACTAAAGGGCATACAAATGCATTTAGAGATACAATTTAAAACCTGAAGACAATTTTAATAGATGGAACTTTTTTTTCCAAAAAACTTTAGCTATAAGCTTTAAGGAATAGTAAAGTTTTATATTGATTCTTTGGGGCCAAAACTAAAAGGTATTGCAGGGATATAGATTAACAGTTGGGCAACAATTTATTTGTGCTAAAAGTTTTAAGTGTTGAGTAGTTAAGGGAAGAAAGCTTCTTATAGATATGGCTGTAAATTTATACTTATCTTAAGATTTCAAGAGCTTTTGGAAATTAATTCCCATTTTAAACGTTTAAATTTAAAAACTTTTTTATAACCTGAAGTCCTTTCTGTCCTTCCTTTGGTGTGGAAAAAATTTAATTCACTTTTATTAAATTGTTGTTTGTTTAAACTAAATAAATATTTTAAAAACCTTTTTTTCCTTCATTTTATGTTGCATGAATTTTTAAACATTTGGCTTTATTCATTTTGTAATTTTCACTACTTTATTAAAATAAATGTTATTTTATTTATTCATGTTCCGGAAACATTTATTTTCCTGTTAACGGTTTATTAACCTTTATATACTCTTTTGCCTTTAAATATGTTCAATAAATTCGAATATATTTAAAAATGTACAACAAAATAGTGCTACAAATAACCCTTGCTGAACATTTTCAAAAATATTCCCCTAAATATTTAGGAAAATCTTTTGAATAAATCGCATTAATACAAATAATTGTGCTACAAAAATATTTTTTTTATTTTCGGTTTTTAAAAAATCAATTTAAATAAATTTATAGCAAAAACTCTATAATAGAAATATATTTCACTTCCATACATTGATTTTCCATATGGTCGTTTTGAAAAGTACCATAAAAAATAAAGTATACAGCTTTTACTCTATTTTGGAAACAACTAATGAGGACAATTATTCAATGAGAGAAAGCTAAGGCACACACAAGTGCTCATGAACTATATATCAAGACCTATTTTTGTAGCATGATTTGTGTGCCACCCTTTATATATTTAGGTAACAAATACAGAATATTTAAACTTTATGATTTGTATAATTTGGTTTAAAGTTTAACTTTATATTAAATTTCTTAAAACTCTTCTGTAGAAAATTTTTTATTTATAATATGAAAAATTTCAGAAAAATTTTCTATAGAAAATTTTAAAATTTATAAAAACTTTTCTATAAAAAATTTAAAATTTATTAAAAATTTTCTATAGAAAGTTTTAAAATCAATGAAAATTTTTAATTATTTGTTAATTTATTATTCCAACTGAATAATTCAAAGAATTCAAATTGAATTAATTGAAAATGGATTGTCCACTTTTCTATAAAAAATTTAAAATTTATTAAAAATTTTCTATACAAAATTTTACAATTTGTGAAACATTTTCTATAGAAAAATTTAAAATTAAATAAAATTTCTTCCGAAAATATTAAAATTTTTTAAAAATTTTCTATAGAAAATTTTAGAATTTATAAAAAAAATTTCTGTTGAAAATTTTAGAATTTAGAAAATTTTAAAACTTATATAAAATTTTCTATAGAAAATTTTAAAATTTATATAAAATTTTCTATAGAAAATTTTAAAATTTATGTAAAATTTTCTATAGAAAATTTTAAAATTAATGTAAAATTTTCTATAGAAAATTTTAAAATTTATGTAAAATTTTCTATAGAAAATTTTAAAATTTATGTAAAATTTTCTATAGAAAATTTTAAAATTTATGTAAAATTTTCTATAGAAAATTTTAAAATTTATGTAAAATTTTCTATAGAAAATTTTAAAATTTATGTAAAATTTTCTATAGAAAACTTTAAAATTTATGAAAATTTTCCGTAGAAAATTTTAAAATTTATGTAAAATTTTCCATAGAAAATTTTAAAATATATGTAAAATTTTTTATAGAAAATTTTAAAATTTATGTAAAATTTTCTATACAAATTTTCAAAATTTACGAAAAATTTTCTATAGAAATTTTCAAAATTTATGAAAAATTTTCTATAGAAATTTTTAAAATTTACATAAATTTTCTATAGAAAATTTTAAAATTTAAGACAAATTTTTTATAGAAATTTTCAAAATTTATGAAAAATTTTTAATAGAAAATTTTAGAATTTATGAAAAATTTTAATAGTAACTTTTAAAATTTATGAAAATTTTAAAACTTATAAAAATTTCAAAACTTATGAAAAGTTTTCTAGAAAAAATTTGTAAATGTATAAAATTTTTTCAAAAGAAAATTTAAAAATGTTTGAAAAATTGTTCAATGGAAATTTATTTTTCTAAAAAAAATTTTAAAAATTATAAAAAAATTTCTATAGAAAATTTTAAAATTAATGAAAAATTATTAATTTTAGAATTTATAAGAAATTTTCTATAGAAAAATTTAAAATTAAAAAAAAAATTTAGAAAATTCTTAAATTTATGAAAAACTTTCTAGAGAAAATTTTGAAATTTATCAAAAATTTTCTAAAGAAATTTATGAAAAATTTTTAGTACAAAATTTTAAAATTTATGGAAACTTTTCTTTAGAAACATTTAAAATTTATGAAAGCATTTCTATAGAAAATTTTAAAATTTTTGAAAAATATTCAATAAAATATTTAAAAAATTTTTGAAAAATTTTCTATAAAAAATTTTAAAATTAATGAAAAATTTTTTTATAGAAAATTTAAAAAATTATCAAAAATTTACTATGAAAAATGTTAGAATTAATAAAAAAAATTTCATAGAGAAAATCTTAAGATTTATAAGAAATGTTCTAGAGAAAATTGAAAATTATAAAAAATTTCTAAACTAAAATTTTAATATTTATAAAAAAATGATATAGAAAATTTAAAAATTTATTAAAAATAAAAATTAAAAAAAAATCTTCTTAATTTTAAAAGATATTCTTTAAAATTTATAAAAAATTTCTGTAGAAAATTTTAAAGTTTATAAAATTTATAAAAAATAATCTAGAGAAAATTATTGAGTTTATAAAAATTTTTCTAAAGAAAATTTTCAAATTTTCTATAGAAAAATTAAAAATTATAAAAAAAAATTAGAACATTTATCAAAAATTTTCTAGCTTTTAAAATTTGTAAAAAATTTTCTATAGAAAATTTTAAAATTTATCAAAAATTTTTAATACAAAATTTTAAAATTTATAAAAAAAATTTCTTAGAGAAAATGTAAAATAAAATAAAATTTTTAAAAATTTCGTAGAGAAAATTTTAATTTTTTTTTTTAAATTTTCTAGAGAAAATTTTAAACTATAAAAAAAAGTTCTTATAGAAAATTCTAGAATTTATAAAAAAAACTGTTATAGAAAATTTCAAAATTTATTACAAATTTTCTGTACAGAAAATTTTTAAATTTGTTGAAAAATTTTTAGTAGAAAATTTTAGAATCTATAAAAAATTTTAAAATGTATAGAAAAATTTAAAATTTGTAAAAAAAATTCTGTAAAAAATTTTAGAATTTATAACAAATTTTCTATAGAAAATTTTAAAATTTATGAAAAACTTTCTATAGAAAATTTTAAAATTTATGAAAAACTTTCTATAGAAAATTTTAAAATTTAAATTAAATTTTCTATTGAAAATTTTAGAATTTATAAGAAAATTTAAAAAATTATAAAAAATTTGATTTCAAAAATTTTTTGAAAAATTTTCTAGACAATATTTTAAAATTTATAAAACATTTCTAGGGAAAATTTTTAAAAGTTCATGAAAAATTTTCGATAGAAAATTTTATTACAATAATAAATAATTGTAATAAATTGGGATTCTTAGTGCAATACACTACAGTAAAACTTTTTAAGAAAATTTTAATATTTATAAAAAATTTTAGAATTTATTTAAATAAAAAATTTTAATATTATATTTTACAAATATAAGAAAAATTTTCAAAAAATTATTTCTTGTTTATTTCAGCGTAAATTCTTAAGAGTATGGAACTTTTAAAGAATCAAGTAGTTATGGACTACAAAAAGTCGATCAAGGGCGACAATAATGAAAGAAAATATAGTGACATCGAGAAAGTTAATTTTGCTGTTGATCTGATGGGATAGGTTGGAGAATTTATCACTGCAATCTTCTTATGCTTGAACAAGCGATTGACCTAAATCTAGTAGATACCAACAAAAAAAAATTTCTTAAATTAGAAACTTAAAGATTTTGGGCTTTACCTTTATTTATTTTTAAATTTGAAATTAAAGCGATACATCTTTAGTCATATTTCAAAAAATCCAATAATTTAACAAATAAAAATATTTTTGTAACAAAATTGATTTCCATATATTAAATAACTCGAGTAAAAAGTAAGTATAGAAACATGAAATACAATCTTTTATGACTTCTTTACAAATAAAGGGTTTTTGGAAGATTTTCTCTAGGAAAGTATCTCATTTTTGTAGTAAAATGCTATGTCCAGCTTAGAAGATTTTACTGTTCTTTATCATATCAAATAGAATAGATTATTTGCAAACACCCTGTATAATAAAATACGTGCTAAACGAACTATTTAAACAAATGGTAACAGCATTTGCAACATTTTTACTACGTTTAACCCATTTTTTTGTTTTTATTTATTTAAGTTTTCCAAAGAGGACATATAAAGGTAGAGGTAATGAAAAATAAAAACCAGGTGAAATGGTACATACATAGACTTGAAAACGTTTACGTTTGTAGTTATTTATGACCAACTAGGCCAGACTAAATATTCGCATATACACACATAAATTTAGTTTAACCCAGTTTAACCCAAAGATAATTGTGGAAGATAAATCTTAAAGTCAACATTAAACATCAGCTAAATACACAATAAAAGGCTAAAGGATTATAACAAAATTTAAATTTTAGATTTGGAAAAATTTTAAGTTTATTTAAAAAATTTATTTAGTGATTTTTAAATGAAATAAGTTTGAATTTTAATTTTTCTTAAACTAAAGTCATTAACAGTTTTCGATATATTTTGCTCTACCTTTATGTTTTATACCATTTAACTCGTGTTTAATACTTTTGCAAAAAAAGATTTAAATTCCATTTATATGTCATTTACAAAAAAGTGCTTTTCCTTGTCATCTTGATAAATAAAAGAGGATTTGTTACTGGAAACGACAGACGAACGACATTTAAAAACTTTAAGTACTGTAAAGGACACGTTACTGTCGTCCTTGTTGAAACATTAACTGACATTGAGTAAGATTATTACTATTTAAATGGGAAAATGTGAAAGTAACTTAAGGTAAGTTTTTTATAAAATATGTTATTTTTTTAAATCCTTTCACTATTTTGTTGCCATATGGCAATAACAAGTTTACTCCTTCATCAGCTTTTACAAGAGCACCATTAAATAGCACAGACAATGCAGGTGCTAATTCTTTGAGAGATATTTCTTCTTTAAAGTACCTACTTTACCCATATGGATACTCAATAGTATCCATATGGATACACTCAACTTTGAACGCTTATGATAATTTCAAAGCAACAAAATTGCTAAATATCATATATATGTATCCAAATGGATACAAAAGCAATTGATTTCATGTTAAAAAGCAAATTAAAAAAAAATCGAATCTAAAAAATTGGATGACTCAACAGTTTTAGGATGACCCAGCAGTTTAAGGGTGAGAATAAAGTTTTAGGATGTCTTTTAGGATGTTGAAGGATGACTCAGCTTTTTTATGATGACTCAGCAGTTTGTGGATGAGTCAACAGTTTTAGTCATTTTAGGATGAATTAGTATTTTTTGATGAGTAGTAGGCAGTTTTTGGATGACTCAGCAGTTTTAAAATAAACCAATAGTTTTAAGATGACTCAACTGTTTTATGATGGCTTAACAGCTTTAGGATTACTCAATAAAGTTAGGATGTGTAGTCAGTTTTTGGATGAGTCAGCAGTTTCAGAATAAACCAATAGAGTTTAGCTGTTTTACAGTGACTCAGCAGCTTTAGGATGACTCAACAGTTGTAGCATGTTGAAGGATGACTCAGCTTTTTTATGATGACTCAGCAGTTTGATTGGATGAGTCAACAGTTTTAGTCATTTTAGGATTGATTAATATTTTTGATGAGTAGTAGTTATAAGTTTTAAGATGACTCAACTGTTTTATGATGGCTTAGCAGCTTTAGGATTACTCAATAGTGTTAGGATATGTAGTTAGTTTTTGGATGACTCAGCAGTTTCAGAATAAACCAATAGAGTTTAGCTGCTTTACGGTGACTCAGCAGCTTTAGGATGACTCAACAGTTGTAGGATGAGTAGGCAGTTTTCGGATGACTTAGCTGTTTTAAGATGAGTACGCAGTTTTAGAATAAGTCAGCGGTTTAAGGATGACTCAGCAGCTTTAGGATGACTCAGCAGTTTAAGGATGACATATAATTTATAAAATTCATGTTATTGCAAATTTTTAAAAAATCTCATCTAAAAAATTGGATGCCTTAACTGTTTTAGGACGACTCGTCAATTTTAGGATGACCCAGCAGTTTAAGGGTGAATAGGCAGTTTAAGGATGTCTTAGTGGTTTAAAGATGACTCAGCAGCTTTAATATGACTCAGCAGTTTAAGGATGACATATAATTTTTAAAATTCATGTTAAAAGTAAATTTTCAAAAAATTGGATGATTTAACTGTTGAAGGATGACTCGACAATTTAAAGATGACTCAGCAGTTTAAGGGTAAGTAGGCAGTTTAAGGATGTCTAAGTAGTTTAAGGATGACTTAGATGTCTTAGAATAGCTCTTTTGACTCAGCAGTTTTAAAATAAACCAATAGTTTTAAGATGACTCAACTGTTTTATGATGGCTTAGCAGCTTTAGAATTACTCAATAGTGTTAGGATGTGTAGTTAGTTTTTGGATGACTCAGCAGTTTCAGAATAAACCAATAAAGTTTAGCTATTTTATGGTGATCAGCAGCTTTAGGATGACTCAACAGTTGTAGGATGTGTAGGCAGTTTTCGGATGACTTAGCTGTTTTAAGATAAGTCAGCGGTTTAAGGATGACTCAGCAACTTTGGGATGACTCAGCAGTTTAAGGATGACATATAATTTATAAAATTCATTTTATTGCAAATTTTTAAAAAATCTCATCTAAAAAATTGGATGACTTAACTGCTTTAGGACGACTCGTCAATTTTAGGATGACCCAGAAGACCCAGTTTAAGGGTGAGTAGGCAGTTTTAGGATGTCTTAGTGGCTTAAGGATGACTCAGCAGCTTTAATATGATTCAGCAGTTTGAGGATGACATATAATTTTTAAAATTTATGTTAAAAGTAAATTTTCAAAAAATTGGATGATTTAACTGTTGAAGGATGACTCGACAATTTAAAGATGACCCAGCAGTTTAAGGGTAAGTAGGCAGTTTAAGGATGTCTAAGTGGTTTAAGGATGACTTAGCTGTCTTAGAATAGCTCATCAGTTTTATGATGACTCAGTAGTTTGTGTAAAAGTCAGTAGTATTAGTTTTTGGATGACTCAGCGGTTTTATAATAAATAAAAAGTTTTTAAGATAACTTAGCAACTTAAGGGTGACTCAGCATTTTTAGGTTGAGTAGGCAGTATTTGGATAAGTCTACCGATAGTTTACTCAGCTGTTTTATGGTGACTCAGCAGCTTTAGGATGACCCTACAGTTGTAGGATGAGTAGGCAGTTTTCGGATGACTCAGGATGAGTAGGAAGCTTTAGAATAAGTCAGCGGTTTAAGAATGACCCAGCAGCTTTAGAATGACTCGGCAGCTTAAGATTTACCATTTTTAAAATATGCTAACAGTTTTTGAATGATTTAGCAGTTTTCTGATAAAGCTGTTTTAGGATAACTCAACAGTTTTAGGATAAGTCAGAAGTTTTAGAATAAGCCAACTGTTTAAGGATGAGTCAATAGTTTTAGGATTCTGCAGTTTTAAGATGACTTAAGATGACAATAGTTTTTTAATGAGTCTGCGGGTATAGGAAGACTCAGCAATTTTGAGATGACTCAACAGTCTTAAGATGACTCAGCAGTTTCGAAGTGAATCAGTGGTTTTAGGATGACTTAGCAGTTTTTGTATGGCAGTTTCTTTTATAAATCATTAGTTCAGAATTGTTTTCCCCTTTTTATAATCTTTGACCCCATATATCGAAAAAGTACCGAAAATTTGCTTGATATTTATTTCATTTTTATGGATTCTGGTATATATTATTTTTCTGTGTTCATTGGTTCAAAAGACACTTTTATGTTCAAATTGTACCAACAATTTGTTTTTACCCTTTTTTTTATCGCTATTTGTCCCATTTTCGAAAATGTTCTAAAAACGTTTTCCCTTATTCTTGTGCCCAAATATGATTTCAATTTTAGTACTGTCTTTTTAAAAAGAGTATCAACATTTGGAAAAAAGTACCGATTGCCTGTCATTTAATTTTCATTGATGATCTCAAGACAGTTTCACTTTTATTTGCATCCCTTTTCTTAAGGAGTTATTGCATCTCCGGTTTTTTACTATTTTACCCACAAATTTGAAAAAAGTACCAAACACATGTTTCCTTCAAACGACTTCCCCAAAAATTTGTTTATTTGTTCTAAAGATATTAATGCAAATATTAATACTGCGTTTATAAACCCTACACTTTTAAGCCTTTTGGTCGATAAAGTACCAAAGATACAAAAGGTTTAAAAAAAGTACCAAAAACTAAATTCACTCAAACACAGGTTATATTATTTTTGTGGCTAATCTAATTCAATTGTCTTCTATTACTTTTAGTATCGAAGATATAGTGTTACTAAATTTTTTTTCTTTTAACTTTTTAGTCCCTAAAAGGCCAAATTAGGGAATATGTGTCTTTTTATTTTAATTTATGAACTTACTTTTATTTTTATTCGTTTTAATTTAGAAGATATAACAAAACATCGATTTCTAATATTTTTCTTTTTATTTCTATTAAGGAGATATAGCGTTACTAAATTTTCCCTTATTACTCCCTTGACGACCGAATTACTCAAAAGTACCGCATTCGTAAAAGCCTCTATAATAAATTACTTTTTAATTTCATATTTGACAGAAGAAATGTATGGGGTGCAATAAATTTATATTATTTTGTCTTTGCATTTAGTATCGGAGATATCGAGTTAATAAATTTTGCTTTTTTGTCCTCTAAACGGCCAAATTCTCTACAAATACCGATAAACGGTATCAATAATCTTAACGCAGTTTCAATTTTATTTCTTTCCTTCTTGGTTTATGAGATATAATGTTACCGTTTTTATATGATTTTACCCCCAAAATGGAAAAACCTAAAACCCTTCTGATATTTTTTGATTTTTCATATCAATCAGTTTCTCTATAATTCTTTTTCTAGCTTTATTATTTCAAAAGTAAAGCAAGTCTTTATAGAACATTTCCTTACACTAAAATTTTACCCGTATTTGCCAATTTTACCTGTTAAGCAAAAAATGTGTTTCAATGTTTGAAATTTTTCTAATTTGTATCAAGTAAAGTTTTTTTACCCTATACATAAGAAAAGCACCCGGCTTCAAAATTTGAGCTCTAAAGCAGTTGTCTTTTGGGCTATCATGAAATAGTCGGTCATTTAGTCAGTAACGCTAGATTTTTAAAGTAACGTTCGATTTTTAGATATATACTTAACAATAATAGAAATTTGTATCCATATGGATACAATCAAAATAAACATTTAGGGTAAAAGAAACCTTTTTAGTTGGTCTTGTTTGGTTCGATCCCAATAAGAGTCCATTGCCCCTTAAATTTTCTATGAATTTTTGAAAAAAGAATTTTGTTGATTTCGCATAAAAAAAAAATATTTTTTTATGTTGCGTTGTAAATAACTCTGAAACCATCGATCACACGAAAAACTTGTATTAGCACGACTTAAGGGTAATTGTGTTCTTAATCCGTTGAGAATTTTCAATAAAATTGGATAAATAGTTTTTAAGATATGGCAAAAACTATTAAAAAATCGAAAATTTTAGAAAAAAATATTTCCTTATAAAATTAAATTTTGTCAGTTTTTGTAATTAGGGGACATATTCGCTGATGTCAAGTGTGGACCAGCTGTGAAAAAGATTATAAGTATTCTTAACTGGGGCCAAATCGTCGCATTAGATTTATTGATTTTGCTCAAAAAAAATATTTTTCAACATTGCGTTTTAAATAACTCTGAAACCATTGTTCGTACAAAAACTTATATTAGCAGGACTTAGGGGCAATTTTGTCATTAATCTATTTATGAATTTTCAAGAAAATTGGATAATTTGTTTTTAAGATATGACAAACTAATCAAGACAACCTCTTCAAAAATTTAAAATTTTAGAAAAACAAAACTTTCCTAAAAGATTAAATTTTGGGTATTTTTGTAATTAAGGGGTACAATAACTGATGTCAAGTGCCGCCGCACACGACATCGATCGAAATGCAAGATATTTCAGAAACACTTGTATAGCATACTTTTAGGGTAATCTAAATAATATGTAGCATATAGGTGCCACTACATTGTAACTTATTTGCCGAAAGTTCCCTGTTAGTAGAAATGGATATGGTAGACATACAATTTTATTAAACTTTTTGCAAAATGTAATGTATTGTTTAATCGGTTTTACTTTTAATCAACGCTACATATGATTCTTATGTAGCGTTGTTTTTCTTAAATGATAAGGTATTGTGCTTTTGTTGATGGCAACCTCTTAATATACTCAAAATGTTTTTATCAAAGTATATATGAATTTTTACAGCTGGTCACCTTAAACTACGTTTTAAAGATTTATCCAGAACACTTTTAAAAGTAGAAATGTCATCATCAATACCTGGAATCTGGAGCAAAAAAAAAAAAAGGAAATTGAAAAGCAAATCTTTTTAATCTTAATATCATGCATATGTATAAACTTTTGTGACATGCAAGAAAAAGGAGCTTAAAAAGTGAATTTGAAAATGGCTAAAAGACATAGCAAAGAATAAGTTCCAGGACTTAACATTTACTTGAAATCAAAGAAAGATGTGAGAGAATTTCAATTAATCTAGAAAATTTTTTTTTTATGGAAAAAACTGAAGGAATGAAAATATGACCCCAGGTAAAGAAAAATTTAAGAAAGAAAATAATAAAGAAAAACATTTAAAGATTAAAGCACAAATGACTTAAAGCAATAAATTTAAGTCAATTAAATTTTATATAAATATTTCAAAACATTATTTAAATTATTTAAACAAATTAAATTTTATCTTATTTAAATTGTTAGTTACTTTCTCTACTTCAAGGACTCTAAATTGTTTTAAACATTTATAAGGACTCTTTTGTTCAAACTAATTTACATTTTATAAAATTTATTTTGCTTCTAAAGATACTTTCAAAGACAAAAACTTGTACATGCAAGAAAGCAAGAAAAAGTTCATTATAAATTAGCCTTAACCTACAATAAAATGAATACCCAGAAATATAAGGAAGCAAATAAAAAGGAAGTTTATTTAAGAATTTTACATAAACTAGAGCAAAAAGTTTGCTTTTAATGTTAACAAGTAAAACACTTGCATATTTATAGGATGTTTTACAAATTTAAGAATTTTTCACTTATTCTCTTTTGTTTCTAACTCCTATTTTGTGTGACTTTTATCCCCGGGCGTTTTACTTTACTAATGACTGGAACGTGAGTTTTTGGCTAAATTGTGTTATTTCTTGGAATTTTTCTTTAAAATTTGTTACTAAAATCGAATGATTTGAAATGAATGTTTTACAGAACGAAAGTTAAAGAATAATTTTTGCTATCGTTTCACTTTTTGTTGGTCCCCATAGAAATTACATGATTTTACCTTTAAGTCTTAAAATTTTTCTATTTTCTCATTGAATGTAGAGCCCCTAAAGTGAAAAGGATATAACGCTAAGAATTATTTTAGAATTTGTTAAAATTCTGTACACCTATCACAATGTCCTTTTTATTTAAAGCCGCAACATAGGACATGCCATTGTACATGACATGACACTTATTTGTTTTAGATAAAAAATAGTTTCTTTTCAACTGCTTTTTTTTCTATCTCGAATTCTAGAACTGTTGATTTTTTGTCCGAAGGGTATTGGGATATGATACGACAAAAAACTTTCTGTTTTCATGTCCTTTTAAATATCAATTGTTGAGTTGTATCCTCCAGATAAAGAACATGTGCAAAAAGTTGTGGAATGACGAAAAAAGTAACTAAGTTACGGAAAGAGTTTTAAGACATGATCATGAGAATATTGTAAAAATATCAAATCAAATATCAAATATCTCTTAAACTATAAGAGATAAGGTAGTACAATATGCATGTTTTTTCTTAGTTTTTTTTTAAGAAGTTTTCGAAAATGTAAAAATCTTTTAGATCGGACCCAATTGGCGCAAGTTATACGAACCCTATTTTTATAGGAAATTTTTCAAAAATTTCCTATTTTTATAGGAAATTTTTCAAAAATTTCCTATTTTTATAGGAAATTTTTCAAAAATTTCCTATTTTTATAGGAAATTTTTCAAAAATTTCCTAATTTTATAGGAAATTTTTCAAAAATTTCCTATTTTTATAGGAAATTTTTCAAAAATTTCCTATTTTTATAGGAAATTTTTCAAAAATTTCCTATTTTTATAGGAAATTTTTCAAAAATTTCCTATTTTTATAGGAAATTTTTCAAAAATTTCCTATTTTTATAGGAAATTTTTCAAAAATTTCCTATTTTTATAGGAAATTTTTCAAAAATTTCCTATTTTTATAGGAAATTTTTCAAAAATTTCCTATTTTTATAGGAAATTTTTCAAAAATTTCCTATTTTTATAGGAAATTTTTCAAAAATTTCCTATTTTTATAGGAATTTTTCAAAAATTTCCTATTTTTATAGGAATTTTTCAAAAATTTATTATTGTAATAGGAAATTTTTTAAAAATTTCTTATGGTTATAGGAAATTTTTTAAAAATTTCTTATTGTTATAGGAAATTTTTTAAAAATTTCTTGTTATAGGAAACTTTTCAAAAATTTCTTATTTTTATAGGAATTTTTTTAAAAGTTTCTTATTTTTTTTTAGGAAATTTTTCAAAAATTTTTTTTAGGAAATTTTTCAAAAATTTTTCAATTTTATAGGAAACTTTTCAAAAATTTATTATTTTTATAGGAACTTTTTTAAAAGTTTTTTGTTGTTTTTTAGGATATTTTTCAAAATTTTTTTTTAGGAAATTTTTCAAAAATTTCTTATTTTTATAGGAAATTTTTCAAAAATTTTCTATTTTTATAGAAAATTTTTCAAAAATTTAATATTTTTATAGAAATTTTTCAAAATTTATTATTGTTATAGGAAATTTTTTAAAAATTTTTTATTGTTATAGGAAATTTTTTAAAAATGTCTTATTGTTATAGGAAATTTTTCAAAAATTTACTATTTTTATAGGAAACTTTTCAAAAATTTCTTATATTTATAGGAACTTTTTAAAAGTTTTTTGTTTTTTTTTAGGAAATTTTTCAAACAATTTTTTTTTTTTTAGAAAATTTTTCAAAAACTTCTTATTTTTTAGGAAATTTTTCAAAAATTTCTTATTTTTATAGGAAATTTTTTAAAAGATTACTATTTTATAGGACAAATACGTTCTT